>JBBMOE010000142.1:55033-160744 GCA_037975065.1 Chaetodon trifasciatus
TCCCCCTCCTACTTCTGCTCCCCCTGCTGCCCCCTCCCCGCCCTCCTTCTCCTCCCCCTCCTCCCTCTCCTCCCCCTCCCTCACACACAGGCTGACTGTGTTTTCAACACATTATAAATCCATTCGGGACTCTGAGCCAACTGTGTCAACTTAAATGACCATGTTTACTGGTCAGTAAGAAGAACTCAAACACACCCAACAGAACACTCTGGGGTCTGAGAACACTGAGAGAATTCTGTGAGAACAATCTGCTGTGAGAATACTGTCGGAGCGTCAAGACAACAATGTGAGGACACTGAAAGAACAATGGGAGAACACTGTGAGAATTATGAGATAACATTGTGAGAATACAGAGACCACTATGAGAACACTGAGAAAATGATGATAACATTGAAAGAACAAGGGGAGAACGCTATGAGAACTTTGAGATAACACTGTGAGAACACTGACAAAGTGAGAACACTGTGAAAACATTGGCGGAACCCTGGGAGAACACTGTGAGAACAATTTGAGAACACAGAGAACAGTGTGAGAACATTCAGAAAACACGAGACAAGACCCCAAGAGAACCCTGTGAGAAAAACACTTTCAGATCACTGTGAGAATTTTAGGAGAACCCAGAGAGAACATTATGATAACACTGCAAGAACAATAAGAAAACACAAAACAGTGGGAGAACAGTGAGAAAGAACTGAGAACACTGGAAGAACCCCGACAGAACACTGAGAAAAACCGTGAGAACCTTCAGAAACATTCAGAACATCTTGAGAACACTATAATTACATTGCAAGAACACTGTGAGCAGTGTTGCAGAACAGCAAAAAAAAAAAGCCAATAAACAAAAGCATCCATGCTTACATGCAAATCAATGCATGCATACTAAAAACATATTGTACAAATCAAAGTGCTTTATATAAAAGCAAAACAGTGCTTATAAGCAGACATCCATGCATACCTACACAAATGCGCATGAAGATACACCCATACATTTATCAATACTGTAAAAAGACAGCGTGTGCCACCCCATGAAACATTTCTGGGGACGTTGTAAAAATGGAATTGATTTGCTCCACGTCCTGTGAGCTTTACAGCTGTATGTATGATGTATATATGAGAAAGCAAGTGAAATGTTTGATCACCATCATTCATTACAATGAAACTGTGATGCTGTCCAATCACAGAGACACATTCCAAGGTTTACTGGTCACATGTTCAGATAGAGCTTGAATGAAATATTCTGTTCTGTATGAGGCTGATATAAACATTAAATGCTCTGTACGTATATAAGCAAGCAGCACAGTGTCACAGATAAAAGTCTCCAGTCTCTCATTAAGCTGCAGCTCTGTGGCTGTGAAATAGAAATCAAAATGATTTCCGGGTTTGTTTGTGCTGAACGTGTGTCAGGAAGTGAGTTTAACCTCCAACAGATATGATTTAATGAGTTAAATCTCCAGCAGAGAACAAACACTGTGACTCACTGCTGCTGTTCAAACAGTCGCCTATTAAATACAAGTTTATATAGCAATAAAACCTGTACCACTAACAACAGGAGCAGCATTAAGAAGAAAGCTGCAGGGATAAAATACTTCTGTTCTCCTTCTAAAAGCAGTTTAAAAGCCAATGAAACCATCTGACTGAACAAAGAACACAAGCTGGAAAAAACAAAAGGAGACAAAGACCAAACTAAATCCTCAGTGACATGAAGTTTATATTTCTGGTCTGTTTATCTGTTTATCAGAGACAAAGGAAATCGTCACTTGTTGAACAAACATAGGAACCAGGATTTAATATCTGGAATTTAAATCCTGATCTTTCCTGGAAATTATAATCAAACTCTGTTCCTGTTTCCAGGAAAAATACCTGCAGGACACATCAATTCTGATTGTGTGATGGGACATTTTGAGCACAGACCAGAATATAAATTTTGCTGAGAAAGCATGGGAGGCTGAGGGGGGCCATGGGGGGCCAAGAAGGGCTGAGGCGGGTGAGGTTAACAATTTTGAACAGAACAACAACAATGTGAATGAAATAAATGTTTGTGTTTTAGTCTCAGTTGTACAAGCAGGGATGCAAGCCAGGTAAAGGCCACGTCTCCCCTCTCCCATCATGGGCAAACATGAGATTCCTGGCAAATAGAATGAACAAGCTAACTTGGCCAGGAGTCACAGCCAGCTCCAGGAGTGTAGTATCATATTCTTTACTTAAATATGGCTGCACCACAATATACCCTACCACAAAGTTTCCATTGATGGCGTTCAGACTGTTCAGGCTGGTGGGCATTGCACGGAGAGCAGTAAGCATAAAAGGAGGAGGTCTTGTTGTGATGGTGCAGACGGTGCAATCCCAGTGATATTATGATCAAGGAAAGAAATTGCTGCCTGGATGTCAAACTTTAAGCTGTTGGACACCATATCATAAGCATGCATGTCACACACCTGTCATCAGAGAGATCTGGGGTTAGGGGACTGTCGCTGGCTTCAGACCCACTGGCAGAAGAGTTAAAAAAGAGATTGCTACCTCTACAGTGTGCTTCACAGTTGACCAAATAATAATAATCTCCAATTTCCCTGAGGGGTCCTCCCAAAGGGATCAATAAAGTTCAATCTAATCTAATCTAATCTAATCTAATCTAATCTAAAGAAGACAGCTGATGGCACTCCACTCAAGCAAGCCTGTTGGCGCTGATGGTGTCGGCCCCCCAATCACAGCCTATGCCTCCCAGCTTTATTGGAGTGCTTCACCATATTTTCAGCATGAGCCTTAGTCTTAAAAGGGTCCCTGTGCAGTGGGAGATGTCCTATCTCATTTCTGCGCTAAAGAGGCCACTTCCCAGTGACTCCAAGGACTACAGACTTGTAACACTGACCTCCCACATCATGAAGACACTGGAGAGACTTGACCTAAAGCTACTGTAAAACCCACTCACCTACAAGCCCCAACTGGTACTTGAAGATGCCATCATTTACCTGATAAACTGCTCCAATGCCCACCTGGACAAGCTGCTGAGCATTTGTCATATTTTTTATCTTCTCCAGTGATTTCAATACCCTACTGGTGAGAAGCTGACAGTGCCCCCCATCTCCTGGATTGTCAATTACCTGACTGGCAGACCACAGTACACTGTGTCAAACAGAATGGTCAGTAAAACTGGGACCCTGCAGTTGAGAGTCCTATCTCCCATCCTCTTCACACAGAGGCTTTCCATTTACAGAAGTTTTCTGACTTTGGATATATCAGCAAAGCTGAGGAGTACAGGAGTACAGGGCTGTTATGACAAACTCTGTCACATGGTGTGACTAGAACCATCTGGAGCTGAACATGACAAAAACAATGGAGCTGGTTCTGGATCTGAGGAGAGCTAAGGCACTGGTGACCCCTGTTTCTATCCAAGGGCTCAGTGTGGACATAATGGAAGACTAACCAGCTGGGAGTGCACATTGACAACAAACTGGATTGGGCTAAGAACACTTTCGTCTCTACTTCCTTAGGAGGCTGAGGTCCTTCAGCATCTGCCAAAGAGTGCTAAGGATGTTTTATGGGTCTGTGTTACCAGTGCCATCATGTGCCAGGGCAGCAGGATGAGGGTAGCAGACACCAACAGACTCAACAAACCGATCTGCAAGGTCAGTGATGTTACGGGGTGGAGCTGGACTCTCTGGTGGTGGTGTCAGAGAGAAGGATGCTGTCCAAGTCATGTTTCATCTTGTACAATGTCTCCTACACTTTCCATGACACGCCGGTCAAGTGCAGGAGTACATTCAGTGAGAGCCTGATTCCACCGAGATGCACCACAGAGCACCACAGGGAGTCCCAAACTGTGGCCAACAAATTTTTCAACTCCCCCCTGAGTGTCAAACACTCAGAGGCAATAGACTGGCTTTTGGACTTATTTCATCTCCTGTCAGTAGTTATAACCCCATCAATTATTTATAATTCATATTATCAACTGTGCAATATAGACTTAACCGAACAATAATTTTGTGCAGTATTTCAACTCTGGTATACTATACTGTACATTTCAATTATTATTTAAATGTCATTCAAATAGAATTTACAATGTATTTATATATTGTATGATGCCCATATTTTTACTTTTATGTTACATCTTTTTACATATTATTTTTCTTATTTTCTATTGATCTAATGATTTCTCTGTGTCAATACATATTTCTATTTTAGATTGGGAGTCATGGTATCATGACCCAATTTCCCCTGGGGTCAATAAAATATTTTTGATTCTGATTCACTGACACTACAATAATCTGAAATCTGAAGCTACTGGAGTCTAAACTGCTGCAGCAAACTGTGAGTCACTCTGAAACCCGGAGAGTAGAAAAAGAAAATGCAAAAAGAGGTCAAAGTGCTGGAGATGTTTGAGTTAAATGAAGGTTAACATAAACAGGAAGCTCTCCATCACTAACTAACATTGAATGTTTGATAGAATAGCAGTTATAGCAGTTCTGCTGTAAACACACTGAGGTGTAAGCAGGTCAGTGAATGCCTCTGTCTGCTGCTGTGTGTAAAGAAAAGTTGAGCAATATGTAGAAACAGAAAGGAATGCATGGTTACCCAAACTGAGCCTTCATCAAGACCACTAAAACACAGAACAGAAAGCATAGAAAACAACCATAAATTGAACAATATTTTAATTCCTTACATTGCAGGAGTATCTGAGAAACTCAGTAGGACTTTTAACAAAAACTACATCCCTTTGCGCTTCAAGCCCAGTAACACACTTCCTTCAGTGTTGATCTGTGTTCCATTCATTCCTCATCACCATGGTGCAGAACAGCATGTTCATCTGATTCAAGTAGATGACAGTTGTGCTTTATACTCCAGATATGTGTTCACGTGTTTCAAGTGTTCTGGTTTCTTTTTGTAGTCTGTTTGTAGACCAAGTAGGATTGGCCAATCTTGCTTGAGAGTGTTTGAGGTAGTTTAGTAAACAGACCATGTGGAGAACAAAAAGGTGGACACATTGTCTGAAATGCAAACCCAATTGGCTGTCATCTGACATGGATTTAGTTTTTTATTTACAGATATATGTTCATAGAGATTAGCCAAAATGTTGTCCTTGTGTCTTAAATTGCTAATCAGACAGTAAACAATGACCGACACACAGAAGAGGAAGTCTTGGCCCAGATATCCGTTCTCTAGATATCTACTGTGTCTGCCAGAGGCCCAAAAACGCTGGCCGCTGCATCCAGAGGCTAAATCATTGTCAAACGATAGCTGATGGGTTCCAAGGTCGGTCTGGCTGTAAACCAACAGTAGCATTTGGACTCTAATGACCATCATTGATCCGAGTTCCACATCTGCAGGTCCAAACAGACCTTGCCTGAACTATGAAGACTGACAGGTCACATGATGAAGCAGGTGGAAGCATTAAGGTACCTGAACACCGAAACAGTCCTGATGTCTTCTCACCCAGTGACTTTCAAAACAAGAAGAGACTGAACATCAATACTGTGAACTGGTTCTGCTGGACCTCCCAAATTGAACATGAGGGTTAATCTGGGCACTGCTTTGGAGGCCTAGGCCATGGTCCAATGTAGTCCCATTCCTATTGGTTTAGCACCGTTTCAGCATTCCCAAGTGCTGCCAGAGGCTTGTATTATTAGTTATCAGGTTTGTCAAGGTCTTAAGCATCAGTAGAGATGCACTGGGGTGTGTGAAAATAAATGCTTTGTCCAGTGTCTCTACTCACTGAAACAGGTAACAACAAGAACACAGTAGCTTATTATTACCAAAGAAATCAGTATGTGTTTTGCCTTCTTCTGGGAATTTTCTGACAGAGAAGTAGTGTGCCAATGCAAGGATATCTTTCCCTCAAGAAAACATTAGTCATAATGATTTCTGCCCTAATAATCCCAATGCTATTCCCTCTCTTGGTAGATATTGATTAGCATATCTAACGTTATGGGCCTTACCTCAAATTACTCGAAGAGCCTTAAATGAGTGATTGGACAGAACCAGAAAGAAAGACCTTCTGTTTTTAAATAAAGCAAAGTGGTTTATTAGTTTTATTCAGTACACCAGGTTACTATAAAGCCAAAATATAAAATCAAATGATAATTATAATAGGAGAAAAGGATTCCTATATATCCCTGCAGATTACTCAGAAAATATAAAATAAATGTAGAAAGCAAGAAAAAGAGGGATTCCTAAAAAAAAAGTGAGGTGAAGGGGAGTAAGTGAGAGTGTACAGTCTCTGGAGTCTGTTGAGTCTGTCCTCGTCAGTGTTGAATGTCTTTTAATAAGCTAGAGCAGAGGGAGGTTGTCATGGTTGTCATCCTGTCAGTCATTGCTCCTATTCTTATCTGATCTCTGGACATGGAAGCTTGGGCTGAATACGTTGTAGACCCATGTTCTCTCAACAACACATTTTTTTCTGTTATTTTGATTCTCAGTTGAACTGTCAACCATCCTGTGTAATATCTCAGCTAACATTTCCTGCTATTAATTTTAACACAGGAAGTTTCATGGTCTAAATCTCTCACCCAAACAAATGTTTCAGGTCAAAGGACTAAGCTTTTTTTATTTGGTCAGAGGTAAGACTTTACTACACTGTAAACCCGAATGCTCAAAATAATTAATTGGAATAAGTAGTGTAAACTTAAAAAGTTCTTAAAAGTTGTGCTTACTTAAAATTGTTGAGTGAGGGTAACATTTTCCTTCTTTTTAAGATTTTTAAACTTGTTATTTTTAATTAATAGTTACTTGTTTGAAGATTATGTAACTGCTACTTAGAATAATTAACTCACAGGTACTTAAAACTCAGTGGATTAAACATGAATTTATGTCTTATTTTGAAAGAACTAATCAATAAATCCAATCAAGAATAAATTAAGAATGAATCAATTGCATTATAGATTTGTATTGTTATTATACACTGTGTGTGTATGTATATATGAATTATCACACACACACACACACACACACACACACAGAGGAAGCGCTTTTATTTTGTAGCATTTGCGTGCACTTCCACTTCGGACAGCAGACCCGAGGAGAAGAGCGGGAGTGGGGACTGTTGTACGTTAACTCTCAGCTCTGCGCCATTGCGTTAAATGTAAGAAGTCAACATAAAACTTGCTTGAATGTTTGTTTCTGAAAGTTCAACATGTTTTTAAGACCGACATGGCGAGTGACGTAGTCAGTCAGTAAACTTGTCACAGTATTTACACTATGTTAATCTTCTTAGGAATTACATGATGTCCACACAAGGCGTACCACTGTTCTCCATGCCCTTCCTGTCTCTCTACGTGAGGAAGTCTCTGGATTTTTCAGGATATGTGTGGTAAGTCCCAGTAGAGAGATATCAGGCCTATTGTACTGTAAATTAGCCAATTCATATTTTCATTTTATTTATTTATGTGTAAGGACAACACACGTTAACTTGTGCATTTATTGTTATTTGCATGACAATCAACTGCCACAGCCATAGTTTCAGTAAATGTGATTAGTTTATGATCTCCCTTTCATTTTTTTAAGGACGATATGGATGAGCCAGACCTGGGGGATGCCGCAGTGGTCCTCCTGATAACCAGTCCAGGAGTCCAGTTAACTACGACCTTGTGAGAATCTCTGTCGTCCTAGAGGGTGATGTGGTTGATCTCCCCAGGTTTCCTGATCCCTTCCTGGTAATGTTCGGCCTCATCTATGTCTTACATCTCAGTTATCCCAGGGGACTAACCAACACATTCGAGTTCACACCGAAAATCTTACTTGGTCTTGATGACTCTAAACTGTCACCCAAGCTGCAGAGTCTCAAAAATGGCCTGATGTTAAATGTGTAACTCAAGATCCAAAAAGGAGTGGTGGATTCAGATGGCTCACTGTGTTAGAGCATAGTCCACAAGAATGTAACTGACTCATTTGACTACTGTTCAACTGTTGATGTTAAAGTCGCTGCTCTTCTCAACTGGTTTTAAGCCAAATGGCACAAAGTACTGTCTTTGTACTTGTTAGTGGTTAGTGTAATTTATATTTTAATGATGTTAAACTGATGTGCACCCTGAAGCTGCTTTAAACTAGATAGCCAAAGAAAGGCTACACACTGCCTTTGTACCTGTTATCGTACAGTTTT
Organism: Chaetodon trifasciatus; assembly: GCA_037975065.1. Taxonomy (NCBI): domain Eukaryota; kingdom Metazoa; phylum Chordata; class Actinopteri; order Chaetodontiformes; family Chaetodontidae; genus Chaetodon; species Chaetodon trifasciatus. The sequence goes on from JBBMOE010000142.1 coordinate 63,123, forward strand.
AAAATTTTAGCAGTTTTAGTTGTGAAGAATTTATAAACAATTTGTTTATATGTTGCTGCACTGCAAGCTTCCAACCAGATGGTCCAAAGCCTGCCTTTGTAATTGTTTCTTTAATTCTCTATTTAATTCTTAATTATTATTATTTTTTTATTACTATTGTCTTTCAAATATTGTTTATGTTTCATTTTGTGCTAAAAGGCACAGGTGTAGGCAAATAATCTTTCTAAACGCCTTCCCGGTAATGCTGTATTAACAGTTTCTAAGCTATTTGTGACATAAAGATCTTATGTTAATGTTAACTTTAGCTTTCCTGAGTTTGAATATTTTCCACTTGGACTGGGAAAGTTTCTAATAAACATTTGAATAGATAAAATATAGACTTGATGTGTTTTTTTTTGGGGGGGGGGGGGTTGTCTTTTAAGTCAAGAGTACTCAATATGTTTTAAGGCAATCAGTTGCCACAAACATTTTAAGTTTGGAGGTAAATGGTTTTGAGTTTCAGCAAGTCTTTGTTTTTGAGTTAGGGTAATTGGAAGATTGAAAGAAAAAACTAATAAATGTTAAGTTCACATAGCATTAAATCCTGAATTTTCATACTTTGAAATGATCAAGTTCTCCTGACAGTCTGTTTGTGCCTGACTGTATTCATTCACAGGTTGTGTGATGGACTCACACTTCTCATTTCGCCTATCACCCTGGAATCAACCACACCCTAAGTCTGCTCAAGAGACACTTTTGAGGGCCTACTATGGAGGTTGACACCCATGGCTATGTCTGTCCTGACTTTATCTGAGCCCAGGGGAAGACCTCACAATGTTCTCCAGTTTTTCCGCTGTGTCCATTGCCCATCTCCAGTCATCAATCTTGCTGCCACAAACAGCCACTGGACCCCAGCACCTAACTGGGTTCTTGCCTCACTTTCCTGGCCCCTTCTTGGTGGTGATTTGCCTCTGTCAAGCTGAAGTTGTCTTATACCATGAAGATCCATCTGGTATTCGCTATGTCTCAAGTTACTTCCAGTCCTCTTTCACACGACCTCTGAGTTCTACTTTTGGGTCTCGAGTAATTACCTAAAACTTAACATTTGCAGGAATGGGTTTAAGGATGTGTTGCTATGACAACAGTTACAGATGAATTTTAAACCATCAAAGAATCACAAAATTCAGACTCATGTCAAATCTACACATGAAGAACATGGCCCTGATCTTCATCTCTACCCAAGCAAAACATAAATGGACAGAGGTAAAGAAAATAAAACAAAAAATAATGGAATTAAAATATTATAGTAATATTATCATACACTGTAAACCTGAATAAGTAAGCAGAACTCAAAAAAAGTGAGGCAATCAGTTGCCACATATTTTTGAGTTCATAAACTCATATATTTGAGTATATCAGAGCTTAAATATTTGGAGTTTATGTTAAATGTACTTTTAAATTATAATTAAATTAAACTTACTGATTAAGTCAACTCAAAGATTTTCAGCACATGCTACTCAGAATATTCATTCATCTTTCTAATTTTAATAACTCAGGATCCCTGGGTCAGGTTGAGACTGGTGGGCCTCTGACCACAAAAAAATTTCCCAAGAAATTGCCGCCACCACCACACAGGACGAGGGGAGAATGGGGTGCGGACAGGAAGGGGTTCTTTAGAGGTGGGCTGCTGGGAGAGAGCATCCAGTTTTGTTGTGAAGGAGTAAATATGTGACCCGCCTCGAGAAAACCAGCAACAAGTCGGCCCGGCGCAAGTTGATGAAGAAAAATCTTTTTTTTTTTTTTTAATTAGTGATTTTTGTTTTTTTTGCAGAATATGTAGGCCGATATCATGAAGAAGCCACTCCATGTTTCAAATAACAGTAATGGGGGCCTTAAAACCATAAACTTTGTATTTGAATTTGGGTTGTTTTAGAAGAAACTCTCGGTCCTAGTTGGGGGCGTGGCGATTCAACAGTAAATTAGCATACTGCTTTCTTTGGCTATTCACATGCTTCTGTTCTTTTTTCGGCCAATCAGCTGCACGTTAAAAGGGAACCGCATGGCTACTTATGCAGTTTCTGGTTATGCCGACAATGATCTCACTTCTGATTCTGAACCTGAACCAGAAGATGAAACTGAAGAAATCGATGAGAGTGACTGTATTACACTGGAGAACATCCCTAATCTACAACTGACCTTAGCTGAAGATGAAGACAATGAAGAATACGACGAAGAGTAGTAGCAGTGATGGCGGCATGTTTGTCTTCGTCGGTGTGTTCGAGTGATTTTATGTTTTCGTCGCGCTTGTTTGTCCCAACGTGCACATACAGCCGTGGGACTCTTTTTGACATCGGCAACACAGCAATCTGCAAATTAAACCCGGCACACGCTAAGGAGTTACTCGACCTCGGCCTACTCCAGCGGCCCGTTTCGACACCGACCCCCACTACTGCAGCGCACCCGCAGAGGAAGCGCCGCAGGCGATGCGAGAGGAAGCGGAAGCGGGGAAAGTGCAGGGTATCCGGGTTAGGCTAGCGGCGAATCCACACAAGCCGGCTATACCATCTATCGTACTCGCCAATGTAGGCTCCTTGGAAAACAAACTGGACTATATACACCTTCTGAGATCGACCCTGCAGACCATGAGAGAGTGCTGTGTTTTCGTTTTTACGGAAACATGGCTCAGTAACAGCATACCGGACTCCGCCATCCAGCTGGACCGGCTAACATGCTACTGAGCAAACAGACCCGAGGCGGCGGGGTCTGTGTTTACATCAGGGATGCTTGGGTTCAAGACGCTGTGGTGATTTGTAGACACTGTTCACTCCTCGTGGAGTTTATGATCATCAAGTGCCGGCCTCTGTTAATGTCCTGTACATATAGCAGCCTTGACAATAAAGTTGACTTGACTTGACTCATTAAGCTCATTCAGCAACAGACTGATCCATCCCACTGCACCACAGAGTGACAGAATTTATTTTATTTTATTTAATATTAGAAATAAGTATCTACATTTGCTCCCTCTAACTCTTAAGTATATTAACTTTCTTGTTTTTCATTTTCATTAAGGGGCTTTTTGTAACAAAAGAATTTCCATTTCCATTTGATAACCATTGTTCAACTACTACGATAGTTTCTGTCCTGTGGGCTAACAGATACCAGATGTCACTGATAGCTAGACCAGTAGCTTAGAAGCTTAGAAAGCTTAGAAACTACACTTTCAGAATCTGTAAATAACTCAAAATGCCCCCCGGGAGACTTGTTGCTGGTTTTCTCGTGGCTGGTCACATATTTAAGAGGCTGATGAGGGGCAGTGTTGCAGGCAAGGAATCCTGAGGAATCCTGTTTGTGACCAAGATGTCTTACAGTGAACCACAAAAAGGAGAAATTTTCAGATGCAAAAGTCTAATTTTTATCTTTAAAGATATATATATTTATGTTATATGTATTTAATTTTTTCTTTCTAAAGTCCATCTCCATGTCCAAAGTCATGTGTTCATGAATGTCTTGTCAGTGTATGCTGTGAGGGTTCCCAACAAACCTACCTCATGTAACTACTATAATACGATTACCACTAAGCCAATCATGACAATCATGGTTTCAACTTGGTTCGCTTTGCCTATTTCAAAATAAGAGTGCAGTGTCATTCAAAATTAGCACATCAACTCTCAAACTTCTTCCAAAGCTGGATGAGAATAAAGCACAGATCCACTGAGTGGTTGTTGAGTTTGGCTGCAGCCTTCTGCCATTTATTTTGGAATAAAATGTTCACTAACCTAACCCTAACCCTTAGTAAAGGAGTCTTCTGTGTTTTGATCTGTTGCTATACTGATGACATCACATATTTAGAGGCTGATCTAATGAAATTGCTGCTTTCATGCATTGAATGTTGGTGAGTTCCTTTGATGTTTGTTTACATAATTGAGTGTGGATTGGTTTGACTGTAATTAGTGGGTCCTTTTGTCGTTGGGTGTCCTTTTAATTTTTTTGCTCACCTCATGTTCTTTTCTTCTTCTCTGTTCTGTTTTCTCGTTGCTTTCTCCTGTCTGTGTCAACGTTCTTCATAAAATGATTTGTTCATCATGTGTTCAGACTTAATCTGTTGGATAAAAATGTTTCCTTTGTTCAAATTGACCTTCACTCATCAGAAGCTTTGTCACAGAAACAGATAAAGCTTGAACACATGATGACAGCCTGCAGAGAAGTGATGAGTCTTCACTTCCTTTCTCAGCTGTGCAGGAACAGGGAGTCGTCAAACTGTTGTCAAGGAAACCATAAATCCAAGAGTGTTTTCCGTGGAGACAGAATGACCAGCAGTTTATCAGCTGACAGAAGTCCTGAAGTGAAATTTATTAATCAGATTTCAGTCTGAGAGAGGAGGCTAAACCTTCATTATCATTTGAAACTGGACATAATTTTAACCCTGGTGAAGTGACAGGATATACTCTGAATTTATATAAACAATCAACAAAACAAAGAAAAAAGAGAACGACAGGAGTCTTTTCAGGGTGTTCACATACATTCACATGTATCACATGATCTGATTCAGTGTGACATCACTTCCTGAGGAGATCATAATCTCTGTTGATCCAGAATAAATCTCCAGAAATGCACAGAGAAACCAGAGAAGAACTGAGAATCTTCATGTTTTTCAGTTTTCCTCAGTATCACAGAGATCAGTGATCCAGTATGTATATCCATGAGTACACTGCTAACAGGAGTGGCTAACAGGAGCTGCTAACAGGAGCTGCTAACAGGAGCGGCTAACAGGAGCTGCTAACAGATAATTCAGCTGATAGTGGAGCCAGTTTGTCTACGTGTGAACAAATGAAATGAGCAGGTCTATAAAGAGAGCAGCAGTTTCCACCTGCAGCTGACATCACAAGAGCACATTTGAGGAGCTTTTGTGGGTGTGATGGCTTCATTTTACAAATGTACAAACAATAACACAAAACAATAAGAAAATAACTGAGTTTATGATTTGAGTTTGGAAGAATCATGTATCAGGAGGAGGCTGGTGGGGGCTGGTGGGGGTAGCAGGGTCCACCCTTCCTTGTTCTCTCCCTCTTCCTACCATTTAGTTTCCTTATCCTTATCTTGTGGGTGTCATTGCCTTTGGCAGCCTCCAGAGCTTTAGGAGGGCGGCATTCTGTCCAGAGTCAGTTACAATAATGTTGGGGTTTTTTGGTCTTTTCTTTCTAGCTGTTCATCACTCAAGGGAACCCAGCCCTCATACATGTCGTCCAATAACAGAAGACCCAAAGAAAAGGAAAGAACAATTAATAAAAAAATAAAACTGAATGAATATACACCAATCAGGCATAAAATTATGACCACTGACAGGTGACGTGAATATCACTAATTATCGCTTCATCACTACACCTGTTAGTGGGTGGGATATATTAGGCAGCAAGTTAACATTTTGTCCTCAAAGTTGATGTGTTAGAAGTAGGAAAATGGGCAAGCGATTTTGACAATGGCCAAACTGTGATGGCTAGATGACTAGGTCAGAGCACCTGCAAAACTGCAGCTCTTGTGGGGTGTTCCCGGTCTGCAGTGGTCAGCATCCATAAAAAGTGGCCCAAGGAACCGTGAGGAACCGGAGACAGGGTCATGGGCAGCCAAGGCTCAACAGGCAACAGGTGAGCTACTGTTGCTCAAATTTGCCAAAAAAGTTAATGGTGGTTCTGATAGAAAGGAGTCAGAATACACAGTGCATCGCAGTTTGTTGCATATAGGGCTGCATAGCCGCAGACCAGTCAGGGTGCCCATGCTGACCCCTGTCCACCACTGAAAACGGCAACAATGGCACGTGAGCACCAGAATTGGACCACGGAGCAATGGAAGAAGGTAGCCTGGTCTGATGAATTATTTTCTTTTACGTCACGTGGATGGCTGGGTGCATGTGCATCCCTTACCTGGGGAACACATGACCCCAGGATACAATATAGGAAGAGGGCAAGCTGGTGGAGGCAGTGTGATGCTTTGGGCAATGTTCTGCTGGGAAACTTTGTGGATGTTACTTTGACACGTACCACCTACCTAATGGTTAGGTTGTTGCAGACCATGTACACCCTTTCATGGAAATGGTATTCCCTGATGGCTGTAGCCTCTTTCAGCGGGATATTACGTCATGCCACAAAGCAAAAATGGTTCAGGAATGTTTTGAGGAGCACAACAACGAGTTTGAGGTGTTGACTTGGCCTCCAAATTCCCCAGATCTCAATCCAATCAAGCATCTGTGGGATGTGCTGGACAAACAAGTTCGATCCATGGAGGCCCCACCTTGTAACTTACAAGACTTAAAGGATCTGCTGCTAACATCTTGGTGCCAGATACCACAGCACACCTTCAGGGGTCTAGTGGAGTCCATGCCTCGATGGGTCAGGGCTGTTTTGGCAGCAAAATGGGGACCAACACAATATTAGGCGGGTGGACATTATGTTATGCTTGATCGGTGTATAACTGTATTGTATGACTGGTAGGTTCAGAGTTTTCGTCATGAAGATGGTGATTTAAATTTGATTCCAGAAGACGGCACCAGGAGTGATGGATAACTCTAGTTCCATTTTTTTGATGTATGAATATAATTTTGTCAGATTCTGATTGAATTGTGTCTGTCATATCAGTTCCCAAATAGGCCAAAATCTGTAAAGTCAGGGAATAGATCAGTGCGCTGAGGTGTGTGAGGAGAGGAGATCTCTGCTGCTACCTGGGCCAGGTGTTTCTCATTTTCTCCATTACATTAAAATTACAAGTAACTGAAGAATTTCACAAAAACAAGAAACAAAAGCATACACAGCTCTTGTACATACAGCATGTACACAGTGACTCCTTGTTGTGCAGTCTATGTGTCACTCTTTATGCTGTCATTGAGATAAAACAGCTGCTCTAATGTTATTCATAACACAAACATTTAACTATGTAAAGACCTTTTCAGTTGAGAGCAAGTGTTTGTTTCCTACAGAAACACAACAGCAATGATGATGAAGAGACAGAGGAAGGCTAAATGATAGTCTACACCTGTCTGTCCCACTATAACCAGTCCTCTCAGCCTGTCTGTACGACTAGCACCAGTCCTCTCGGTTCATCACAACGGTTTTCTGTGGAATTCCACATGTACATCAGGACAGCCAACATGTTGTCATTCCAGACTTAACAAACTACTTGGTCCAGCACAGCATGATGGGAAATGTGGGGCTTCGCTAAAGCTCCAGCTCCAGCTCCCAGCAAACTTGGTGCAAAAGGTGTGTGTGTGTTAACTGCATAGACTAAAATGAGAGCATATCTGTTGTGTGAGACGTGCAACTTGTAAAAATTGGTCTGTTAAATCAGCAGAATTCCTGTCAAAACCAAACCTCTAAACACTCTAGAGAGTTCAGTATCACCCATGTAAACAACTGCAACGGTTTTGGACTCACGCCATACATTGCTGGAAAGATAACAGGTACAATCGACTGCACCAACAAACAAAGAATTAAAAAACTGAGGCAACTCACCAAAGTCTCATAGCAATCCAGCCATCAAAGGCAAAGGTCCAGACAATCCAGTCCAGTAAAATATTTTGTCCAGAAGAGTTTAATAATCCATGGAAATCTGTTGCTTCATGTCAAATTAACTGGCAGTTGTGTTAATCTTCCACGTTTTCTCTGTTGTGATTCCAGTAAGCATGGACACATAGGCAACATGTTGGTCTCAAAATGGCCGCTGCACTCTGACCTTTTGTTTAACAACTCATTTGACCAATTACAATCTTCCATCTCATCTCTACAGCTGACATTATCCAACAAGAGTCTGAGTTGTTCTGTTCTTTTGTGAGACCAAGCCAATTGCAAATTAGTGTGCAGATGACTGGGCCTTCATGTAGCCAATAAAAGTCTGAAAATGAGGATATGCTGCTTCAGTAACTTCCAGCCAAATCAAGAAATTCAGTGCAAATATGGATATCACACATGGTCTGAAATTTTAAATGTAGTAAATGACTTACATATGAAGATATAGTATAGTTTAAATATTAGATACCCAAAACATGAATATAGATAACCTAAATATAGATTACCTTAGATGTTTATCTAGATAAATGTAGCAAACAGCCTCTTTGTGTGGGTCACAGTAGACTCAGCTTCTCTCTCTTCAGTTTCATTTGTATAGCAGCAAATCACAGCAGAAGTTGTCTCTGGACTCTTTCCATACAGAGCAGGTCAGGACCAGACTATCTACAGAGACCCAACAAGTCCCCCATGAGCAAGCACTTGGTGATGTGAGGTGAGATTAGTGCATGAGAATTACCCATGATGCACTGGGAGCACCTTCAGCTTTCTCTTGTTTCAGTCAGAGCTGATTCAGTGTCAGTAGAAACTGAGGGTCTGTTTACTCTGCAGAGACATATCTACAAACGTCCAATCAGATCATGCTTCAGACTGAAAACTGACTGAAAACTGACCAACCAGAACACAGCTAATTTTCAAAAAGAAAAGAAAAAAGAAGACAAATATAAACGAGTTAACAGAAACATCCAACATCTGGAAATCATCTACAGCCAGTTTTTTGTTGTTGCCATGACAAAGACCTGTGTGCGTGTGCATGTGTGTGTGTGTGTGTGTGTGTGTGTGTGTGTTGTAGACAGCTCTGTGCTGTCAGAGGTGAACCTTTACTCAACCAGTGGAACATTACCATGGTGTGACGTGCACTGAAAACCACATGTCCAGTCCAGATCCAGGTCCAGTGTGTGGTTTAAGGTTTCAGTGTGTCTCTGCTGCCTCCTGCTGGTCTGATCAAAACCTCCAAACAAGTTCACTTGAAAACAAGTTCGTTTGGAAAATAAACCAAAAGGAAACCTGTGATGGTTGTGTAGATCTTACAACTTAAATAATAATTGAATGTGCATGTGAAGTCCATCACAATCAGCTTCTGATATCACGTGGTATAGCCAGTTGGTGAGTTTTACTAAGAAAGTTGGAAATGTTGAAGCTGCACAAGAACTGACCTCTATCACAGTTCATCTAAAAAAAGGTAAATTTGTACTAAACATCAATCACTGCTCAGTTTCCAGTGCGACCTTAATGTTTAAAACATGCTGGTTTCAGCCGTTGGTGGTGTCACTCCAAACTTTAATGGCAGTTTTTAATTTAGCATTAAGTATTTTCAGAGGAAGCTCGTCACTCTGACAAAAGCTGGGGTCACAAGCTCAGCACTACAAACATTATTTACTTTGAGCAGTTAATGAACATCATCAGTAAATCAAACCAATCAGAGCAGAGCTGATGTCTCACTCTGATCACAAAGAGCACTCTTAAAAAGTCAGTCCGGCTGACATCATTAAATCTTTATAGAAGTTTATTCAGGTTACAAACATCAACGTGAAGACAAAAACAGACTTTTGGTTTCAGCAATTCATCTTCACAACAATTATTGTAAAACTCTGTTTCGTGCAAAATGTTGCTATGGCTTCATCTTCATACCTGACAGTGCAGCCTGCAAAGAATCAGCAGAGACAAAAATGCCCTAAACCCTCAAACCAAAGACACACATTTCAAAATTAAAATGAAATATAAAAGAAAAAAACATTTTATCTATTCAGACAATACAACATCTAACTCCATCAATCAAAAAAACAATCAGTTTGTGGATTTGAAATCCACCTTAAAAAAAGTTGATATGGAATGAAAAAAAAAAAGAGTGTAAATAAAACATGATGTAGATGAAGAGCTCTATTTAGAAACTGGAGGCTGGCTTTTATTAGGACGAGCTTCAGGTGACAATAAAGTGTGTGTTAAGGAAAATATACCATTTATATTTCTTAAGTCCTACATTTAAGATGTATAAGCAGTGGACAGGAAGTGACCTCACTGATTGTTGTTCAGTTTGAGGAAGCGCTGTGACTTCTGTCTCGCCATGCGATGCTGCTGCTGCGCCACCTGAGCGTCTGATATGGCCAAATGCAGCTTCTGTAGGTAACAGTAACACAAGTAAGTAATCCACCCACACACACACACACACACACACACACACACACACACACACACACACACACACACACCTGTGTGTACCTGAGCAGTGTTTGGGTCTCTGAGCTGAAGGTTCCTCACTGACTCCGAACCGTCTCTCTTTGGCAGCTTCAACTTCTGCTGCTCCTAAGACAGACAGAGAGACAGAGCGAGATTTTTGATTTTTAAACAAACATTATTTATCTTTTTGTTCTCTATTTTAAGTCTTTATACGTGACATTAACACAAACATGCCTCTTCCCAGAGGTGTTACAGTTACATCAGCACATGATCAAAGATGATTTGTCCCTCTAAGGTCGCTTTCACACCAGAGCTGTTTGGTCCGCTTTAAACGGACCAGAGTTCGTTTCCTCGGATATCCCGCTTCATTTGGGCAGGTGTGAAAGCTCACTGGACCAAACACAGGACCAAAGGTACGTAGTGACGCTATACGCAGTGCATCTAGGGTAACAAGTGACCGCTGACATTAGCAGTTGCTAGCTAGCTTAGCTCAATTGTCTGAACAACAATAACCCATAAATTCACAATTTGGCATATTGAAACAAAATCAAATCACAACTACCAGCAGTCACAGTCTTAAACTCTGAGCTCATATGTTGTCACGTTAGATCGTCGAAGTTAGAAAAATAACAGAATCGATCCCTGACAAGCTACGATAGCATTATAGGAACAGTTACGTTCACTAATGTTGTAGCGTTCCCTAAAATAATGGGAGGGGGGAGGGAGGGATTTCCCCTCCTACTTGTCCAATCGACGAGCGCCCCTTTCAACCACGTGATGCTGCTCAGAAAGTTCGGTGCGCTTTAGAAATCACAGTGTGAAAGCAGAACGAAACAAGTGATAAATGCAACAATGTTGTGACTTTCAGCTCCACAGTCGAACCAAGTCCGCTTGGTCAGGTGTGAAAACGACCTTAGCCTCCAGGTAGTCACAGTGGAGTGGTGGTAACACTGTCGCCTCATAGCTAGAAGGTCCCGGGTTCAATTCCCGCTGTGGGCGCCGGGGGCGTGCCCTCGAGCGGCAGGCACCGAAGGCATGGTGGCTCGGGCCTTTCTGTGTGGAGTTTGTATGTTCTCCCCGTGTTCACCTGGGGTATCCTCCTTAAAAAAACAAAAGACAAAAGAAACTGGGTCCCCGGGTGGATGGAAGCCCACCGCTCCTGGTCTGCCGTGGAGGAAGGACGACTAGGATAGGTCAAAGCGGAAGACAAATTTCACCAATTGCATGACGTGTTCAGCGTGTCTGTAAATGTGTGACAAATAAAGGGGATTGTCCCTCTGATTCTTCCGGTAGCCTGAGCCGATCTCGAAGCCTGTCTGCCACCATGACCGCCTCACTCTTCCCCCAGTTTACTTTGGCTGATGATACAGAAGTGAACAGGCTGACTGTATTCACTAACGTATTGATGTCTTTCTGCATGTTGACCAGGACGATGACATTGTCTGCATACGCTGACAGTTTAAAAGAGACACAGTCAGCTAAACAAACACCACTCAGATCACATCTCAGCCTCTGAAGCAGAGGCTCCATGGCTAACGAGTAGAGCATGCCGGACAAAGAGCAGCCCTGTCTGACCCCCCTCTGAATACTAAAAGGGCACTCAGACCCCATTAATTTTCAGAACACTCGCAATGTCACTGTACAGAACCTGGATCTTGGCTATGAAACCTGGGCTGAACCCAAAAGCAGCCAAAAATACTGGTGCTCAATCTGATCAAAAGCCTTTTTCAGGTCTAATCAGACCAGTGTCAACAGCCAATGAGTCAGAGACCTCCAAAACATCCTGATTTAAAGTGACATTGTCACTTATGAGTGACGGGCATACAGTAAGTCTGGCGAGTGTGGATGAGAGAAGCCATCACCTCTCGGGAGTCTGGAGGCCAGGACCCTGGACAGTATCTTATAGTCTGTGAGGAGCAGAGAAACTGGTCTCCAGTTCTTGATCTCCTGCAGGTCTCTCTTCTCAGGCAGTAATATGATGACAGTCCTCCCGCAGCTCAGAGGCAGCTGACCGCTCTCCAAGCTGTTTGAGACAACCTCCAACAGGTCTTCTCCCAACACAGAGGAGGAGGTCAAGAGGAAGGTCAAGAGGAAGCACCTTCGGTGATTTCCAAATTTGTAGATAACCCAATTGCAATATACTGTTGGAGAGAATGTGGAATGGTTGGCGACCACTCACACATATTTTGGGATTGCCCAATGATGCTTCCTTTTTGGAAGGGGGTAAAAAGCAAAATAGATAAAGTTCTGGGAATCAATTTATTATTCACCCCAAGTCAGTTTCTTCTTGATTTAACTCCTGAAGACATGTACACCAGAGACCAAAAGCACCTGTTACATGTACTCTTGATGACTGCTAGGAAAATGGTGACAATAAAATGGATGAATTCACAGCCACCTACAGTGGCACAGTGGCAACAGAAGTTGAGGGAGGAGAGGAGCCTCCACAAGACCAGGGAAGAAGCTGCTGAAGACATCTGCGTGTTCAGTTTTCAGTTCACTCTATAGAAACTGAATGCGAACTTCCTGATCTCAGAGGAACATGAGATTACGGAGCTGCTGTTGAACTCAGAGTGAATCACAACTGATTACTCTCCGCCAAAATGCCTCCATCAAAACTGACTTTTTATGGAATTTTAAGCAACTTTTTTACGGTATACTTTTTAGATCTTGTTTCTTTTTAACTACTCCTCCTAACCAGAGAAACAATTTTAGTAATCAGTCGCCTTGATCTCAAGCAATCTAAACTAGCTGAGCACAGCTCAGTCAGCCATGGCTCCACTTACCTCGCCATCCGGCTGTCAAAGCTGCTTCGCCCTCTGCAAGAAAATCGCTGAACTGGAACAGAGGATTTCCACCCTCTACAAAATCCAGGAAGCCGAGAGACACCTGGACACCATCCTCTTCGGCCCTGCACAAGTCTCTGCCACTAGTAAAGACTTTGAGGTCATGGCTCCCTACTCAGCTGCTGTTTTCACTCCTTCGGCTACTGACTCCACGCAGCGTGCTACTTTGGCCCTGGCCGCGGGTTCCACTCCACCCGCTGCTGCTCCTGCTCTGGCCGCTGCTACCGCTGCCTCAATACTTGGCTCTATGCAGGCCACTGCTACCACACCAGCCGCTGGCTCCGCTCCATCTGCTCCATCCGCCTCTCCTGGGGACCCCTGGTTCCTGCTCGGGGCTAAACCCAAGGTCCCAGTCAGCTCCACTCCTTTACACCTGGACACCTGGGTGGTTGTCGGCGATCGCAAAAGGAGGGTGAGGCCGTCACTTCATACTCCCACAACCTGTGACAACTCGCCCCACTCCTCGCCGAGTACAGCAGAATTTCACCCCGGCTCCGTGGGGCTCTTCTTCCATCTGTCCTTCACCATCTGCTCCTATACCAAGTGCACAGTCCCATCCTCCGCCGCTGGTGGCCAGTGGTGCTCGGGTCGCTGGACACACCACCTTGAAGCCTCGACGGTCCTCATCCCGGTCAACGACCTCTTCTGCCGGACGTCGGATCCTGAAGGAGGCCGTGCTCTGGCGCTCTGGTGGTCTTCCTCGTTCTCCACCACCTCTTCCCCTCTTCCCCCCAACCACTTTGATAGTGGGCGATTCAATAACCCGGGGAATTCGCTTCTTCAACGCAGCCACTCACTGCTTTCCAGGAGCCACAGTCCCGGTTATCCTGGAGAAACTTCCCGGTCTGCTGCAGTCACTCCCATCCTCCATAAGCCGGGTATTAGTACACGTGGGCTGTGTTGACACCGCTCAGAAGCCGTCTGAGCTGATCAAAAGGGATTTTAACAACCTTTTTAGCTTTTTAAACAACTGTGAAAAGTCTGTTTTTATCAGCAGTCCTCTTCCCACACTGTCCCATCATGGAGCATGGCACTTCAGCAAGCTCCTGTACCTGAACACCTGGTTACAGTCCGCCTGCAGAGCATTTAATGTTGGTTTTATTGACAATTTTAACCTGTTTTGGAACCCCCCCTCCTTTTACAGGGCCGACGGAGTTCAGCCCAACAGGCTTGGCAGTCGAATGCTAACGGCTAATATTCACCACACCATCCAGTACGCTCCTCGAGACTGACTGTTTACCTGTCACACCCCCTCCCCAGATTCTTCTTCTCCGTCCACACCACCTGTTCATAGTATTATTACTCTCACTAGCCCCCCCTACAGTCCACAGTTGTCACTACCACCTAAACCAGTCATCTTTCCCATACAAACCATTACAGGCAGACGCTTTCCCTGGACTCACAGACAGAGTGCTTTTAACAGAGATAATCTCGTACACCCGGTCATTTTATCTCCCTGTGGTCATAAGTGCACGAACATTAACCTGGCTGTGCTGAACGTGCGCTCTCTTTTAAACAAATCTTTTATCATAAATGACCTGATTTTTGACAAGTTAGATGGGTTATTTTTAAAAGAGACATGGCTTGGCACAGAGGCACCAGTTGTTCTCACTGAGGCTTGCCCACCAAATTTTAACTTTTTATTCTCCACCAGGGGAGGCAAGAGAGGAGGCGGGACTGCATCAACTTTTAATAATACTTTAATGTCAAAGGAAGTTTATTTTAAGTTACTCATCTTTTGAGTATCACGCCTTTGTTATTAGCAGTCCTCCTGTTCTCTGCATCTCTGTTTATAGACCACCCCACCATTCCACTGCTTTTATCAGTGAATTTTCAGAGCTTTTATCAATCATACACACCTCTCATAACAGAATTTTAATAACTGGCGATTTTAACCTGCACGTGGTTAACACCTCAGACTCACTGTCCAGAGAATTCCTAAACCTTTTAAATTGCATGGATTTTAAACAGCACATCACACAGCCAACTCACAACAGAGGACACACCTTGGACCTGGTCATAACCAATGGCCTCTCCACTGGTGTGTCCTCTGTTGTTGACCTGGCTGTGTCCGACCATTTTTGTGTGTATTTTAACATCGCCAGTTTTAACCGTCAGGGCACCCCGGTGAGAACAGTGCGGAAACGCCACCTAACTTCTGAAGTGGCTGCAAATTTTATCGAGATTTTAGAGAGCACTCCTGCAGAAGTCTTACCTGCACCCTGTGATTTTATTGTTGACAATTTTAACAGGAAATTGCAATTAACCTTAGACTCTGTGGGTCCACTTTTAACAAAAACGGTGAAAACAAAACCTTTACCCCCGTGGAGAAGTAAAGATAAAATTAAAAAATCAAAAAGACTATGCAGGATTGCAGAGAGAAGGTGGAGAAAAAACGAACTCACAGTCCACTATGAAATATTCTGTGAACAACTCAAATCGTACAATAAAACAGTCAAACAAGCAAGAATATCCCATTTTTCAAAACTCTTCTCAGATAACAAAAACAACCCAAAATTACTTTTCTCCACCTTCGATTTTTTAACAAACACAAATTTTAAAAAATCCCCAGAGAACCCAACGGAAGGCCATCAGACATCAGATCTGGTCTTGTATCACATCAGAATGTAATTTTTAACGCACCTGGACAGTCGATTTTATTCGAGGAAACACTGGAGAGTTTTGCCCTGGTCGATGCAAGGACACTTGGTCGAGTTTTCTCCCAGGTAAACCCAACAACCTGCCTTTTAGATCCAATTCCCACATCACTTTTTAAGACATTTTATGGATTCTTCGAGGAACAAATTTTAAACATAGTGAATTGCTCTCTTCAGACAGGTGTCTTCCCTGCTGCCTTCAAAACGGCAGTGGTGAAGCCCCTTCTGAAGAAGAGCAATTTAGACCCCAGCATTTTTAATAACTACAGACCTGTATCCAACTTACCCTTTTTAAGTAAGATTTTAGAAAAGCTGGTTTTAAACCAACTAAACTATTTCTTAAATACTAATAACATTTTAGAGAAATACCAGTCTGGTTTTAGAGTGAACCACAGTACCGAGACAGCCCCTTTAAAGATTTTGAATGATATCAGGTGTAATGCGGACTCACAAAAGCTCACAGTCCTGGTGCTACTGGATCTAAGTGCTGCCTTTGATACAGTAGATCACCACATTTTATTAGACAGACTCAGAAACCTGGTAGGCCTCTCTGGTACTGTTTTTAATTGGTTTTACTCCTATCTCACGGACCGCTGTTTCTATGTAAGTTTGGATACATGTTCCTCCGGAACCCGTGAAATGAAGTGTGGGGTGCCCCAAGGGTCAATTCTAGGTCCAGTACTTTTTAATCTTTACATGCTTCCCCTTGGGGATGTCATCAGGAGACATGGCATCAGCTTCCACAGCTACGCTGACGATACACAGCTTTACATTGCCGTGTCTCCTGATGACACAGGGCCTATTGATACCCTTTTAAACTGTATTTTAAACATCAAGTCATGGATGGCAGAGAACTTCCTACTGCTCAACCAGGATAGAACAGAGGTTTTAGTTATTGGTCCTGAAGGCAAGAGAGTGACACTTTTACCAAAACTACAAGGTTTTACACCCTCAGAATCTGTTAAGAACCTGGGCGTCATTTTTGACTCTGAGCTCAGTTTTATTCCTCATATTAAAAATGTAACAAAGATAGGTTTCTACCATCTTAAAAATATAGCCAGAGTCCGCCTGTTTCTCTCTCAGGCTAACACGGAGGTACTGATGCATGCTTTTATCTCCTGCCGTCTAGACTATTGTAATGCCCTGCTCTCTGGTCTTCCCAAAAAGAATATCTATACCTTACAATTACTTCAGAACTCAGCCCACGTGTGCTGACGAGGACCAGAGGGCGGGAGCACATTACACCGGTTTTAGAATCGCTGCATTGGCTCCCCGTGCGTTTCAGGATCGATTTTAAGGTGCTTTTATTAGTTTTTAAGTGTCTTAATGGTCTCGGGCCATCTTATTTATCTGACCTCCTTTGTCTTATCAGCCCTCACGGATCCTGAGGTCCTCTGGCACCGGCCTTTTAATTGTTCCAAGGGTTCGGACCAAAACCCACCAAAGGTCCGAAGCTTTGGAACAGCCTGCCAGAGGGCATCAGGACCGCAGAGACTGTTGGTGTTTTTAAAAGGAGGCTCAAGACTCACCTTTTTAGTTTGGCTTTAATTGATTTCTTTTACTCTTTTGATTCAGATCTGTTTTACCCTACCGATTGTCTTAAGCTTTTAAGTCCTTTTATTCTATTCAATTTCAGGTCTTAGGTCTTTTATTCTTTTGTCTTTTAGGTTTTAGGTCTTTTTATTCTATTGTCTTTTAGGTTTTAGGTCTTTTTATTCTATTGTATTTTAGGTTTTAGCTCCAGTGCTTCCTCATGGGGGGCCTCCACGCTGTGAGGTGTGTCTGGTCTGCCCGCCGGGCGTCGTCCTGGGGACCCCTCAGGCCCGGAGGACTGGGGGCCTCTGCCCGGTGTGTGGTGTCCACCCCGGTCTATCTGGGTCGGGGGTGTCTGTTGCGGCGGTGCTCCCTGTGGCCGCGGGCTTTGATCCCTTGCAGTGTGGATGAGCTCCCCATAGGTGGTTTCTTTTCGTCTCATGGTTCCTCAGTGCCCTGCCATGTTATTACATCGACAGTTTCGTTGGGGTGGGTGTGTGTGGGGGTCTGGGGGTGTGTTTGGGAATGGGCGTTGTACAGATCTTTTGTCAAGCACCTTGAGTTGCATTTTATGTATGAAAGGTGCTATACAAATAAAGTTTGATTGATTGATTGATTGATTGACTGATTGAATGATCTTTCTCGGGACGTTTTTCCTCTCCAGACCAAAGAGGAACTGATAGGGGACATCCATCTGGGAGATGTTAAAAAACGCGACCTGACCAGAGCTCCCTGTGCTGCAACGCCTGGCAAGTTGGCCAGGGCCGACTTTTTAGATTTGATGGAATCTAAAAGCCCTCGATCTCCTGCAGAATCAGCTAAACTCTGCAGTTCTACCACCTGAGTCTCCAGGTCCTTCATAGATCTGATTATGTCTCTAGTGACATAACGAGTGAACTGCAGATAAAACTGCTTGATCTGTACTTTGCTGAAATCCCACCACTGCTGGAGACAGGCAATGTCAGATTTACATGATCTGTGAGTGAATCAAAAAGTAACAAAAACAAAACAAAAAAAAAAAAAGCTGATCAAAAAGCCTTGTCATGAAGCAGGGTGGTGTTAAAATGCCAGTATGCACTCTGTACTCGAACGTTTCTTTATAAAAACAGAACAAGAAACGAGCGCATGATCTGAGAAGCCTACTGGGTCAATGTGACAACTTTTAAAAATGTTGACATGGTGTTCAAAAGAGTACAGGTGGTCCAACCTGGCCAGAGATAAAACACTATCTTTGCAGTGACTCCAGGTGTGCTGTCTGTGGTTGTGATGGAAAACCCTCCACATGTCTGACAGCTCATGAGCTGCAGTCAGCTGTCTCAACCTGCGTGATGAAGCAGGATGGGGCTCCTGGTGGTTTCTGTCCAGCTCTGGATACTCAGTACAGTTAAAAACAAATACTCTTCACTGCTGCAGGTTGAAATGGTGTCACATAAGACGTCCAGTCCTGTAAGTCTGTCCAGCCTGTTGGTTGGTGCATAAACATTCAGAAAAGCCAGAATAACATTTTCAAAGTGAGCTTTGACCTTCGTGCGCCCACGTCACCAATACCTCACAGGCAGGTTTCCACAGTGTCTGGCATTTCACTGCGATCAATAATTAGCAACAGCCACGATTCAATGCAACTGAGTCAGCACATACAGGCAGACCTAAATTTATATATTTTGATCAGTATCTCATCTGACCACATCGCAGGCGCGTTCGGCACGCGTAATGGTCACTCAACCTGACCGAATGTACACAGGTGAAACAGGGATGCAAACTAATCAATTAACGTCGCTGTGCCAACCAGAAACAGCCGTGGCATCCTACAGAGCATATATACTGCATCTATCTCAGACACACGGAAAAAACGTAAGTGATGATCGTTGTCCGCTATTACCCACGTCATTTCAATCCATATACAAATGTTGTCTTTGTAATACTTAACGTTATCTACAAAGATGGAGTACATCATTGCTTTGAGGAGGAGGAGGAGGAGGCCAAGGATTTACCATCTAAGGACCTCCTCCTGGGAGAAGTTTGGGTGTCGGACAGTTTCCTGCACGGGCTCATTCATCCTCGAAACTTGCCATGCGCCTCGCCAGCGGCATTTTTAAAGGTGAGGCGAGGAGCTGGTGTGATTGGTGGACTGGACTCGGCTGTGTCAAACCCACTCCACGCCTTCTCCCCTCCCTCCTTCCGAGTCGCGCCGCTGGGAGGGACTGAGATGAGAAGGGGGAGTAGATGCGCCGGCAGCACAGTGCACGAAAACACCAAAGTCTGCGCCGCCACGCCCCATCGGTGAAGTGGACCTGACTTTGCACCGCGCCGGTGGCGGAATCGAAAATAGAGCCCAATATGTGTATATAATTTCACATTTCAAAACAAATTAATAGCAAAACTTCCAAAAATCATCCTGTTTTCACCACAAACGCCATCTCATCTTAACACGACTGACCCATGATCAGAACTTCTGTTTGTTGGATTTGGGGTATTTTGATACCTTGCAGTAGATCTTCAGCTCAGATCCCGTCACAGCCGGAGGACGGTAGAAATTCTCAAACAAGCACTCCCACTCTTTGTTAAAATGACCAACGAAGTCGATCTCCTTCACACACAAAACCCTCCTACACAACAAGAACAAGAAAAATAAACAATAAATACTGCAAAATAACACAGCAAAACAACAACACATACAATTACAATTTGTTATTTGGCAGATGCTTTATCCAAAGCGATGTACATCACAAGGTTCTAGACGGGAGAGAACAACAAGAGTCAGTGGCCTAATGCAACTTTCTGGTCCAACTGGACATAGGTGCTATGAGACATGAACAGAGTTTATTTTTTATTTAGTTTTTTTTTTTTTTTTTTTAGAAAGAAGGTGTACACAACAAATAATATTTCAAAACAAATAATGCTTCAAAGCAACAATAACAAAAAATACTGTAAATGTTTGAAGTTTAGAGTCACCAATTCAGGATCTGAACAAACGGTGAAATATGGTTACAGTCTGTCCTTCAGGTCCTGAGTGATGCTGCTGAATAATGGACAGAAAACACTTTCTGCACAATGTTATGATGTCACAGTGATGCCGACCTTTGACCTCGGAGTGAAAGTGTCATCACAATGGGAAAATTTACCTGCCTTACATTAACTGAGCTCTGCAAGACTGCCCCCTCGTGTCGACGCTGTACCTTCAGCATTTTAGAACAGGTGTTTGACAGTGTTTCATGTCCTGAAGGTTATAAATTCATCTCTGCGAACAGAGATCTTCACAGATGTGTTTAAAAGAGCTGTTATAAAACCTTCACTGAAGAAACCAACCCAGACAGTGATGAGGTCACTGACTTCAGGCCTTTTCTAAACCAACAGGTGCTAAAAAACTGATTCATGCCTTTAATTCAGGCCGACTCGACGACTGTGACGCTCATTTACTGACCTCCAGAGGAAAATCACTGAGACTTCAGCTCATTCAAAACTCTGCAGCTCCACTATGAACCAGAACCAAGAGCAGAGACCACATTGGTCCAGTTTCAGCTGCTCTGCACTGACTTCCTGTAACATTCAGAACTGATTTCAGGGTCCTCCTCCTTGTATATAAAGCTCTTAATGGACTAGCACCGAGCTACATTGCTAACTCCCTCCTTTGTTATTTGCTTTGAAGAACTCTGTGATCATCTGCTGGTTTGCTGATCTTCTTTCAGGGCTGCAGCTTTTGTCAAAGCTCTGGAAACCAAACAAACTACATACAGATATCAGGAAGCAGCTCACTAAATGTTTTTGACTGAAAAGTAAAAACTGATCTCTGAGCTTCAGCCTTCAACGAGCTCAGACGTCCTGATACAGACCTGAAACTTTGTGCTTTACCTCACACTGATTCACTGCTGCACTTACTGTAAAATGCTGCATTTTACTTGATTTTATGCATTCCATGTAATCCATTTCATCTATATTTTAGTTTATTCTGTGGTTTTATGCAGTTTCTTTTCATTCAGTTTTCATTAATCTTTAAAATTTGTTTTTATGTCCATTATGTCTTTTCTATGTAAAGCACTCACTTGTTGCATGTGATTTCTTTCCTGTAAAGGTACTATACAAATAAAATGTATTTTTATTGTCATTATTTTATGAGACATTTGTGTGAAATGTTGTCTGTACCATATGAATTCTTGAGATATAGCAGAAAATGTGTTTTTGAGGTCACAGTGACCTTTGACCACCAAAATGTAACTTCAGAGTCAAAGTGAACGTTTGTGCCAAATTTGAAGAAATTCCGTAGAAGAGCTCCTGAGACATCAGGACAGAAACACAATGGCACAGTTATGCAAATCATACTGCAAAACAACAACACAATTAAGTATGACATACTACAGTTAAACAACAACACATACAAACAATAAATAACCATATACACAGATAATAAAACTGTAAAATGACAACACAAATAGTATGTTAAAACAACAAAACAAACGTGTAATGCTGTGAATAACACTGTAAAACAACAACGTATAAACATCAACAACAACATATAAACATTAACACTGTAAAACAATAGTAAGAACAATAAGAGGAGGTTTCTGAGGGTTTGTACCTGTTGGTGATGACGATGTTGGTCTTTCGGTGTCCAGGATACTGACAATGATCTCTGAACACTTCACCTTCCAGCTGTTTGACCTGTGAACGCTGAGAACAAAACACAGGTTGTTCAAACACACCAGAAAGCGCACAGACACACACTCTATGCACTCCATTTTATTGATCTCTCTTTGTTTTGATTCTAAGACGGTGTTTCAGCTTCACCTGAGCGGCAGCTGTTACTCTAATGCATTCAAACACTGATATGCTGTCAAATCACACAGGTTATACCTTCAATCCAAGTTTTCAAACACCAACTAACAGGTTCATGTTTCTATCCATCACAGCTCTGGCTGAGTAATGAGGTTTACTCCTCATGGTAATTTTAAAAACCAGAATCAATTGTTTTCAATCAAACTGTGTTCACTGACAGCAGCTTCATGTATTAATCTCCTTTATCCAATCATGTGTTCACAAAGAGGTCAACCTCGCTCCAGGTTACTGGAAAGACTGGAGATCTTTCCAGGATGCCCCTTTCACACCAAATCATGATACTCTCACCTGCTACCAATCAACCTGTTTACAAACAGGTGTTTTTGGAGCATTCCATTACTTTGCCAGTCTTTAGTTGCTCCTGCCCAACCTGTTTGAAACGTGTTGCTGCATCAGATCCCCAGCTCGTCCATGGCAAAAACACTGAAGCTCACGATAGGCAGGTCAGCGCCTTGCATGTCAGCTCATTGGTGCGTACGTGTGTGTGTGCGTGTATGTGTGTGTGTGTGTGTGTGTGTGTGTGTGTGTGTGTGTGTGTGTGTGTGTGTGTAGTGGTGAATGAGAAGCCAATTGTAAAGCATTTTTCATGAAAGGTTCACTGGAAGAAATTCACCGATTTCACTTCCTGGCAGCAGTAATCAGTCATTACAGATGTCGTTAATAAGAAATAAATAGAAATAGAAATAAAGAGGAGATTGTAAACTGCCCCCCCAGCCCCTGCAGATCGGTCCCAGTAAGAGTCTTACATTTAAAATGAAAACAGTGTGAGGACTGAAGAAAGGAGAAGTGTGAATAAGGGGTGTAGTTTTATTAAAGTTCAGGTTTGAACGTTACAGACGTCACACAGAGCTGACAAACACACACACAAACAAAGCAAGCGAGAGGTTAGTGGCCATGCTGAGACACTGACGATCAGTTCAGACTGAAGTGGACAAAGAGCACGTCATCACAAAGACACAAATATTAAATGTCGGACGTTCATATACAAGTTCAGAAGGATTTCAAAGGGAATGCTACAAGCTTTTACAAAAATATTGCTAAGATTTACAGAGATAACACATTTATCACAGCTTTAATGTAAAATAATTTCCACTGCCTGTTCTTATTTGTGTAATTAAATAATAATTGTAGAATTAAATTTTAATCAATGGTTTTAAATGAAAACTATAAAAACTCTTACTTATATATGGTTATAAACAGAAATAAAAACAAACATACTTCCATATTTCAGAAATAAAAATGCAGAAATGTTTACTCTAAAAAGTAACAAAGAGTGTAAAAATGTTTGAGGTATGCGAGAAAGATAGTTTTAGCATGCATAGAAGCTTCAATTATCTCACCACACTATCTATATATTCATGTATATGTAACAATATTAATAGATTTAAGTATAATAAACAATATTTATAGATTACTGTAGAAATGACCGTATTTACAGGACGAGGAAACAAATCAGTAAACTTTTCTGACAACAACTGAGTATAGTTCATAGTCTTTAAAAGCACTTGAATGATAAATTCGATCCATCCAAACCCATTTCATTCCTCATCAGGCTGCATGTAACACAAACACAAGGAGAAGAAGAAGAAGTAGGAGAAGAACGAGGAGAGGAAGAGGAAGAAGGACAAGGAGAAGAAGGAGAAGGAGAAGAAGATGTTTAGAAGCATAAATAAGAACCCACAGAGATGATTAGTCTGTCAAAGACCTTCGAGTTATTATAAGAGGAAATTACTGGTAAAGGGAAACGCGCTGCAACGTGGAAGTAAAGTCATCATTTATCATTTTCCTTCTTTCGACATATTCTCTCAATGTATTTTCTGAGTTGCAGGGAGCTGGAGGAGGCCCGCTGAGCGAAGTTCTGTGAAGGACGAAACACGGGACGGGGGCTGGTATGTCCTCTGTGTGTCTGTCTGTGCTCAGGAACATGAGACAGTGTCCTCACTGCATGCTGGCATCATGACTTTGAGAGTCATTGGCCAGACTTTAAGGTTCAGTGATTACAAAGTTAATTTAGTTAAGTTATGGTCAGTGCAGGCATTCCTCACGGCTCTTTGACAGCCGGTCAGGTGTTGGGTAACTTTGGACAGGGTTAAGGTCAAACATCGACTTCTGTACACAGACTGCTGTACATCTACTCCTGTACAGCAACTACTGTACCCAAATTATATTTTAATGTTGTTAAACCATTTGAGTTGTAATGATGAAAATCAAGAAGTGTGACATCAGCATCCTGATGATTGCAGAAACTTGAACGGTTACAAAACGCTGAATATTTGCGGGATTTCCCTTTTAGAAAGACAAAAAAGTAAATCCTGTATGCTTTCCGACAAACAGCAGAACACCGACGCTGTGAATTTCTAGTGTGTCACTGGACAGATCTCTCATGCAGAGTGTGTGTTTGTCTCAGGGTCTGTGCTGTGGCAGAGGTTTAGTGGCCTGTGTTGTTGATGTCATTTGGCTTCAGGAACACTGAGAAAACAAGTTTTTATTTCTTATGTTTCTCACTGTAAATAAATTTCACCCAAAAGATGAACACAAGG
The DNA here is from genome assembly GCA_037975065.1 of Chaetodon trifasciatus. Taxonomy (NCBI): domain Eukaryota; kingdom Metazoa; phylum Chordata; class Actinopteri; order Chaetodontiformes; family Chaetodontidae; genus Chaetodon; species Chaetodon trifasciatus. The sequence continues at coordinate 87,515 of JBBMOE010000142.1, forward strand.
TGATACCACTGAGGTTTTGGACGTCTGGTGTGTCTTCTTTAACGCCGACTGATTCTGTGAAACATGGGCAGTGCAGTCTATTTAGACTGGGCACCTGACCACCTGAGTGTGAGAGATCACACCTGTTTCCTCTCAGGAAGTGACATCATGTTGTGCAGAAACAGGGTAAAGAGTCAAAGTGCTCAAACCTGGAAGAGGTCAAAACCCTGCGACTCCGTCAAGTCGTATGGTCGAATGATCCCGTCCTCCCTGATCAGACGCACCGGTCGCAGTTTGGTCACATCCTCTGTCGACTCTGCCACCCTGACACACACACACACACACACACACACACAGACACACACACAGACACACACACAGACAGACAGAGAGAAACACACACAGACACACACACACACAGACAGAGAGAAACACACACAGACACACACACACACACACAGACAGAGAGAAACACACACAGACAGAGAGAAACACACACAGAGAAACACACACAGACACACACACACAGACAGACACAGACACACACACACACAGACAGACAGACAGACAGACACACACACACACGTTTTAAAACTGTTTTTTATTTTTTTAACTTCTTAAATTAACTTCTTAAATGTGCCACTGTTAGCCCAAAGGCTCATTTTCAACTGTTGTACGTTAGCTAGATCGAAAGTTAGCCATTAAACAACAATAAAATACACAGCATGTAAACGTTTACGGCCCACCTCCACCTGAGAAACTCTTGTGTACACAGCCACCATGTCAAAGTTCAAATCTACTACTCTAACATCAACACATGAACTGCGTCATTGAGCCGAAACAGACACTTGCTGTGCCTCTCTGCTGAAGCTCATTAGCTTCACATGATGTTGGTTAAAAGGGACTGAAACGTGAGGAAGCCGATCGCCAACGTTTGAGTGACTGACACAGTTCTTCTCAGGGATCAGGAGGTGAGCCCGTTCGTTTTTTGGAAACGAAGGTGAAACGAGGTGAAAGCTGGAGTCCATTCAGAGTGAAGCAGCTTTCTGTTCACTGTACACAATGCTGCTAGATGCTTCTGTCAGGTGGGATGTCTCACCTTTCATGACCTCTATAGTGACAGCATGAAATAGTAACGTTCAACAGGTTATCATGGACTGACTGATGTATCACATGACATATGGATGCTCAATACAGGGGAGGAGGAGGAGGAGGAGGAGGAGGATGAAAATCGTTGAGACAGCTGGGAAATGTTTCAGGAACAGAAGCAGGTTGTTGAGGCGACAACAGACTATACACTCATCACTGAAATGAGCTCGAGACGGTCCATGAGATCCAGTTTTGATTATATCAAAGTTTACCAAACAGATTCCCAAATTTTAATGAAACTTGATGAGACAAAGCAGAATAATACAAGAAATACAATATTTACATACAATACAATATTTCATAGTATTACCATACTTACTATTTACAGGTGTGACCAAGTATTTACAAGTATTTATAAAGATTTATACCAGATGTTGGTATTCACTAGTCTTATTTACATGTATTTTAAAGTACTTATTAGCATTTCCAAATACTAGTATTAAGTATTTACAAGTATTAAGTACATGTTACATATTAAATTTATAGTATGTTTGCTATTATACTTTATATATGTTTACCAGTTTAGATTACATTTAGATTTACTTATTTGTCTTTCTGCAAGGAAAATTGTTTCCACCTTCCGTACAACCTCAGAGTACACAAATACATCAAACTGGACAGAATACATCAAATCTGACAAATACATACATGGACCTCACACCATACACCCACTACATCTGCATTCTCAAACTTTACATACACAAACACACAAACTCAGGCACATCACAGTCTGGATGTTCTGTTATGGCAGAGGAGACAAAACTCCTCCTGAACTTCACTCTCTTTCATGCCAGCGACCTGTAACACCGACCAGATGGCAGAAGCACAAAGTGTGGGTTGAGCGGGTGACTGGGGTCAGGTGTTACGGTGTGAGCTCTTCGTGCAGTGGCTGTGCTATTGAGGTCTGGGAGGTTTGGTTTGGAAGCCGTTATCTTGGCAGCCTTGTGTGTAGTTTGTGTTCTGGAGAGGGTTGACAGCATATTAAAGAAGCAGGGGGAGGACGGGTTGAACTATACTTTTGTAAAACAGCAGCAGAAGGTGGGGGCAACAGAAACTTTGTTGGCAGCATTTATGGATATCAATGGTGTGCTCTTCAAAGCTTAGTTTATTGTCCAGGGTGATTCCCAGTTATTTGTGGCTCTCCACCATTTCAACAACTTCACCACTGATGCTGATAGGGGTGTGGGTGGGATTAGAGACTGACCTGTGTGCACGCTGGAGGAGTTGAAGACCAGTTCCTTCATTTTGGAGACATTTAACTGCAAGTGATTGTCTATGCACCACTGTGTGAGATGGGAGATGGAGTCATGATAGCTGCAAGTCATTATTGTTGTCGGAGTATTTGAGGTATATGACGATGGGTCAGGGGCACAGTTATTGCTGTAGAACGTAAACAGGCAGGGGCTCAGGACACAACCTTGTGGGGTTCCAGTGTTGGTGATGGAGGATGAGTGTGTTGTGCTGCCTACTGTAATGGACTGTGGTCTGTCACTGAGGAAACTGTGTACCCAGTGGTGAGACATTCAGGTGATGGAGTTTCCTGATCATCTGGTGGCACTGGATGGTATTGAACGCTGAGCTGAAGTCAATGATAAGGAGTCTGGTGAAGTAGTCTGTGCAGGCTATTGAGCCATTGCGCAATACTATCCTCCGTCCACTGGTGGACGCTGTTGGTCTGGGGCCTCTGATGTTTCAGTTCCATTCTGTAGTGTGGAAGCCGGAAAACAACATTGTGCTCAGAGAAACCAAGCAGTAGCTGGGCATGGGAGATGTACGCAGTATCAGTAATATTTCCATAACATAAGGTCAGTGTGCTTTCCCCTCCTTGTCAGTATTTCCACATATTGTTGGAATGAAGGCAAGACATTGTCGAGTCTGCAACTGTTAATATCCCCCATGATAAGCATCGGAGCCTCAGGATATTTGCCCTGCATGTCGCTAACGGTATTAGCCACTAGTTCAGCAGCAGCATTAACATTAGTGCTCAGTGAAATATACACACAGTGTGTCCAACATTCCCGTGGAAGGTAGAAGGGGCGGAGGCATAGTGTCAACATCTCCACATATGGAGAACAGATCTTGCTCTGGACCTTAATGTTGTTACACCATCTGTTGCTGACAGACATACACACCCCTCCACCCCTCTCCTTGCCAGACTCCTTTGTGCAGTCTGCCCGGAGGATGGTGAGGTTGTCGAGGTCTACCTCAGCCTCTTGGACAGTTTCTTCCAGCCATCTTTCGGTTACAGCGATGACACCTGCTTTCTTGAAGGTTCTCTCCACTAGGCATTTTGCATTAGGGTTAGGGTTTGTAGTATATCCACTTTGTTCTGGAGAGACCGTACACTGGACATGATGATGGAGGGAAGAGGGGGTTTAAAAGGCCGCTTTCTCAACCTAGTAGGTACCCCTCCCTCTTTTCCTTGGTTGGATTTCTGCCGGCACGATGCGGGATGGCTTAATCGTGCAAGGTATGGAAGACTGGAGCTGGACTAGAAATTCCTGGGTGTAGGTGACTTTTTGCCACGGGACTCAGGTAGTAGTGCCCAACAATTCCTTGCGGTAATCCATAGGATGGTTAACATGATCCAGATTGCTTTGTGCTGGTCGATCCACATAATGACGGCAGACTTACTAGACGATTAACGAGACTAACTTAGACAGTGGTACACAAAAATAACACAACTAACAAACACCAACAGTTACTCGAGGCACACAAACGGGCAGTGTCGTCACATGTGCTGAGATCAAAATTACTATGAAGGGACTCTGTGGTTGAACAAGGTTAGAAACTGAACTAGGAACTGATTGGATGTTGTGATTGTTGGTTGCTGAAAAAAAATTGTAAAGTTAAAGGTTATGTTTGAATCCTGAGGCCATGTCTGTGATGTTAGCCTTTGAGACACTGTAAATAGATTTAAACACCATCGCTTCATCACATGACAAATTCTGAAAAGCTCCAAATGCATCACTCTCCTCAGGGGCGTGACCTCTCGACTCACGATGCTGCAGCAAGCTGAGGGGGTGGGGTTTACAGGAGGGTGGGGCAAGTAGCAGCTTTGAGAGTGACGGATGATGTGAGTATGAATCAGTTCAGAACATGATGTTTTCATTTCTGACACGATGCAGCAACTTACCTTCCGTCTGCCGCAGGACGACAACAACATGCAAAAACACAGCTGCACACTGAAGCTCATCTCCTTCATCTTCACTCATTTGATACGGATTAAAGGTGATATTTTAAAGGTCTTTTCTTTTGCCACAACAAAAGATTATATTCAAACAGGTACTGAAGAGAAACTCACTGTGATACAGAGAACTGTATCACAGTGATCAGTTCAGTGATCAGTTGAGAAATTCAACTGATAAAAGTCGAATTTCACTAACAGACTTCAGAGTGATGAAAGAGCTCAGCTTTAATGTGTTTAATATGGAATACTCACACATGAAAACAAGAAAAAGAAAGGACAAAACTCCAGGAAACAACAACACGAGACAGAAAACAAAGGCAGAAAATGTGAAAATTAGTGAGCAGACAAGAAGAAGAACAGAGCAGACAGCAAAAATATTATGAAGCACACAGACAACAGAGGAAGTTCTTCACTGGGCAAAATATTGGAAACAAACTATGAGTAAGGAAACACACAGAAACTGTCAGTACAATACAAATCCATGTGTTGTGAAGGTTTAAGTGAAGCAAGATGAAGTGCGTGTACCTCTGGATGCCCTGGAAGGTGCTGCTTGCCATGTCCACAATGCCGCCTGTCGGCCGAGCGACTACACCCACCAAGCCTTTCCCGATGCCCTTAAAGAAACCTGCTGCTCCCTCCTTCTTCGCCCCTGCAGACACATGGAGGTCAGAGCACATTTCAAATCAACATTGCATCTGTTCACAAGATTCAACTGTGGTTATACTGCAGGTCTGAACCAAGAAACACACAGATACACAAACTGTACAGTCTGATGACGCTTAAGTTACACAGGTCAGCTCTGACAAACAGCAGTACCAGTCAAACGCTTTGACATGTTCTCACTCATGGGTTTTTCTTTGTTTCTTTACATTGTACATTAATACTGAAGACATCGAAACTATTAAAGAAAATATGGAAGTATGTCGTAAATAAATAGGTGCAAAATATGTTCACAGTGTTCACAGTCATCACTGTTTGCTTTGATGGCAGCTTCACTCTCTGTCATTCTGTCAGCACCTTCCCCCGGAATGATTTTCAGTTCACAAGAGTGACTTTTCAAAAGTTAATTAGATGATTTTTTGTGTTTGAGATCATCAGTGATAATACCATGTAGTGTTGCAGAGGTGGTGTTGTTAAACAGCCCTAGTCAACTACTGATGGAATCCACATTATGGTAAGAACCAGACAACTAAGTCAAGAGAAGTGACGTCCATCATTACTGTATATTTGTATGTAACTGCAAGTGCTCTCATGAAACTGGTTCTCATGAGGACTGATCCAGGACCGAAGACCAGAAGGTCCCTCTGTTGCAGGGGAGAAGTTCATCACAGTCAGCAGCCTCAGAAATCAGCTGTTAACAGCAGCTCAGATTAAAGCTGCTCAGAGTTCAAGCAGCAGACACATCTCGACATCCACTGGTGGAGAAGACTGAGTGAATCAGGCCTTCATGGTCCAACTGCTACAGAGAAAGCACGATTGAGGGAGACCAACAAGAGGAAGTGAACTGCTAGAACCAAGAACCACCAGACATTGGACCAGTGGAGACCTGGACTGGTCTGATGAGTCCAGATCTGAGGTTTTTGTTTCCAGCCATTAGAAAAGTTAAACTGATGGTATCTAAGGTGTGGTTCCACTGTGAAGCAGCAGGAGGTGGAGATGTGATGGTGTGGGGGTCAAAGTACACTGAACTAGCATGGCTACCACAGCATCCTGCAGCCACAGGTCATCCCAACTGGTTTGTGCTTCAACAGCACAGCGACCAGGACACACCTCCAGACTCTGAGTGGACTATTTGACCAGGAAGGAGAGTGATGGAGGGTTGCATTACATGACCTGCTCTCCACAATCACCTGACCTGAACTCAAGTGAAATGGTTTGGGATCAGCTGGAGCTGAGTGAAGGAAAAGCAGCCAGCAGCTCAGCATATACAAGACCTCCTTCAGGACTGTTGGAAACTCAGTCGAGGTGATGACTTTGTGAAGCAGCTGAGAGAACAAGCAATGCTGCTATCAAAGCAAAAGGTAGCTACGAATCTAAAACATAAGATATATTTTGCTTTGTTTGCTTTTTTTTGCTTACTATGTCATGTAAACCTTTGTTAATTCAGACATCTTTTAGGAGAATATAAACTGCAAATAAAAATAGTAACAGAAAAAACAACAGCCTTCATTTGGACTGACAGCCTGCAACTCTGACCTCTACACCTCCTCTGCCTATTCTACATCTAGACCCTTCACATCCAGACAGCAGGGACATTACAGTTCCTGGTCCATTTTTAACCTCTCAAACATTATCACTATTGAAATCCCATTGTACAGACTTTTTTACAACTGCATTTGAACCCCCATTTTTATCAATGATAATTGAATTTATTGTGTTAGTTAGGTAAATATCTGTTTTTGTCTTAATCTAAATGTGCTCAATTAATTAATTTGACTGGACATGATGATAAATCTTTAATTTAGTGAAGTGGGAGAACTATACAATAGAAAAAAAGGACGTGGTGGACACTTACCCTCCACAGGTTTGGTGACAATGCCTGTAACTCCACCCACGACCCCCTGCAGAGACAGAGCTGTTAGTGACCTTCATCTACTGACCTCACATCAGCTGAGAAACAGTTTCCAGATGAACGTTAACAAACTGAGTCTCTCTGTACCTTCAGCAGTCCTTTTCCTCCTTTAGCTAGACTCTCTCCAAAGTCTTTGGGGGGTCGGTTCATCTCCTCTCGTCGTTTCTGTTGATACTCTTTATCCATGGTGATGGCTGCCAGACCTTTACCCACTGAACCGGTGATCCTGGAAACCATACCTGCAGCGCCACCTGCAGGCCACCAGGAGGAGCAAACAGTTTGCTGATAACAGTGTTTTTATTCCACACATTGTTCTTCCTTGTCAAAGCATGGCGTCTACATTCACCCCTATGCAACTGGACTGCTGAAATGTGGTAGGTTGGGATGTGTTATCACAGTAGCAGTCAATGTAGCCTGCAGCAGAGGTGAGCAGCAGCAATAGAGGTCTGGTAAGGTTCAATTCAATTTTTCAATTCAATTGTATAGCAACCATTTTGACCATAAGGTCAACCATTTTTCTACATCCACTCGAAGAGATTTGTTTAATTCTCAAACTTGGAGTCTTCAAGTGATGCTGATTCAAATGACATCACTTGAGGACATTTATCAGACTTCACACAGCTCCCATGGAGTCTTTATACAGCTTTTATTACATGTGCAGTAGAACTCCCCAGCACCAGGAGAAACATGGAAATACATGCTGAGGTGGAAAATCTCCAGAGTTCAACTTTAAGGTTTCCACAACTCAAAGAAGTGATTTAATGCAGTCCATTCAGTCCAAACAAATATTTAATTCAGAAAAATATTAAATGAAGGAGTTCAAGCAACTCTTTACTTTGGTGTTTTGTGGCAGAGATTCTTACCGACAGTGTGACCCAGCAGGCTACGGACTCCAATCACAAAACCTTCAGCAAACTCCTCTGGACCCTGAACAGCTCCCTGATGAATGCACACAGCAGTCAGTTTTATTAAAGGAGGCTAACATGATGTCAGACTACAGGTCTTCACACCCCACCCAGTTTCCTAGATGTACAGACCTGAATCAGAGCTGAAGTCAGCACAGGTCAGCATGTGTCATTCATAATCATCATTCATTCATTTCAGAAATAATGCAGTTGTATATTTGTTGTGTATGATGCAAATACACTTTAAATGACAAGTGTCTATTATAGAGACAATTACATGTTAAATTTTCTGGTTCCACTCACACATTTAGAGAAGTGTGATTTCTTAATAACCTGCACATCTTTAGTTTTCATCAGAACTCTAAGAAAATGACTGTTGTATCTGGAGATGATTCATATATGGTCCTCTGGGTCCTGAGTTTCAGTCAGACCACAAAATGATGTTCCAGCCAAAGGCTTGGCTTGCATGGCTAACTGTTAGCTCTGTCACATTAACTTAAAGAGCATCTGTCTACTGTTCTGTTGACTTTTCCCTGACAATCAGTTAGGGTTAGTTACCTAACCCTTAGTTAGTTATCTAACCCTAACCCTAACCCATTACACACCATTTTGTTCAAGAAAGTTAGTGAAGAAGGAAAACAAAGTTTGCCAAAGTTAGCAAACTCACTAGCTTAGCTTAATCACTAACATGACACTAAGTCTCATAGTACTCAGCTGTTCTGTAAGGACAGCTTGTTAGTGGTTGACACCAATAATTCTTGGGTTTAAGTTCACCACAGTTTAACTTGACATGGGACATTTGCATTGACTAATTTCTCCTCTTCAAATGGATGTTCTGATCGCAGTGACTTCATCTGAATTAAATACTTTCACCATTTTAAATCCTGGTGTGCTCAGGCTTTAAACCCTACTTTTTCAGGTTAGCACTTAAGATATTGATGTGTTGTGTTGAAAGTGTCTTAAGCGTGTGTGCATGTTGTCTTACCTGGAAAGGTTCATAGAAGAAGGCCTCTACCCCCTCTGACAGACCCCGGATCAGTCCAAATGGATTTCCCAGGACATCCAGACCCAGAACCAAAACATACAACTGCTTCAGGAACTGCAGTAAGAAGCAACATCATGTTCTTAAATCAAAGGTTCCCAAATGTTTGGGCTTACAAGCTTTTAAGATGAAGCTTCTCATGAGCCACTTGGCCTTGTCATAGTTTCACTGCTGAACCAATACCTTCTCTGATCATTTCTTTAGACAAGATTTTAGGAGCATGAAAAGGAAAACTATCCCAGAGGGTTAGAGTTAGGGGTTAGGGTAATAACAGAATATTACAGATACTATAAATTACTTTTGAGGCAGTATGTGCCCTGAAGCCAGACCTGGGAGAAAAGCACAATGGCAAGCACCCAGTGGCTGGCCCTTCACCGATGGGGTTTGGCTGGGCACAACCCAAAAGAACTGCATGGAGCATTGGTGCCCCATCACAGAGCCCACCACCAAAAGGAGAGGGAAAGTGGGTGAGCAAGTGGGCGGCTGTTGCAGTAGTCCAGATGAGGGGTGATGAAGTCGTGGATGAGGGTTTCTGCAGCTGTGAGAGGTATGGCCGGAGGCAGGCAATGTTCTTGATGATGATGTTTTTCACATGCTGGTCGAAGGAGAGGATTTGGTCAAACAGCAGTTCAGAATTTTCAAGTCTCTGGGTGGCGTCCTGGAAAGGACATCGTCTTAGCACTCTATAGTTCTGCTGGGAGACTTCAATGTGAGCAGCGATGAATAAACCTGGAGGCGGTTGACTGGGTCCTCCCAGGCCAGCATGATCTGCATTGAGTGGTGCTTTGCTATTGGACTTCTGTGCTAGTCTCAGATTGGCCATAACAAACACCATGTTTGAGCATAAGGCGATAATACTAAGTGTACTTGGTATTATAATAATAATAATAATAATAAAAACTTTAATTGTGTAGCGCAATTCATTACATTTTGAATTGCACATGAGTAGTGTTGCTTTCGTCAACGAAAACTGTGACTAAATATCATCGTCAACGAACCTTTATCATGTGACGAGAACAAGATGAGACGCAATGTAAATGCTGGTCATGTGACGATAACTATTATTAAATATATAATACAATATTATCGACGAATAAAAACGAAACCAAATGTGGTTTACAAAATAAAATCTCTGCTAAATTGTCTCTTCATTTTCGTTAGCTAAAAAGAGACGAGACCAAATGTTCTAACGTTATTTTGTCTTGTTTAGTCGCGTTGTTCTTATTATTTCGCAGTATTTCTGTTTCCCGTGTCTCACTTCAGCGGCTGCATCAGGTCACACTGCGCAGTTGCAGCGACTTCCTCAATCCCCACTCGCGGCGTTATTTAGAAGATGCAGCTGCGGTCAGTTAGCATTAACGACAGACAGCTGACACAGAACGGACCGATGACCGGCCAGCCGGCTCTTCTTGGTAAAATAAATATGTTGTGAATTCACATCAGAGCTTCTTCGTGTCTGAATGGATGTATTCTGAGTCTATAAGGTAACAATAATATAATAAGACAACCTTGTTTGAATTGTGAAATGGGTTTGGCTAAAAGAACATTTTGGTTTCGTCTATACTACGAGGTACTTATACAATATTGACCGGGTTAAATAGAACTGCATTACTAAAAAGAGACTAAAATACAATTTTCATTGACTAAAACTAAAAAAGACAGCTTGACACAAAGACTAGACTAAGACTAAAATTAAAACAGGCCGCCAAAAACAACACTACACATGAGTAAGATATGAATAATAAATTACAGTGTATTTGTACGATTGCGCAGGAGTAAATTACCCTAACAGAGGACTGACAGCCTCAATACATGGGGCGCACACCCTACCAACTGAGCTATAGGGGCAAATGTTAACAAATAACAGAGTCGTGCTAAAAGAAGGTTTGTGATGTTGTGATGTGAAACAAGATCAACACAGTGCTACGATAAATGATGCTGGAGTTAAACAGTGTGACAGCTGCTGGAACGGCGTCCCTTCTTACACTGTGGATGCAGCAGTCTGTTGCTGACAAAGGCTCGAAGATGTTTTTCTTCCAGCTCATCTGCAGCATGGGCCCCACACGCTACCAGATCAACATGGCACAATAGTGTCTTTCCCCATGCATTACACAGGGACCGCAGAGGTTTGGGGTTGCAGGAGGGAGGTGGATGACTGATTAAAATCTCTTACAGAAAAGGTTCACATTATTCACCCACTTTCAGTTCTCCACGGGCTGGGAGTTGGGTTCCTTGTAGCCCGAGATGGTTTCAAGGCCTCTCCAGACTCCACTGATGTTGTTCTGCTCCAACTCATCCTCCATCTACCTCCTGTAGCTGTTTTTTCCCCTCCATGATTCTGCTCAGCTCCCTTTGCACATTCTCCATCTCTTCTTTGTTTAGGGTTAGGGTTAAAGACTCCTTTTTTCCTTGTGGAGAGTCTTTATTTCAGAAGGACATGATTGTAAACAATGCAAAAGCCAGTAGAAAGAGCCGGGCAAAATCAACAAGTTTTGTGTCCACAGTGCATGGACAACTTAAAAACTGTAATAATATGTCCACTAAGTTAAAGAAACTAGAGGACAGGCTGCCACTCATGCAGCGCTGGCAGTGGATCTAGGTGAGATTTAGATTGATTCAAATGATCAACTTTGTGGTCATATTGTCAATCTGCTGCCATATGCCTTGGACTATCTGGTGAAGGAAGGAGCAGAGTTGTCAAATGATCACTGCCTGGTTGAAGGTAAACGACCTGTTTTGAGGAACTTGGGGAAGGCAGCACCTCTAACACGAGACCAATGGCTAATCATCATTGAAGAAATGTAAAAACTGACAGTCTTGAGACTACAAGAATCACAACTGATAGACAACGACAAAATAGATTCAAAATGCAAAGCATGAGCAGCGGATACATGCAAAAATCACTACCATGTACTTTTTTTTAAACCAGAAACACACTGAGATGGAGGCAGGTCCATCCTTAAAGACCACACACTCAAACATCAGCAGAGTCATATGGTTGATACTGCCCACCACAGAGACTGCAATGTTACCTGTTCAGTGTAGTGTTGGACCACTGCCCACATTAGCTTCTCTCTGCGGTAAAACTGGTACTTCACCTCAAAGAAGGCCAGTCTGACAGAGACAAAGAGGACAAGAAACAATTACATTACAGCAGACAGGAAGCTGGAGACGACTTTTACATTTACAGGCTGAGCAACAAATGTTTCCTCTTCCTGTGGCTGCAGAGTTCAAACAGCACATCTGAGCACAGTATTTGATGCTACCTTAAACTGACAACAGGGCAGCTCTGCAGCATCTTTTTGGCCCAGAATATATCTCTACAACAAAAAGAGCACTGAGCAGGAAGTGTCTCACTTGAAGATGAGGTCGTCAACGTCGGTCAGTGTGGCTCCGATACTTTTAAGCAACAGGTTGAGAGACTGAATAGCTGCCGTCTCCTGAGTTGAGTCCTCACCGCTGGAACCCAGAGATAGACTGAGATGGAGCTGAAATAACAAGCAGTATTCAGGATATGAATTTGTCAGCTCAGGTTCAGATTTCCTCAAATAGATGTTTTAATGTATTAAGGGGTCTAAATTTATATTGGGCTGTACAAATAAAACTTACTTGTTGAAATGACATGAGACATATTTCTAAAACTCAGTTGGATGCAGCATGAACAGTGAAGTTTTACAGAAGAAAAAGTTGAAACCATGAACATCTGCTCACCTTGATGGGTGAGATGTGGAAATGTTCGAAGAAGCTGAGTCCCGATGTGTCGGTGAGCGACGCCTCCATCAGCTCGGTCTGCAGCAGCTGCAGATCTCTCTCTATGAGACGAGACTGAGACACAAACACCTACTCAAACATGTTAGATACAACAATAATCATAAAACAGGTATGACGTGTGTGAATTGAGATGTTTTTCAAAAACAAACGTTTTGAGAAGTTTTAAAAGGTTTAAAGATGTTAAACATAGACAGACGTGGGAGCTGCCTTGCTCTACCTTCTGTTTGCCAGCCTGGGGGTCAGCAGCAGGTGTGAACAGAGCCAGGACGGCTCCCAGGAAACCCTGATCGATCTTCACCGCCATCTCCTGAACCAGAGCCATGAAGTACCTGAGGTACACGAACATTGGTAGTACTTTATTTACATCCATCAGTCACATCACAGTTACAGGATTCACACATTTACAGAGGTTATAGACACTTAAGGACAACAGTAACTAACCATTCAGGAAGAACCAGAAAAAAAATAGCAAAGTACATGTCAAGGCAAACAAGAGGCATTCAGACACAGACTGATATCTGATTGTTCAAATAACCTCAGCAGGAGTTTTAAGACACAGGGGGACGGGGACAGTACCTGTGGACTGGCAGGTCAAGGGATAGAAGACGTCCTAACTTAGATATTTGCAAAGCTCTTTGAGGCAAATAATAATTGTTGACTCTGTAAATATAACTGGCAGCATGGGGTGGTAGTTAACAGTTCAGTTCAGTTAAAAAAGGTAGCTGGACTTGAAGAAGACGAGAAGACAGCAAATAAGATAATCAGATATTTCCTTTTCACAGTGAACAGCATCAGTACTACTGATGGTGAAACTCAGATTTCTTGATGTGTGAAGACACACAGAACAACGTCACACCGACATTTACAAAGAGCTCTCAGGTCAGTGCACGTCTCAGCTTCCTAACATTTTCCCTATTTTTGGAAGTCACACAAGAGCTCACAATGCTGCAATGACTTCCTCTTTACGCAACTGACTGCTTTGGATTGGACAGTGCTACAGGCACTTTCTGTCATGTTACTTACACATCACTGGCATCTGTGATTGATTGAATGTGAAACTGGTTCACTTTGACTTTTAACTGCTTTATCCTCACTCATGTTGAACTGGTTGTTACTCACTTGAACTGCATGACGTTGCTGTGCTGGTTGAACCTGGTGATGATGGACACGTCGATGAAGGGCTTCGGCTCTGTGGGGGCAGAACTAAGAGTTACAGAGAGTCAACTCGTCCTGAGAAGAGACAGTGATTAAACTGAATCGCACAAACTTCTCCTTAAACACGTCTTTGTGAAACACTTTCTGTCTTTAACAGCAGTAAAACCTGCTGCTTCACAGTCAGCAACCGGTGAAAGATCCACTTAAATACTTAAATATCTTCTCTTCTGCTCAGTTCATGTGCTGCTGTGTGCAAATTTCAATGTGTTGAGCCACTTATCAGATTCATCACTTCCTGAATAAATAAATACATTCTAATGTGAACCCCTGGTAGGCTTTTACTGTGAAATAAAGTGCTGATGTTACCATCTGCGGTAGTCAAGACTGACTTGCTGCAGATTTTGTCAGTAAGTTATTAGATGATGGTGAGTCTCGGCTACTTGAGGTAAAAACACTGCAGAACAGTGATTAGATTAGATCAGTCAGCAGGTTGACTTTGGTTTGTGAGGAACAACAGAGAAAACATGCAGTCTCCACAGGTGAACAGGTCAGAGATGTAGAAGCAGGTAATTAAGATGATCCACCTGAGTCCAGAGCAATGGATTTTGGAGGAAGAACAGGGTGGAAGACGATGGGGAAGATGGCACCTGGTAGCTGGTTATCCACCTGCATACAGAAACGGTGTCAGTCATACAGGTGAGCGCGTGTATCTGAGTGTGTGTGTGTGTGTGTGTGTGTGTGTGTGTTCACCTGTAGCCAGTGCACCTGGGCCCTAAGGCTGCGCTGGTGCGGCGATTGTTTGAACTCCACCTGGATCCCAGACAGGAAGTTCCTCCTCACTGGGCAGGAAAACGGCTGACGCATCATCATGGTGGCTCGACAGAGGTTCACCTGGTAACCAGTGATATCACACTCTCACAGCCCATTGGAGAAATGACTGAAATATGTTTCTAAAAAATGCAGCCAAAATGCATCCAGGTGGGGTGGGGGTGGGGTGAGGGGGGTGTTACTCTGTGAGCGTGGTGTGGCCTCTGACCTCGAGGTTGGTGTCCAGTTTGATCCAGCCCCCCTCGGTCTTCCCGCTGAGCTGACTCTGGTAGGTTTTCTCCAGCAGGTTGATATTCTTCTGACTGAACGGTTTCCAACGATTCTTCGGTTTCATCTCCCAAACCACACCTGAACTGTAATACAAAAACACACCTGAACTACAAACACAAACCACACACATATGACTTGATGATGTGTTGGTGTTTACCTGCCAAAGTGTTTACCTGGTGATGCCAATGTAAGCGATCTCTTGCCGGCTGGCGTTGCTGATCAGTGACAGTCCGAGGTTTTGCAATGACACCTTCACTTCCTGTTGGAACTGTTCAAGCTCCTCGGCCTGCCGAGCCTTTGTCACCACGCCGACATCTTCTGTGAACAGCAGCACCCGCTGGCGTCCATCCAGGAAGGAAACCCAGTGGACCTGAGACAGGCTGTCGTAGGAGAACTGGCCCACTTCATCCTGAACCAAAGACCAAACACAGACCGACTGTCAGGGACAGACTCTGTGATTCTGGGCCTGTTTTACCATCACTAAACTGCTGACTCCAAGATCTAGAGCTAAGCTTCATGCTTAGCACCTGACATTGGTTGTATTGGTTATAAATGAATTGATGCTAACATGTAAGCAAGCAGTCGCCTATTTTCATGTCCAGCAGACGAAGAGCAACACGATCATCCCACTGACAGACACAGAAATTTTGAGGTTCTTCAGGGCTCTATGCTTGGTCTTCTATATTTTCCATTTGGTCAAAGCTACCGTAATTGATTTTTGTGACCACTTGAGAGCAGTAGAACAACCTGAAAACATTTTTCTCATTTTGAACTGACAATTGGATGGACAGAATGCAGCACCACACAGAAACTGTCCATTAACTATAACGACAAAGCTCAGAAATACGGAGACGCACAAAGGAAAAACAAAAGACACATAATACAGCAATGCTGACGATATGATTTTAGATGCAGATTACACTTCTTTGCCTGTCACACTGACATAATATCATCATATTTTTGGAGTGATCATAGTTTTGGGTTGCATTTTTTATTGGATAGCTTGTAATAGCACATTTCTTAGTGTATTTATTAACAGACAAAGTTAACCCCATAGTGTCAGACCTTCAGCAGGTCCAGTTCTCCGGAATGTTCCATGCAGCTCCAGCTAAGCGTTCGGACGCCGGCTGGGTCATCCCACACAAACCGCCGGGCCTCACCAGGTTTCAGCTGGTGAACCGCTGCTGAGCCGCTGAGCCAGAAAACCAGAGAGGGTGCTTCAGTCTCTATGAAACTGAGCAAACTTCTGAACATTTTGCAAAATAACATGTGAATCAGAGCTTATTTCTCAATATCTTAAAGCGTGTGCGACCAGATGACATTCTAAATGCCATAAGCAGTGACCGTGATGCATTAGGACTTGTGCTGCTTCCAGGAATAGAAATTAGTGAGGAGGATGTGATGGGTCAGAAATCATCTTTTCATCAGGCTTTTGTTTTACAACGATTCAATCTTAATAGGATTCATCAGCCTGCTGTGTGAATAACTGTGTGGACAAAGTTCGAATAGTGTGACCTCTGACCTCTGCCTGTAGCTGATGGTGACCCAGGGTGTGTGGTTGAGCAGCAGGGCCGGAGCTGCTCCTTCATAGTAATCGCTGAAGCTGATGATGGTGGATAGATCAGAGATGTTGACATCCACGATGATCCCTCCACACTGAAAACACATGTAAGAAGTCCTGAAATGTACTCAACTCCAAGTGTTAAACCAGCTGATGTGCTTGGTTCAGCAAACTGACCATGTCCAGGCTCAGAAGGGTGCCGCTGTCCTGCCGGTCAAAGAGAAAGAACTTGGAGGTGGATTCAGATCCGACCACACGGACACACAACTTCCCCGAACTGTTCTCCGGCCACAGAGGGAGGCACTGCAAAACAACAACCGCAGATTGACCACGACAGAACAAAACTCTTGCCACTGAGAGGCTGTGACTTGGTAAGATTTCGTAATGACATGAGCTTCCAGAAACAAACCAAACTGTTCCAGGAAGCATGAAGCATGTGCACTGTTTATACTGTTTATACTTCATGCCACTTGCACAACTTACATCTATTTATATATTTTTGGATATTATGACTATTTGCACTTCTGGTTAGATGCTAAACTGCATTTCGTTGTCTCTGTGTTGCACTCTGAAGATGACAATAAAGTTGAATCTAATCTAATGAACATTTGGCATAAAGAGTGACTGGGTCACTGTCTTCTCTGTTTATTTCACTCAAAGCAGCAACAGAAATACAAAGAACTGAAACACACCACCCACCAACCGTTTCTGATGAAGGTCAAAAGCCTTCTGACCTCAGACTGTCAGAGACTCTGATCAAAGGCTCTAGAGTCCTGTTCTTGCCATTAGTTTGGCCTGTGGAATGGCTCTAAATATTTCAGTATCCATGAGCTTCATCACAGCTGATGAACTGATTAACAATGGATCCAAAATCTGAAAGTGCATTGTTCCAAATTCTTACAGCGACGCTCTCTGGAGGTTGTAGTTAGGTTGTGGAGTCAGTCACCTTGACTGTGTCTATGGGGAAAAAGAACTGTTTTTTTCACCTCTTTGGAGGATATGTAGTGCCACCTGGTGGAGGTCTGGCTGGTGACCTCTCCCACCTCCAGTTCATATGACGACTTGTTGACCAGAGTGTAGAAAGGACTCATGGTAATGATCCTCGTCAAGTTAAAGCTGCTCATCTGGATACTAACGCCCACCTGGACACACAGACATAAGGTACAGTGAAGAGCAAAGAATCAAGCCAGCACTGTAACTAATCATTCTTTTGATCAGCCTGTCCATTATTTTTTCAATTAATCAATTACTTATTTGGTATTTGGTAAAAGGTCAAAAAAATGTGAAGAAACATAAATCACGCCTTTCCAAAACCCAACTTCACTTCTATAAAGAAAATGTCTTGTTAAGTTGGACCAATACTGCAAACCCAAAAAAATTCAGTTCAGTGTCAAAGAAGACTAAAACCAACAAATATTCACATGCAAAGCTAAAAACAAAACAAAAAACAAAACTATTATTCTGTCATCAAAATTATTGCCTTAGTTTTCCGACTAATAGATGAATTGATTTGGTTTTTAGGTTTTTAGTTACCAGGAAGTCCATGTTGTTTGCAGGACAGCGAACACAGCCATAACTTCCCACAGTGTCCAGAGAAAAACCATCAGACCATGAGCTGGTAGAGACACACAGCTGGAGCTGCAACCAACAACAGCACACCAGTCAGCAAAACACTGAAATACTGCTGTCATACTGTGATACACTGCAGTGAACCACAGTTTCTGCTACCTGGTAATTACCGTTTTCTACCTAGGAGAATCTGTTGAGGTCCGACATGTTTGAACATCTGCGCTCATGACGTCCAGAGACAATAACTCCAGAGTCCCATGTGAAAACCTTCGTCTCTGCACTCTGTTTTCTCTGCTTCTCAGGTCACCTTCTTTCTCTCTCCTCTCCTGACTCAATGAATTCTGAGTTTATTCACACCAAACCAGAGTCAGTGAGGATTGTTGGAGCGCTGAAAGATGAACCGAGAAGGTTTTGGTGACTTTTATTTGGTTTCTGTCACTTTGAAAGAAGTTTGTTTTACGCTGTTAAATCGCTGTTTTTGTGAATGGAGTCTGGTGGCTTTGGTGAGAGCGATAGAACAGCTGATTCTGGTTTAACAGGAAGGATCTTCCTCTTTAACAGGAAGGTCTGTCTCTGCAGGATCCTCTCCAGCAGGTCGTCTGACACTTATTACAACAAGCTGAGCTGTCAGTGGTAAAAACAAACAGTTTGATTGGACGAACACTGACGGTGTGGAGGGATGACCCTGCAGCCTGTTTCACTGCTGCAGAGCTCTCCATCAATACTGGACCAATTTAAAAAAAAGCATTGTCTTAGCCACTTGCAAACAAAAACATGGGAAAAAAGTGTCCACCAGATTTCTCCGATTTGGACAAATGGACTGGCACCATTTTTTTTTTGGAAACCCCGCAGTGAACACAATGCTGCTGAGAGTAACCACATTGCACTATGTAAAACCATTTTTAACATGATAAAACAGGGCTAGGTATGTTTTTTACTTTTCAAGTTTAAACAAAAACACATGAATTTGGAAAACACTTGACAAAAGTTCAGATAAAAACCAAAAAAGTTTAATCAGGTTAAACTTGGGTAAAACCTGACCCAAAGCTTTTTGAGAAAATGTGTTGAGTGCCTCAGCTGACTTCATATGAAATTAAAGTTAAGGCTTGTCTTAAAGCATCTGCTCAGTGGAAACACCAACAAATCTGGATGCAATCCCAAAAGCAAGACCTAAACTCAAACTCTAAAATCTGGCTGATGGGTGTAATGATGAGTGCTGAACAGATGGACGTCACCATCGTCAGACACAGATCTTCCTCTTTAGACTCCATGCCGGGACTGTGGCAGCGGTCTGAACCTGTCCAGACATTTTTTCTCACCCTGCTCTTGCTGAAGAGGTTCTTCTTCCTGAAGGAGAACAGGATGATATCTCGGCAGTCTGCCGGGTGTTTGACGCTGACGTCCTCAGCTCGGTACTGCAGCACTCGAGATGTCTTGTTGATGATCCAGTACGGGCTGAAGACTGACAGCAGCAGGCGGCTCGTCATCCTCATCACATGAATGTTCACATCCACCGTCATGTTGGTGTCCGAGTCACAGGTGAGACACACGGAAAAGAACTCGGGCATTTCCTGCTCGATACGAATGTGTCCATGCCAGTTGCGGCCTTGATACTTCATCAGCACCAACGACATGATCTCACCTGAGACGCGAGCATTCAGGAGGTCCGATGTGCTGCCTTCCTGAAGCTCAAAAGAGTCTGCCGAGCACTGAGGAGGAAAGACCAGGTTAAACCGCATCAGATCAAACCAGATTAGATGATTGGATTAGGCTTCATGAGCTCAGGGTTTGATTAATGTTCACATGATTTAGGACACATTCTTCGTCTTTGGTCGTTTGTACAATTGTGAAAAGAAATTAGACCTTTTTATCATCTGCTCCATGGATTCAAATCATTTGTAATCAAACTGTTCTGATTCTGATTCAAATGATCCTGATAAATTAACAAAACTCAATAATCTTGCTTCTGTGTAACAACCTCTTATAGACCTTTATATAAACTGACCTTACACAGACCTTTTCATGTTCATATTTGTTTTTTGCTCTATTTGTGCTGGTTTCTGTGGAAGCTGTTGTACCTCCATCATGTAGCGGACCGTGTAGGGCAGTAAGTTGCGTAGCGTAGCCACAGGATAGAGGTGGATGACGTAGGCGGGGTCCCAGTCCTCCTCTCCATGGCTGGCGATGTGTCGCAGGTCATCGGGGACAGCCAGGGTGCTCACCATCAGTGGCAGCAGGCTGCTGTCAGTCGCTGGACATTGCAGCACTGAATGCACCTCTGAGCTGTGGTGCACCTGTTCTTTCCACGCCACACAGGTGGAGGACGGGCTATACTGACCCTCCAGACATCCTGCCGGACGGACGAACAGCTGGCATCTGGAGGGGAGGGGGATAAAACTAAACTGTCAACATCTCCTGTACACACACACACCTGGAACTGTCCATCTGCACACCTGGTTCTAGAGGAACCAGCAAGACTGACGGACAACGGTGCAGGCAAACGGTAGCTGTGTCCCAATTCAGCGGCTGCATCCTTCGGAGGATGGATTTGAAGGCCGATTACGTCACTACTGTGCGCGAAGGCTGTCCCAATTCGTCCAAATTCGAAGGCTCCTCCAAATGCAGCCGACAAATGCGTCCTTCTTTTTCCTGTATTTGGAGGATGCATTGCTACTATCCTTCACGGCCTCCCATATCCCAAGATGCTTTGCGCATCGATTGTTTTTTTTTTAATTAATAGCGACCAGCAGCGGTGCAGAATACATATAAATGTAAATAACAGGTTTTTGCTTAACGCCAGGAGCTCAAATGGCCTTAAAACCTCTAAATGGCTGTTAAAATACGTAACGTTAATAACGATAACACGTAGCCACCGGACTGTAGAGCCAGCTATGTGTTGTAGCTGAAGGCTAACCTGTTGATATGAGGAACTTATTAAACCTTATTAAACCTTCACTTCACTTGTTATGTTTCCGTCGTCTGTCTGTTCTGTTTCTGTTGTGTCGTCTGTTAAATTTTTGTCGCCGTACGTGTGTTTTTCCCGGGTTAGGAGGGAAGAAGTTATGACGTCATGACGCAATCAGGAAATGCTCCGAAGGCTAGACCGTCCCATTTACCGACAGTTGATGCGGCCGACGGAGGAGCCTCCGTAGACCGCGTAGGCTGGGTCCTCCCAAGGAGGACCGCTGAATTGGGACACAGCTTATCTGTAGAAGCTTCTCTCTGGGTGTTCTGTCCAAAAGCTGATGGTTCCTGCAGATTAAACACTATGATTTGTGATTCCTGAATGTTTGCGTTCACAAACTCATCTCTGACCGGGGAATTCTTTTTGCACAATGACTGGACAGGAGTTTGGCATTTCAGCAGACTTTCTAATTAGTCCTCAAACTGTTTGAGTTTGAACACATGTATTTGGCTCAGGAAGTCCATTAGATGGGAAACATTTCTGACTAATGTTGTCTTAACAGCCAAGCTTTTCTTTTATTCTCTCGGGTCTAAACAAAACAAGCAGACAGCTACTTGCAGAATGAATAATGAACAGAAACTAACATGAACATTAATTAAAATCATAAAGATGGCTCGAGCAAGGCAGTGTGATTCTACCTATATGTTTCTAAGGCGATGTGAAGCTCTCTCTCAGGTTCGGCATGTCCGACACTCTGTAGGCTCCTGGATGCTGGACAGTACTTCATGATGGTGAATGGCACAGAGAAGTGATTCTTGATCTGAAAACACAAACAACAACAAACAGTTAAGTGAAACTCTCCTGGTTCTTCACTATTATTCAGACTTTCAGAGAGCTGTGTGGCGAGGTTTTGAGTTTGTGATTCAGACCTGCAGTGGTGAGCGGACAGTGATGACCTTGTTTCCATCGGCAGCGTCAATCTGCAGCAGCACAGAGACCGCCTCCTGCAGCATCGGACCACGGATGTTGTAGAGACGGCGACCCGGTTTGTCTACAGCTATGTTGGAGATCTCACTGTATCCGGAGGGAACTATGGGTTCAGAGACACATCAGCCACCTTTAATCTTTCTTCACACATTCTACAGGTTCTCCTGTTGGATGGTTTCCAAAACTAGATTTTAAAAATGTCACCATAACCACCAAAATATCCTGGTAGACAGTTTCTGCTGTTTAGAACCCCACCAACAACTCTACATTACACTGTCAGCACTATCACTTTGGCCCATGGTATGTCTGTTATCTACCAGTGGTGTACACTGAAGTGTAAGCATGAACCCTGGTAGCAAACAACACAATACTGTGTTAGAGTGTCTACACAAATTCAAGTGCGCAGACTCTGTTTGCTCTATTTTTCACACCACCACCTGAAACATGATGTTGCAGCGGACATTACAATGCCTGGACAACAAATTCTGCTATACAAACAAAAAAAACACCCAACAACATTGGCCTTTGTATTGATGTGTTCTGACCGATGGTGAGGTTGAACAGGCAGCTCTCTTGCCGCTGCAGAGCCGAAAGTTTGCCTCGAGATGATGATTCGTACGTGGAGTACTCCAGGTCCATGCTCTGATCCACAGACAGCTCATGTAGTTTTCCCTGGGCTGGTGAACCCACCAGCCTCAGGCTGGCACTGTGTTGCACAATGAGAGGAATCCCGAGAGAGTTTCTGATGGTGAAGGGGGCCTTCTCCTTCAGCAAGCAGTCAAATGTGGATGCAGTGCCCTCTGAGAAGGCCTAATCCAAACACAACAATGACAATTTAGTTACTGGCTGTTTCGCTGCTATTCATTAATGAATGAAATTATCGACTTAAGATGGAGTGAATTTCCTGTTCTTAACAGTTTTCTCTGCTGCACAAAAACTCATATTTTCCTTTGTGATTAACAGAAGAACTCTTGTTAGAAGACCAGACAGCTGTACTTATGTTTGTGGGTGAGACTGCTCTGCGTCTGTTTGAGGAGGTTGCCTTTATCAGTCAGTCCAGTTGGTTGTTGTTTGTGAATAATAAATACTTCAGGGAGACTCTGGTTGTGGCTCAGGCCTGTAACTTCACAGCTAACGATTGTCTCTTGCTCTTGTTTTATTCTCACGCTTTTGAGCAAGTTAAAGAACAGAAATTTTAGGTCTGCTGAGGAGGTCATTCTATATCCAAGTTCAGGTGCTCTGAGGGGTCGGATATACAACAGTTGATTTGTAATATGACAAGCACCACAAGTAATAACAAGGACATGTGTCGACAGGTCTTCTACTAATTCAGCCAAACAGAGGTTTAAAAGTCACCACATGTGAATGTAAAAGAAAATGTAGAGCTCCACTTTGTGCATTGTTGTCTGTCAAGCAGCTGAGCTGCACTCAGTACACTCTCGTGCCAGAGAGAACATAAAAAAATTAGGGTCCTGGGGTCTCCTCACAGTATCACCTTTTCAGTGACCTGTATCATGTGTCTGAAACATTCTGGTTTGTAAAATACTGTGGGAAACAAGGCAGAACCCACAACCTGGACGTGACAGGTTACAAGTTCAGCTTATGGGAAGCTCCATGTTACAGCTCAGTTAGATCCTGCAAAGGAAAGAAAGCTAGAAGATGTTATGATGTGTTGTACCTTGGCAAGGTTGTGTAAGACGCTGAGGCTGCACTGGGAGATGGTGATGTTCATGGTGTCTTTGGAGCAGATGTTGATGGCCGTGCGAGGTTCAGGAAGAATGACAAAGTCATCTCCGTGAACAGGACTCTTATCCTGCACTGGGTTGTTTTTCATCTGAAGGAACAAAGACAACAGCAACAAAACACAGCTCATCAAGCCTTTTCGTCCTGGTTCTAATCAAATGAAGTTCCGAAAATCATCCTCTGCTGCCGTAGTATTCACAGATGTTCTCAGAGAGCTGCTAACAGTGAACTGGATGGGTCTGATCAGGGTCTAGTCTCTGTTCAGACATGGTGTCATTCTGAAGACTGTTTGATATCATGAGCCTCTCTGAATGTTTGAAATCACAGGCCTACCTGCACGCTCACCTGTTCACATGCTGACAGCTGTTCTGTTTATTAGCTTACTTTTCTTAGCATGCTGCTGACTTTAGTTTGTGATCTATTCGCTTAGCCTGTTAATGATTGGTGTTTGGTTTGTCTCTTCTGGGCTGCTGAAGAAACATGGTGGTTCATTACAATACACAAAGGACATTTCAGAGAGATTTAAGGTACCAGATTCAAAGGATTGCCAGCCAACAAACACAAACATAACAGCAGTAGGCCAAACAGCTGACACATTTACCTCAAGCACCAGGTTCCACCTGCGTTTGCCGCTGTCAACCCGTTCAATCAGAGGCTCCCAAACTGCATGGATTTCATTAAAGTAGTTCACCTGCAGACAGCAGTTATTAACGTTATACACCATACATGATCAAACAACTTTGTGCTGTACATGTCTGATGTTTTCAGCCACCACAGCAGCTGCAGTAACACCCATCAGCCATTTATCATTCAGCATCAACTCAAAGCTCAGAAGCTTCACAACAAAACAAAAAGTCCAAAACAGGTGAATGAAGGTGAGTTTCAAGTGTTTCTCCAGAACGTTTTCACCGATTCTGACCACTTACGAACCACTTAACAAAAGAAAAGAAAGAAAAGCTTTTACTTCTTCTGCCTGATTCTTATTTTATTATTATTATTATTATTATTATTATTATTATTATTATTGTATCGATCTTTTATTCGAGCTCTTGTTACTGGAAACACTGTTTCTTGTAACAAACACTGTTCAGGAAAGTGTGATGATGATGACGATGATAACAACGCCAACAATGATGATTGGTATTAGCATTTAATAAGGTTTTCCAAAAGTTGATTACAGTTTTGGAAATATTTAGTACCAAATAAAGGAAGTCGAAGGAATGCTACATCAAAATAGAGACAACCACATGCAGTAAAGAGTAAACTTGTAATCAATGCAGGGAACAGAATCGAAATTGCATTTTATGTTCAAGACAACTTGTTCTAAAGCTTAAGTTTTGATGATCAGTAAGGAGATATTTGTTATAAGAGGAGCAGCCTCTTGTCAAGCTTCAGGCTACATCTGTGTATGAAATATTGTAACTGGCCTAAAACATTGTTTTCATTTGATTTCTTAGTTAACTTTTATCCTAATTAATATGGCAAGGATGTGGAAGTTCAGTGTAAGCTCCTGGTGTTTGATTTGTCTTTAAATATTTGTCCTCTGTAGTCACCTCTGGAACAATGTGAAATGCAGTTTATCGATGTACATTCTGAGACATCCAGGTTGTAAACTGTTAAAAAGGTTTATAAAAATCACAGGACAATTAAAAGAGCAATAACTGAGACCTCTCTAACTCTGGCAAGAAATATATACAAGGTCACGTGATCAGCACATGACCTGAGATACAAAAGTCATATGACCTGAGACGAAGTGTCCCTGGAAATGGAGTTCCCAGCAACTTACAGTGTTGTTGAATACTGAGAACTAGTGTGCCAAAGCAATGACACTCCTTATTCACAGTGACACATACGAAATGTCAAAGTATGATCCAACAAGTAAATACAAGAAACAGGCAGTGAACAGTTGACACTGGAAAAACAAGCCATAAGATCAAAGTGAAAATCAAGAGCCAGGAGATCGCTCTTTCACGGGTCACATTAACTCAGTACTGGAAGCAATTAAGGAAAAGGGTTACAGTGACTGAAGACACCACATCAGCAGCTGGAGCGTCTGAAAAGTTTGAAGAGTTTTCTCCAAGAACAACGTCCCTGTTTCTTAAACCTCTGAACACACTAAAACAGCGCCCGTCCATCCAAAGGACCGGACTCCCACACGTGTCCAGAGCGACGTTGTTTCTGTGGTCAAGTGCAGCGAGGAGTCTAAGGACATGGCAGTGTCTGTGAATGACAGATCGTGTAACTCTGGACACATCACTATTAAAGAACAACTCTGCTGCAAGGACACTGAACTGTTGGCTGTTAGCACGAGGCCATATTACCTGCTGCGGGAATTCTCGCATGTTATCTCGATAGCTGCGTGTATTCCCCCCTCTGCTAACGCTGCAGAGATGCAACCTGTGATGTTCTCCACTCTGTCACAAGCAGGCTGCAGACAGAGCACCCACAGGAACCTCCTTCTTATCTCTGGAGACTTTAATCATGCCTCTCCCTCCTCCACTCTGCCCACTTTCACCCAGTACGTGACATGTTGCACTAGAGGCAATAAGATACTGGATTTGTGTTATGCCAACACCAAGGAGGCATACACTTCATCACCCCTCCCTCCCCTGGGAAGATCCGACCTCAACCTGGTTCATCTCCTGCCTGTGTACAAACGTCTCGTTCACAGGCAACCAGCTGTGTCCCGCACAGTGAAGAGATGGTCTGACGAGGCTCTGAAGGACTGTTTCGAGACAACTGTGTGGAAGGAATTCTGTGATTCTCATGGAGAGGACATTGAGGGTCTCACACACTGCATAACGGACTATATTAACTTCTGTGTGGAAAACACCGTACCCACCAGGACTGTACTGTTTTTCCAACAACAAACCGTGGATTAACCCCGACATAAAGGCTCTCCTTAAGGAGAAGAAGAGAGTCTTTAAGACAGGAAATAAGGAAGAGCTGAAGGCTGTGCAGAGGAAGCTGAGAAGGAAGATCAGAGAGGGGAAAAACACCTACAGGAGGAAGATGGAGGATCAGCTGCAGGAAAAAAATGTCAGTGGAGTCTGGAGAGGCCTAAAAACCATCTCTGGCCACAGGGAACCTGACTCCCAAGCTGCAGGGGACCAAAAGTGGGCGAATGACCTGAACTTATTCTTCAATAGATTTGATCAGTCATCTGCCCCTCCCCCGGCCCAGTCCTCCATGCTGCAGCCCCCCCTTTCCCCCTCTACAACACTCAGCTCACAGCCATCACCCATTGCTCATCTCAGCAACCCAACCCCCCCACCCACACCCTCCAGCACACAGCCCCCCTGCTCCAACCTGTCCCTCAAAACAACCCAGGTGAGAAACCAGCTCCGGAGGATCAAGGCGAGGAAGGCTGCAGGCCCAGACGGCATCAGCTCCAGGCTCCTCAAGTCCTGCGCAGATCAGCTGTGCAGGATTGCTGAACGCATGTTCAATCTGAGCCTGAAGCTGGGGAGAGTGCCACAGCTGTGGAAAACATTCTGTGTGGTACCGGTGCCCAAGACTCCCACCCCAAGGACCTCAGCAGCTACAGGCCAGTGGCACTAACATCCCACTTAATGAAGACCCTAGAGTGGCTGGTCCTTGTTCATCTCTGCCCCCTGGTGAGCCCATCGCTGGATCCACTTCAGTTTGCCTGCCAGCCTGGCATCGGGGTGGACGACGCCGTCATCTTCCTCCATCACCGAGCTCTCTCTCACCTGGAGAAACCTGGGAGTACTGTGAGAATCATGTTTTTTGATTTCTCCAGTGCTTTCAATACCATTCAGCCTGCACTTCTGAGGGACAAGCTGGAGCACAGTGGGGTGAACCATCACCTCACACACTGGATTATGGACTATCTCACCAACCACCCACAGTAGTTGTATCTCATACAACACACCCCCCTGTCACCTGCAGAAGTTCTCTGATGACTCTGCATCGTCGGCCTCATCACAGATGGGGACGACAGAGATTACAGAGAACTGACACAGGAATTCGTGGACTGGTGTCAGTGGAACTGCCTCCAGATCAACGCAGGGAAAACCAAAGAACTGGTGGTGGATTTCCAGACGAACACTCTGCCCCGACACCGGTGAACATCCAGGGAACAGACATTGAGATGGTGACGTCTTATAAGTACCTGGGTGTTCACCTGAACAATAAACTGGACTGGACTCACAACCGCACTTTACAAGAAAGGCCGGAGCAGACTTCATCTGCTCAGGAGGCCGAGGTCGTTTGGAGTGCAGGGGGCACTCCTGAAGACCTTTTATGACACTGTGGTGGCATCAGCCATCGTCTATGGAGTGGTCTGCTGGGGGAGCAGCATCTCGACGGCTGACAGGAAGAGACTTGACAAACTGATCAGGAAGGCCGGCTCTGTCCTGGGATGCTCCCTCGACTCAGTGGAGGTGGTAGGAGAGAGGAGGATGATGGCTCGGCCGTCATCCATGATGGAGAACGACTCCCACCCCCTGCAGCACACTTTGACAGCACTGGAGAGCTCCTTCAGCGACACACTGCTTCACCCAAAGTGTGTGAAGGAACGCTGTCGCAGGTCCTTCCTTCCTGCAGCAGTCAGACTTTACAACCAGCAGTGCTCCCAGGAGACCACACACTCACAAGACTTTCACACTGACTGCACTATAAAACACATCGACTGTGTTCACTCACACTGTGAAAATATTTTATTTGCTCAGGTGAATTTCAACTTAAGGTGCAATATGTCAGTCTTTCAATCGGGTTTATTATTACTCCTATGTGCAATATCTGTACTCCAGTCAGGAGTACTACCATCCAATGTGTAATTTCAGTACTGATTGTTCATATTTCACTATTCCTTGTTTATATTGTTTATACTGTTTGGTTTGATATTTAATGTCCTTTTACTGATGCCCTCTATGTTTGCTATCCACTTTTGCTGCTATAATACCTAAAATTTCCCCACTGTGGGACTAATAAAGGTATATCTTATCTTATCTTATCTTATCTTATCTTGTTTTATCTTACGTATGGAAACTAAACAGCCTCTCAGTCTCTTTCTCACATGCCTCAACACAGGCGAGTGAACTCCTGTGGACAGGACTCAGACAATTTCACACATTTACCACAGAACAAACCGTTTTAAAGATCGGGAGGGTCATATCAGACAGGGAAGGGTCAAGGAGGCCATCTATGTCAAGTATCCTCATTAAACAGCAGAAGATCAGGTTCTGTGGGTCAGTGAAAGTTCAGGTTTGAGTACGAGTACGAAGGATCAGTTCTCACCTCCAACGTCATGTTGCCTCCCAGCTGCAGCAGAGAAGACCAGTTTTTGGCTGATCCACTGAAGGAGGACTCAGCCAGCAGCAGAGGGACGGTCCGATGACCCAAACCAGACTCCAGAGTCACCTGGACCACCTGTGAGGCGAAAGCACCTTGTCAACAGCAATCAGATCTGACCGTCTCGTTATGAAGTTTCAGAATAAAATCTGCTTTAGAGTAGCTGAAACGTCGTACCTTGATCTCTGCAGCAAAGCTCTCACCCTCGTTGCGTCCATCCTGCTCTCTGAAGCTCTCTGTGACCTCGGTGGCCTGATCCACTCCCAGGAACCAGAAGTTACAGCCATAGATGTTCATGACTGACCAGAGGTCACCGACATTTGACTTGGACTCCTGGTTCTGCTCGTCACACTGCTTCGCCGTCATGGCAGCTGTTATCGACATCACTGTGTTGAGGATGAATGGAGAGATCTGCAGGACAAAGGTGCAATGGTGATGAGTTCACTGACTGTTTATTTCCCACCTGGAACCTCTCCATCATTCCTGTTACTGTGCTGATGTTAACCACATAGTGTAACCGATGCTATCCACATATATCATATTTTTTTACTATATTTTTGAAAAATATCAATCTGATTTTGGACCAATCATAGTACAGACACACTACCAGTTAAGAATGACCTCAGATCCAGTATGGATGTGACAAGGCCCCCCATATTAGTATTGCTTGACGTAAGCGCAGCCTTGGATTCAGAAGACCACTCTGCTCTTCTTGACAGACTCCACAGTTTGATTGGCATCTCTGTGCTGTTTTTAGCTGGTTTGAAGAATTCATTGTAAACACTGATGAATCCTCATCAGAGAGCTATAAGATGAATTGTGGGGTTCCTTAAGGTTCAATTTTAGGTCCTTCTGTTTTTAATCTTTACATGTTGCCACTTGAAAACTTCATCAGAAGGCACGGCATCAATATCCATATCTATGCTGGAGACTCAGCTTACATGGCCATGTCTCCTGATGATCCACAGCCAACTGATGCTCTTTTTAACTCTAGTTTAGATCAAATTATGGATGGCTGAGAATTTTCTACAGCTCAACCAGGACAAAACTGAATTTTTGGTTGTTGGATCTGAAGCTCAGAGAGATAAACTCAATGAGAAAGGTGCTGAGGTAAGCGTACCGTCTCACTTCCTGTTTCCAGTTGATGTGTTAGTAGTAGCGGGCGTGTGTCGCTCTTGCTCCTCTGAGTGCAATTTGCTCTGTTTTGTTACAGCGGCCTACTATCCGATCTCTGAAGTAACATTAGTTCTGCTCAAGCACTCATAAGTCTGTGTATTTAGCGACCGTTAATTTTATTTGTCTACGCGCTTGTCTGCTTTGCTAGCTACACCAGCTTAGCCTAGCAGCTAGCGATGGCTTCTCTCTGTCCCTCTCCAGCTCTCTCTTGCTTGGTGTGTCACATGTTTAGCTACTCCTCTGCCTTCTTTAGTGATACTGGTACGTGTAATAAATGTAGTTTATTTGGTGAGCTGGAGGCGAGGCTTAGTGAATTGGAAGCTCAGCTCCGCACCATGGAAACCAAAACATTAGCTGTAGTTAGCCAGGCCCCCGTAGCCGGTGCGGACCAACCAAGTGCAGCTTCGGCTAGCCGTCCCTCAACAGCTCCCGAGCAGCCGAGAAACCAGGGAGGCTGGGTGACTGTCCGAAGGAAGCATAGTCCCAAACCGAGGCCCACGGGTCACCACCAACCACTTCATGTTTCTAACAGGTTCTCCCCACTCAGCGACACACCCGCTGAGAAACCAACTCTGATTATTGGCAGCTCCATTTTGAGAAACGTGAAGTTAGCGACACCAGCGACCATAGTCAAATGCCTGCCGGGGGCCAGAGCGGGTGACGTAAAATCACACTTGAAACTGCTGGCTAAGGATAAGCGTAAATACAGTAAGACTGTTATTCACGTCGGCGGTAGTGACACCCGGTTACGCCAATCGGAAGTCACTAAAATTAATGTGGAATCGGTGTGTACATATGCAAAGACGATGTCGGACTCCGTAGTTTTCTCTGGACCCCTGCCAAATCTGACCAGTGATGATATGTTTAGCCGCATGTCATCATTCAATCGCTGGCTGTCGAGGTGGTGTCCAGCAAACGGTGTGGGCTTCATTGATAATTGGCAGACTTTCTGGGGAAGACCTGGTCTGATTAGGAGATACGGCATCCATCCCACTTTGGAGGGAGCAGCTCTCATCTCTAGAAATCTGACCGATTTTATTTATGAACCTAACCCCTGACAACTCAGAGTTGAGACCAGGAGGCAGAGCTGCAGTCCTATACGCTTCTCTGCACTGCGTAAACCAAAAGTAAGGAGAAGAGGAGTTAAACATAAAAATCTAATTAAAATTAAAGCACCCACTGCAATAGTACAACAAGATAGGAGAATCAAATGTGGACTCCATCCAACATCAGATCTCTGTCCCCTAAAGCTGTTTTAGTAAATGAGTTAATATCAGACCATAAGATTGATTTACTCTGTCTCACTGAAACCTGGCTGTGTCCTGAAGAGTATGTTAGCCTAAATGAAGCTACTCCTCCAGCGGCAGGGGAGGTGGAGTTGCAGCCATTTTTGACTCAAGCCTTTTAATCAACCCTAAACCTAAACTCGACTGTGACTCATTTGAAAGCCTTGTTCTCACTCTTTCTCATGAAAAATGGAAAACAGTGCAGCCAGTTTTATTTGTTATAGTATACCGCTCTCCTGGTCCTTACTCCGAATTTATAGCTGAGTTCTCGGAGTTTCTATCAGGTTTAGTCCTTAATGTACATGTTGACATTGATAATGACAGCCTTAGCACTGCGTTTATCTCAGTATTAGACTCAGTTGGCTTCCATCAGAATGTGCATGAACCGACTCACTGCTTTAAGCACACCCTCGACCTTGTTCTGACATACGGCGTTGAAATTGAAGACCCAATAGTCTCCTCACAGAATCCTCTTTTATCGGACCATCATTTAATAACTTTTGAATTCATATTACCAGACTACCAGCCAGTAGGCAAAAACTCTTATACCAGACTCCTGTCTGATAGTGCTGTAGCTAAATTTAAGGATATGATCCCATCAGCATTTAATTCAATGCGATGTCTCAATACAACAGAGGACTCCTATGGTAACCTTTGTCCCTCCCAAATTGACTACCTGGTTGATAGTGCCACAGGTTCATTGCGTATGACACTTGACTCTGTTGCTCCCCTAAAAAAGAAGATAATTAAACAGAGGAGGTTAGCTCCATGGTATACCCCTCAAACCTGCAAATTAAAGCAAACTTCCAATTTGGAAGAATTTCGGTTCGCCTGGCAAGACAGTCTTAAAATATACAGGAAAGCCCTCCGCAGTGCCAGGGCAGCCTATTACACTACCTACTGCACTAATAGAGGAAAATAAGAACAATCCCAGGTTTCTCTTCAGCACTGTAGGCTGACAGAGAGCCATAATTCTGTTGAACCATGTATCCCTTTAGCTCTGAACAGTAATGACTTCATGAGCTTCTTCAATGATAAAATTCTTAGTATTAGAGACAGAATTCATCGGCTCCTGCCGTCAACAGGTGCTGTTTTGTCTTCAAGCACAGAAACCGTAGAAACTGTTACTCAGCCTGTCGCAGTTTTAGATTCTTTTACACCTGTCGACCTTCACCAACTAATTTCAATAATTTCGTCATCAAAATCATCAACCTGTATTTTAGACCCCATTCCGACTAAACTGTTTAAAGAAGTATTACCTTTAATTGACTCTTCTGACATGATCAATCTGTCTTTATCAACAGGCTACGTACCACAGTCCTTTAAAGTAGCTGTGATAAAACCTCTACTTAAAAAGCCTAATCTTGATCCAGGGGTTTTAGCCAACTATGGTATGAGTGAGTCCCGGTGGGGGATCCCCCTCAGAGACAAAAGAAGAGCTGCGGAAGCGCGCAAAGCACATTCAAGAGACTTTTAACCTCCTTTGTTCCCATTCCCCTTTCCCCAAAGTTAAGTTTTTAAATGAAGTAATAAATAAAGGATATAAAGAGATCCACGCCTGTGAAGTTCTTCCCTGCACCTTACAACTATAGACCGAAATCCAACCTTCCCTTTCTCTCAGAAACTCTTGAGAAAGCAGTTGCTAATCAGCTGTGTGACTTTCTACACAAAAATAGTTTATTTGAGGATTTCCAGTCAGGATTTATAGAGAGGGGCTGAGCTGTCAACTGATCACCACCTGGTGGTGAGTTGGATCCGCTGGCAGGGGAGGAAGCGGGACAGGCTTGGCAGACCCAAACGTACTGTGAGGGTCTGCTGGGAACATCTGGCCGAACCCACTCTCAGGGAGGTCTTCAACTCCTGCCTCCAGGAGAGCTTCGACCAGATTCCGAGGGAGTTTGGAGACATCGAGTCCGAATGGACCATGTTCTCCACCTCCATTGTTGACGCAGCCGCCCGTAGCTGCGGCCGTAAAGTCACCGGTGCCTGTCGTGGTGGCAACCCCCGAACCCGGTGGTGGACACCGGAAGTAAGGGTTGCTGTCAAGCTGAAGAAGGAGTCCTATCGGGCCTTGTTGGCCCATGGGACTCCTGAGGCAGCTGACGGGTACCGGCAGGCCAAGCGTGCGGCAGCCCGGGCGGTTGTAGAAGCAAAAACTCGGGTCTGGGAGGAGTTCGGGGAGGCCATGGAGGAGGACTACCGGTCGGCCTCGAAGAAATTCTGGCAAACCGCTCGGCGCCTCAGGAAGGGGAAGCAGCTCTCTGTCAACACTGATTACAGTGAGGGTGGGGAGCTGTTGACCTCGACTGGGGATATTGTTGGGCGGTGGAAGGAATACTTCGAGGATCTACTCAATCCCACTGTCATGTCTTCCGTAGAGGAAGCAGAGACTGGGGACCCGGGGGTCGGTTCATCCATCACCGGGACTGAAGTCACTGAGGCAGTTTGCAAGCTCCTCGGTGGCAGAGCACAGGGGGTGAATGAGATCTGCCCTGAGTACCTCAAGTCTCTGGATGTTGTAGGACTGTCTTGGTTGACACGCCTCTGCAACATCGCGTGGCAGTCGGGGACGGTGCCTCTGGACTGGCAGACTGGGGTGGTGGTCCCTCTTTTTAAAAAGGGGGACCGGAGGGTGTGTTCCAACTATCGGGGAATCACACTCCTCAGCCTCCCTGGGAAAGTCTATTCCAGGGTACTGGACAGGAGAATCCGGCCGATAGTCGAACCTCGGATTCAGGAGGAACAATGCGGTTTTCGTCCCGGCCGTGGAACACTGGACCAGCTCTATACCCTCCACAGGGTGCTTGAGAGTTCATGGGAGTTTGCCCAACCAGTCCACATGTGTTTTGTGGACTTGGAGAAGGCTTTCGACCGTGTCCCTCGAGTCATTATGTGGGAGGTGCTCCGGGAGTATGGGGTTGGAGGCTCTCTGTTGAGGGCTGTACAGTCCCTGTACAACCGGACCAGGAGCTTGGTTCTCATTGGCGGCAGTAAGTTGGACCTGTTCAGGAGCCGGCAGATTTCATCTCTGCTTTTTGCGGATGATGTTGTCTTGTTGGCTCCATCGAGCCAGGACCTTCAGCATGCACTGGGGCGGTTCGCAGCCGAGTGTGAAGCAGCTGGGATGAGAGTCAGCACCTCCAAGTCCGAGGCCATGGTTCTCGACCGGAAAAAGGTGGCTTGCTTCCTCCAGGTTGGGGAAGAGTTCCTGCCTCAAGTGGAGGAGTTTAAGTATCTTGGGATCCTGTTCACGAGTGAGGGAAGGATGGAGCGTGAGATTGACAGGCGGATCGGTGCAGCGGCAGCAGTAATGCGGTCGCTGTACCGGTCTGTCGTGGTGAAGAAGGAGCTAAGCCGAAAGGCGAAGCTCTCGATTTACCGGTCAATCTACGTTCCTACCCTCACCTATGGTCATGAACTTTGGGTCATGACCGAAAGAACGAGGTCCCGGATACAAGCGGCTGAAATGAGTTTCCTCCGCAGGGTGGCAGGGCGCTCCCTTAGAGATAGGGTGAGGAGCTCTGTCACCCAGGAAGAGCTCAGAGTAGAGTCGCTGCTTCTCCACATCGAGAGGAGTCGGCTGAGGTGGCTCGGGCATCTCTATCGGATGCCCCCTGGACGCCTCCCAAGGGAGGTGTTCCAAGCATCCTATTGCAGAGACTGGAACACTTTATTGGCATTAAGGGAACTGCGCTTAGCTGGTTTAAATCCTACTTGTCAGATCGCTCTCAGTTTGTACACGTTAATGATGACTCCTCTGTGCTCACTAAAGTCAGCTATGGAGTTCCGCAGGGTTCTGTGCTTGGACCAATTCTTTTCACCTTATATATGCTTCCTTTAGGTAAGATTATCAGGAAGCACTCAATAAATTTTCATTGCTACACAGATGATACCCAGCTATATTTATCAATGAAGCTAGAAGAAACCAGTCAGTTAACTAGACTACAAGCGTGTCTTCAGGACATAAAGACCTGGATGACCTGCAATTTTCTGATGCTAAACTCGGACAAAACTGAAGTTATAGTAGTAGGCCCTAAACATCTTAGAAACTCACTTTCTGATGACATAGCAGCTATGGATGGCATTGCGCTGGCCTCCAGCACCACTGTAAAGAATCTGGGAGTTGTCTTTGATCAGGACATGTCCTCTCACTCCCATGTAAAACAAATTTCAAGGACTGCCTTCTTTCACCAGCGTATTCCTCAGTCTATCCTCTTTATTCTGTTTTTATTTCCCTTATTGTTTCCCCTCTTCATAAGCTATTTTTATGTCTGGTTTTACTTCATCACATCTCCTTGTAGTGGTTGTAGTATTTTATTCTCTCATTATTTTTAACTTCATTTCCCTTTCAGTTCCCACTTCTGGTTTTACTTATAGTGACAAATGATCCTACCTGCCGGCCTGACTGAGAAAACATCTGAAAATCTGATTTTAAACATGACAAATTTTAAACCAAGCTTCTCATGAAAGTACATTTTCTTATTTATTCTATTCTTCCTGGATTAACTGATCGTTATTTTAAAATCTGATCCTTTTCTTTTTTTGTTTTGGTTTTTTTTGTTTTTAAACTTACTTTTTATTCATTTTCTTTTTGTAACATACACATATGTGCCAGCTGGGCACAAAGACATACAACATAAGACAGCAAAACATGACGAGAGGAGGATTTGTGCATTAAGTAAAACAGCGAGTCAACATAAGCACATCATACATAAAAACATAAAGATGCTACTTGAAATTAGG
Organism: Chaetodon trifasciatus; assembly: GCA_037975065.1. Classification (NCBI taxonomy): domain Eukaryota; kingdom Metazoa; phylum Chordata; class Actinopteri; order Chaetodontiformes; family Chaetodontidae; genus Chaetodon; species Chaetodon trifasciatus. The sequence continues at coordinate 123,662 of JBBMOE010000142.1, forward strand.
GAAAAAACATTTCTTATTAAAGGGTTTGACCTTATCTTTGTGATCTATATGAAATCAGGTCTTACAGTTGACACACAACTGAGCCATTTTGACCAGTTCTTTTCAAAAATAGCAGTTTGGTTTCTTAGTTTGAATCTAATATAAATTATATCGATCCACTCATTTATTGTCGGTTTGTCTTTCCTAAGCCATTTTCTGGTCAGAGCCTTTTTACACCCCACTAACAACACACTCAAAAGGTATTTGTCCCACTTTGTATATTCAAGTCCATCCAGATCACACAGGCACATGACTTTGAAGTTTTGAAACGTTTTCCTTTTAAAGACAGCCTCCAGGACCCAAAGAATCTCTCTCCAAAATGGAGTCACAGAGGGACAGCTCCAAAAAATATCAAAGTGATTTGCTGAAGTATTCCCACAGGACCTCCAACATGCAGTCTGATTTGAATAGTTGGACTTTTGTGCTGGAGAGCGAAAGAATCAAGTGATCCATTTTAATGTGTTATCTGTAGGATAGCTGCACTTGATAGATCCATGAATATTTTTTTTTTTTTTTTTTTTTCATAAATTGTAATTCATGAACATACCTTGACAATAACTTCCTCCACCGTCACAGAGCCGCTCAGCGGTTGGTTGGGCTGGGTTTTAGTTTCCAAGGCAACTGAGCAGGGTCTCAACACCTATTGGACAGGGTTAGGGGTTAGGGTTAGGAGTCAGACTGATGAATCACAGAGCAGCAGTTTGAAGAGTTTCAGCAGAAAACCTCATAGAAAATTAGGCAACACATCCTCATACCTAAACCACTGAATAGGTCAAACCATAAAACGACATATCTGGCTGTTAGAGAGTACCAGCGACAGGGGTACCACACCTTCAGATTCAGATTCAGAAAAGATCACGGTTTGGATTAAAAACATGACAGTTATGAAAGTGATGTAACTTAAGTCCATTATGTAAGTTAAAATAAGTGGTCTCCTGGGTGAAAGTCCTTTGTTTGACCCGTCCATTCACTTCACCTTCCTATACTACGTCACTTGGCTTCCTTATTTGCTGCCGTTATAATAACAGCAGCCACTGGAGGTCATGACCTGACAACAGACGTAAATATGGGTTATATTAACCTACTCGCACTGACAACCAATACAGCTGTTTTCCAGGCGAAGACAGGCTGGAATAACAGCAGGATTAATGAACGAATGTTTAGAATGTTGGTACAGTAAGGGCAAGCCGTGACCTGCCATGACCCACACGTGACCTGCCGTGACCCACACGTGACCTGCCGTGACCTGCCGTGACCTGCCGTGACCAACACGTGACCTGCCGTGACCTGCCGTGACCCACACGTGACCTGCCGTGACCCACACGTGACCTGCCGTGACCTGCCATGACCCACACGTGACCTGCCGTGACCAACACGTGACCTGCCGTGACCAACATGTGACCTGCCGTGACCAACACGTGACCTGCCATGACCAACACGTGACCTGCCGTGACCAACACGTGACCTGCGCTGATCCACACGTGACCCGCCATGACCCACACGTGACCTGCTGTGACCCACACGTGACCTGCTGGGATGGCAGATGTGCTCTTACGGTGGTGACGGCGTTGGCCTCCTTGTTTCGGATGAATGGACACGCGAGGACTTTCAGCTCCCTCAGGTTGGCTCTCGTGTTCTGTGTACCGTCTTTTTCAGCCTGCAGGGTAAAGTCACACTGAAACGAGGCCACAAGGGCGGGGGCGTCGGCCTTCATCAGGCTGGCCACAAACACCACCTCAGGGTCCACCACCACCGCCCGAAGACGAGTTCGCACCGTCAAGGCTGCAGGGAGAAGACAAGTGATGGTTTCAGCACTGCAGACGGGTTACTGGGTTCTATCATGTCAGCACAGTTTAGATTACACTGCAGTCTTTATTTGTGTCTTTGTCATGCTGAACAGTCTAAACCTTCTTTAATAATATCAATAATTGCGATACCAGGAAAACATCTAATCTAGCACTTCCTAATTGCACATGATACAGTCTATTATGATCTCCTTGTCCAGAGCCTGAAATGTTGGTCTGGTTCAGTTCAGGACGACTGTGCTGACGAGTTCAGAAACACTACAAACGTCTCGGCGCAGTTCTTTTCAGTGTGTATATACTGCCTTTCTATTGCTATGCAGATGACACACAACTCTATCTGTGCTTCATCTGATGAACTGAGTCCTGCCAACAATCTGGTGAATCACATTTCAGAAGTCAGTGATTGGACAGCTCCAAATCTGCAGTATAATACTGACAAAATCAGAAAACCTCATTTTGCATCTCTCAAAATGGAGGTATTTTTTGATAGTAACACAGAATGTCTCTTCACAGTTTACAGTTTCCCTCTTCATGAACGCTACTGAGGACACATCATTTGATAACTAATGTAAATGTTCTGGCTGCCAGAGGCTGAGCTATCATAATGTCCAGCCAGAGGTGCTCCAACATTTATTCCATTTCTTTGGTCTAAGATGTACATTTTAATAATGTTTCACTGCAACAAAAGTAATCAAACAGAAAGCAGATGAGGCAACATTTACACTTGATGTTATATTTTCAGATATTAGAAAGCTCAAGAATGAAATTTGCACTGTTGTTTAAACCGACTTAAAGAAAGAGGACGAAGTGAGAACCTGCGTCAGCACATGACGTCATCTGCACAGAAACTGATTGAGAATACATCTATCGTTTGATACTGCAACAAAATAATTTCCCAAATTGGGATCAATAAAGAAACCGTCTAAGTCTAAGTCTGAATATTGCTGTTATTGAATATAAGTCATATATGTCAAATCGGGGTTATTTGTTTTGTCCATTTGTTAAAACACTTAAAGTTTATAAATCTAGTCCCCCTACCCCCCCGCCTATCTTTGTGTTAGTCTCGGGGTCTCTTGGTCTTACCCGTCTTGGCGTCGGCTCGAGGCTCGGCGGTCTGTCTCAGTGGCAGTCTGTCGCTCTGGGCGGAGGCGGCGGTCACAGACGAACTATGTGCCAGAGCCTGCAAGAAGAAATCTGCGACAGCCATCAGAAACTCCACGCTGGCACACAGGTAAAATCTCTGCAGAACAGCCACCACCTCGCGTTCTGCGGCGCTCTGTCGGTATGTTACGTCGATCATCGCCTCAGAGCTCTCCTCGTCCCTCCGGCCGACCATCCTGCAGCCACGAGCAAAAAGGCGAACACAGCGGGCAGAGTTCAGGCAAGTTAACGCAGCGGGTTCACGGCGAATGAGATCATAATCAATATGATTAAACATCGACTGAGAAAAGCCACAGGTTTACAGGTCACTACAACCACCTGATTCTTCTACCATAGAAATCTGCATGCAGATACAACAAAACTGTTCACTTCATACGGACTGAGAGGAACTACAGGTCATGTGATGGTTACCGTGAGGTCACCCGCTCCACGTCCCTCCTCAGGTCATCCAGCGTGCAGGCGGCGAGGATTGTGGTCACCTCCATGCTGCCGTCGGTCAGGATCTTCCCTGAAGTTTTCAGTCGGTGGAGTGCAAACTCGCCCAGTCTGAGCTTCTCCTGGTGCTGCAGGTCTGTTGGCTGCAGAAAACAGGAACAACAATCAGACATCCAACAACCATCACGCTGACCTCGAACCAGCTGATAAGACTGATCCCACGCTGGGGAAATGAAGTTCCAGACAACAAGAATAAAGGAGACAGGCTTTAATTTGGACTCCTGGATTAGGAAACTGAGCCATCCTTCTCAAGGCAATATTATTTTTAGACTTTTTTTTTTAAACAATGCACACACACACACACACACACGAATCTATATATATATATTTATTTTTATTTATATATATATTTTTTTTCCCCTAATCCAGGAGTCCAAATAAAAGCCATCAGCAGCTGCTCTTTGTGTGCAGACTGACCTGTTTTGGGTCGTCACTGTACAGAACCAGACCAAGAGACTCGATGTTGAAGTTAAACCTCATACTCTCCAGGGCTTCATCCTCCTCTTCATTACTATTTACAGTTGGCTTCTCAACAACACCTGACATCATAAACACAGACCACATGAACAAAACTCTGGAAGGGACCAGGAATCAAGAATAACAGGAGATGAAACAATCAAAAACAGAAAACGGATCTCAAGCCATCATCAGCTGAAAAACCAAAGCTAAACCAGTTTCAGTGTGGGTATTTCAGCACGTGTGAATATATCGGAACACAAATTATCCCGTTTCTGTCCGTCGCACCTGCTGAGAGGCCGGTGGCTGCTCGGAGCTGCAGACTGGCTTCCTGTCTAGGGGCAATGGGCTCCAGACTGCCCGCCTCTCCCAGATTCTCCATCAGGATCCTCAGCAGCACCTTCAGGTCATCCTGACTCAGCTCCACCTGCAGACGAGCACAGACATCGCACGCATTACAGACAAACTCAGATGTGCTGACTACACGCTGCTGTGAGTCAAATGTGAGACTCCCACACAGTCACATGATTTCAGTAATTATCCTCTGAGAGGTTAAAGAATAGTTCAACGTATCTGAAAATAATGACCGAAAGCGTCTCTCGCCCTCTAACTCCAAACACAAAAGACTACTTCTACTGATTATATGTTGAGACTAAGTTGGTAAGAAATTACGAGTGTATTTAATGATTCATTTTAAGCCCACTGTCTCCAGCTGCCTGGCAAAAATAGACCTGACCTCACAGCACGTTTTATGAACATTGATGCACGGTGCATAGAGCAAAGCTTCACTGAGCTACAGGGATGGGATCCTGATGGGAATGTCTACAGTCTGTCACATGTCAGATCACTACAGACTACACAGAGGAGAACAGTGATGCTGCACTTCAGCACTACAGGAGAAGACTGTGCTCGGAGCCAACTGTACCTTCGGTGGTGTACATCTCAGCTGGTTGCAAAAACAATTACAGAAGTGGTAAGTATGTTGTTTTTATGGTATTTTAATGGGGAAAAAGTTTCAGTTACTAACTAAGAAAGAGCCTCATATGTCCAGTAGCACAATACTATTTCTACGTGTATGGTATTTAATAAGAAGCTCTAAGGGGTTTGGTCCTCCTAAATAGTGATGGAGAGCATCAGATTGAGAAGATCAGAAGGAGTTGTGTTGTGGCTTTATAGACCTGGAGCATATGACATAAGGACATCTGGAAGAGCAGAGACGTATGTAAAAGTGGTGCAGGACATGTATCAGGGCAGAGTGACAGTGGTGAGAGTGACAGATGTATTCAAGGTGGAGGGGAGACTGCATCACGGATCGGCTCTGAGCCCTTTCTTGTTTGCAGTATTGATTGAAGGAAGATGCAGAGGACAGAAAGACATGGAAACAGATGGTTTGCTATGACGGCCCCTTACGGGAGCAGCCGAAAGAAGAGGAAGAAGATTCTGCTTTACAAAAAAAGACTCAGATAAAACCAAAGGATGAAAAGTCGTTGGATGGATCAGCAGAGGTTATATGAAAGGTTATATTAGGTTATATTAAACTACCAAATCTTCCCGTCCTTCAAGTCTGAATCTTCATCATTTTAGTGCTGAAGATCAAGCTGTCTGGGGTACCAGTCTGATAAGTGATATAAATTAAAAACCACCGGCTGTACTGGTTTGTCCTGTGAAGACAAGCTGAGCTGAAGGTTTTCCAGTCCATAAGGACCCACTCCTCCTCTTCCTTCTCTTCCTCCTCCTACCTTCATGGGCTTCAGATCTCCATTGATCTGCACAGCAACCATCTTCTTGTACCAGGAAGCTGCCAGGTTCCTCTTGATGTTCAAGTGCAGGTTCACTGGTTCCAGCAGCTCGGTATTGGGTTGATCCAATGCCTGGTCCAGGCAGGTCCTGATAGACGACAGGGAACCAGAGTTTACATAATGTTTAATGCTTATTGAGTAATGTTAGATATGGTTTATTTTTAGAATGATCAACTTTGTCCTAAGTGTCAGCTGTGCTGTAATTTGTGCTTGTCTTGTTCATATAAAACGTATAAAGAAAGAACAGTTGAAATAATTCTTGGTGTTGATATCTTTAGTCCTGACAAAATTCAATCACTGCAATCTTTGCTTTCAGGATGTTTTTTTGCTCTTTCTGGAGCAGATCCACGAATCTGAATAAACGAACTGACCTGGAGAGTTTGAGGTGCGTAAGTTGGACGTCCATGCTGTCGATGACGGCTGGCAGTGGGCATGCTTCAACCGGCAGCAGAGAGAAGCTGTTTCCCACTGTGATGAGACCCAGGTCCATCACAAGTGCATTGTGGGAGGTGGAAGACTGAGGGATGATGATTAGCGGAGCCTTCAGATTGATGTCCACGGACAGACGGAAACTCTTCTGGGCAAAGTCTCGAACACTTGATGCCGCTTTCTCCGCTGCCTGAGCTGTCGCAGCGCTCAGAGCGTCTTTAGCCGTCTGGAAGTTGTTGGTGAAATTCTGAATTAAAAGACAAACAAAATTGTTATTGAGTCAGAAAAAAACTGCAATAAAAAAGATTTTTCTTCAACAACAAAAACAACACAACTTATGAATCAACTGTCCAAAAGGTATGCCCTGTTTTTGAAAAAGAAGAAAAAGAAATAAACAAATATGAAGTGTCCAAGAACGAATTCAAACATGACTGAGGCACATAAACATAAAACTTAAGTCTCTCTGACTCAGCAGTGTGATACTCACCAGCAGAGACATGATGAACTTGTGCAGGTAAACCACCTGGATGCAGCCCACATTCAGCTTCACTCTGCCATCAGTTTTGGAGGTGTCCGCATAGCCGGCGCCCTCCGTGGCGTTAGGAGTCAGACTCATAGTGAAGCTGAACACCTCGTCACCCACGATGGAGATGGCCTGAACGACAGAAAGAGTTCCACAACTATCATTCAACCTGACTGCAGCAGCAAAGAATAGAGATAATCTGAGGCAGTCCCATGTAGTGCAGGCTGTCATCTACAGTTGTCCTGAATAATCTGATATATAATAAGGGAGTTTATCATATTTAAAGTTGTTTGTTCTCGTTTGAGGTAGCCCAGGTCGTTCTGTGCTGTGAGCTCATCCAACACTAAGTTCACAAAAGGGAATCTCAGGAGCCCATGAAAACCAATTATGTAAGATGCATGCAAAATAAAAGAAATATCATCAGTCTTGATGTCATAACTGAAAGGGAGAGGAGAGGATGGACTGCTAACAGGTCAATGAGCTGGCAAAAACTGCCGCTTAAACGTGATCTCTGTAAAAGTAATCAGCATTAAACAGTAAGACAACTGGCTGACCTTTTTGTGGATGCTTTTCGGATCAACGTTGAGGACGACAAAATCTCTCAGGCGAGCTGATAAATGAGTTTGTGGTCCTTGCATCAGCAAAGAGCCATTAATACCTGAAGGACACATCAACTTGGGTAAATCAGGGTTACAGTCGACAAATGACAGCAGACAAAAATACTCAGCTGGGATTTGGTACCTTGGATCTTGATGTCGGCCATGTTGCAGCTCTGGTCGCACACCAGGACATTGAAGGCTCCCAGTGTCACCATCACCTTAAGGTCGATGACCTCACTGCCTCCAGGTGACACCAGGGCGGCTGACAGGAAACACAACATGACATGTTAAAGACACACTGAGTTTTAGTTCATGATTTTGAGGAGATGTTCAGACTTTAAAAACCACAGTGCAGTAGTTTGTTTTCGCAGCACGCATACTGGGATGATATTTGAGCTCTTCGTGTGTGTTATACTGACTGGACTTGGCGGACACCGTCTTTCCCTCTGTCTTTAGTCTGATCTCTCTCTCTGGAGACGAGACTCTGCCAGATGACAGTGCTGCTGACAGGAAGTTGATTGCTGACAGCAGAGCCTCGGTGTGGAGCATGAAGTCAAGCGAGGTGAAGGTCACCTGGAGAGGCAGAGTAAATGACTGTAATAACAACCTTTAAATTGATCATTGTCAACTAACTGCAAACGTAACCTGCAGAGCCTTACAGTGAAGCACAGCAAGTCAGCTGAACAGGTATAGAAAGAGATCTACTATCAAGCAAATTCCTATTTTCCCTGTAGTCGTTACTAACTTAGAGTTTTTTTCAAATGCAGTCCTTGATCATTAGAAAATTACAGACCATAAAAAAGAAGTATTACATAAAAATCACTAGGCGTACAGTTGTCATTGCACATGTGATCACCAGATGCAGCCAAAATGGTTTTATTTTTTTTCTTTTACAAACAAACACTAACCGACATGACCGGAAAACCTATACAGATGAAGCTTCAATAGCAAACACTTGAGCTGGTAATCAGTGTGTCTGTTTGTGGACCCACATTGATCATCTGTTCGGTGCTCTTGTAGACTGTGGAGAAGTTTGGGCCCCAACGGTCGGCCTAAGGAAACAGTCAAACAGTTGGAGGTAGTTTAAAATCAGTTTTATTCTCTGCTCAGTAATCACCTTGTGCTCTAACATATAAAAGCACATCTGTGCATCTCAACACCAGTCAGATGAAACGCAAGTCACTGATGTCATCACCTTGAAATACTGCACTTTGAGCAGTTCAGCTCCAGACTCCACAGAAGAGCTGATGAGACACAGCGGCTCACCACTTGAGTCTGAAACAAGATGAAACCAAAATATCAACCTGCTGTACAGGTTTATATGTTTGACCACATGTACCCGAAAACTGGCTGCTTCCTGTCCCAAACAGGAACTACTTGGCAGGAACACTATGCTACAACACAGAAAACATTCCACGATGTCACAGAACAACAGTATAGAACAGCACGGGAAACACTAATGAGCACCACAGACAAACAAAATGGAACACCATAAAAACACCAGTGGAAACCACAGAGCTCATCATGGTGCAGTTTGGAAAACTGTCAGAAGGCCTCCTTCCTCCTTCCTCTTCCCTCTCTGTCATTTCTTGTGTTTTTCTGTGTCTTCCCCCTGTCCCTTTGTGTCGAGTTATTCTCTTCTTGTGCCTGTCCTTGGGGATGCGTCTGCACTGGACGGTTCCCTGCAATCATGGCTCACCTACACCTGCTCCCTGTGCCGATCAGCCACCGCAGCTACAGCCAATCTAGCCAAACCAGCCTGGTAATACGTCTCGGCCACATTTCTCTTTGCGCTTTGTTCTGTGCTCCAGTTTTTTGTCTTGCCTGTTTTCCCAGTAACTTAATCTGCTCTCCCTGTGTCTCAGGCTACGTTTACACTTAGGGAAAATGCATGTGTTTTCATGCGGTTTGGCCTCTTGTTCATACGCAAATGGAGTTTTTTTCACGGAAAACAATCATTTTTAAAAACTCCGACCAAAATGGAGATTTCTGAAAAGGCGGTTATGTGTTGGCGTGTAAACTGGTTTAAATGTGTTTCAGGCTCTGAAACGTCACAACACGCGACTGAAAGTACTTAACGTCATGTGAGCGACCTGTTCACACTCGCGCCCGTTGGTTTGGCAGAGTTACGATGCGCTCGATGGTGTATTTATCCGGGTTCATGTAAACGACAACATGTTTGAAAACGATGTTGTGTGCACGATGTTATTTTTGAAAACGGAGGGGCCAAAATATCCGTTTTCCAAAATACCCTGCTACGTATAAACATAGGCTCAATCTGCCAAGTCTGCCCAGCTCCAGTCCACCACCAGAAAACCTGTGGACTCACCTGACCTGCCTGCCTGCTCTTTGTTGGATCAGTATGGAATGTCTCACAGTGATCATGATCCTTTTATTATTCAAACCATCAGTATCTGTGTCCTGCATTTAGAGTCTAATAATTTCCTCAGCCCTTAGCAGAGCACCATAGAAAACACTACAGTGTACTATAGTAATAAAACTTTATTTCTACAGCACAATTCATGCATGAAATGCAACACAAAGTGCTTAATGTTAAAGCAAACAATGTGTGATAAAACAAAAACAAGGAAAATAAAATGGCAAAGTAGAATTAAAACAGCAGAATCAGACCAGATAAAACAGTCATCAGGTAAAAAGAAAAGACACTTCAGGAGAAAGTGGTGTTAAAAAGAAGTGTCTTGGGATTCAACAGATGTAGAAGCCCTCAGACCTTCAGGGAGTCTGCTCCAGAGTTTTGGAGGGGAATTAACAAAGGCTGCATCTCTGTGGCTTTTAGTTCTGGTTCAGGAACAGTCAAGAGGTTTCAGTCAGAGGATTTAAGAGACCTAACAAAAAAAAGGGCCTTTCTGTGTTTGCATGTTCTCCCCGTGCTCACCCGGGGTTTCCTCCATAAAAATACCCCCACTAAAAACACGCAAGAAGATCACCACCTGACCAGTGGTGACAAAAGAGATTGGGTCCCCGGGCGCCAGTCGGATGGCGGCCCACCGCTCCTGGTCTGCCGCGGAGGAAGGCGACCAGGATGGGATAAAGGCGGAGGACAAGTTTCACCAATTTGCATGGCGTGTGTTGCATGTATGTAATTGTGTGCGACAAATAAAGGGGACTGTCCCTCCGATTCTTCTTCTTCAGGCACATATTCAATTCAATTCAATTTTATTTATATAGCACCAAATCACAACAGAAGTTGTCTCAAGACACTTTCCATATAGAGCTGGTACAGACCAAACCCTTTATCTACATGTGTCTTAATCACATTAACACTTTAGTAACATGTCTAATGTGATGTTCAAACCTTAGCTCTCAGTGATAACACAGAGGTTTCTGACCTGTTCTTCAGTGTTAGTAGATTTCAATGTTCAGACAGTTTCTCTCTATCAGCTTTGGCTCCAATAACTCAGTCTGTGTCTGAGATACATGAAATTCAGCTGTTGATAGAACTGTAGTCATTTGAGCTAACAGACATATACAGCTAGTATCATCTGCACAATCATGGAAATTGATGTTACGATTTCTAATAATGTTCAGCCTAAGATAGCCGAAATGTCCACTCCACATCAATAACTGTAAAATATTGTTGTTTTTGTTTGTCTTGGTCAAGGCCAGCTTGACATTTCTGAGTATAACGGAAGTAAAATAAAGAAGGTAGAATAACTTCGATGAAGTAATTTAACCACACCAAAGCCTTATCATTTAAATTAAGGTGGGTCACACGTTGGTTGGACTAAACTAATTGAGTTGGTGTCATTGTGAGAATCTCATGGGATTTACTCAATAAGGGCTGAGTTGAGTTTCTCACAATGATCTGTGCAAATTGTTAACTTTAATTTTGTTTTAAGTTGAGCCAGTGTGTTGTTTTTTAGAGTGGAGGAGAGGGCAATTCCTGGCCTGCACCACAGGAAACAGTGGATGACGCCATAGAAACACTGTGGGGCACCACAAAAAGAAGTATAGTGAAGTGGACAGGACACAAGAGGAAACACGGAAGGGCACCACAGGAAACAGCGTAGTGGAACAAGCTTTCATTCAGAGGCAGGATAATTATCATTGAACCGTGGTCTGCTGACAGGCTCTGACCTTTGAACTCCAGGCACTTCATGGTGATCTTGTTGACGTATGTTGTAGCACACATATCGTACTTCCTGACTTTGGTGTCAACGCCCAGGTGAGCCACATGAAAGACCAGGAAAGGTGACTCCTTCTGCTCTTTGGGCTTCTTCAGGGTCAGCAACACCTTGAAGAGGATACAGGAAACAACCAGGTGAAGAAGACACCTGCAGGGTGGTTGGCATAAAGCCACTGCAAAACGTAGTCACTGATCAGCCGGCAGCCACAGTATGATCAATACAGTTTGCACGTACTTTGTGACAGAAGAAAAATCCCAATTTAACTCTTCACGTCATTTACACGTTTCATACCTCTTTGATTTCAAAATTAAGGTGAATGTTGATTGTATTTTCAGTCAGGTCTCTGTCGGTGGGGGCCAACACACCTTCAGATCCCTTCTGTGACAACACCGCCTCCACCTGCTGCTCAGCAAGCTCTGCCTTCTCTGAGGGAAACCAGTCATCATAAAAAAACACACAGCAATTCTCCATCTTTATTTAGAGCCTGATTGGTCAAATAAAGGTGACGTTAACCAGGTAAGGCTACACACCAGACCCCAAAGGTAACGTAAGGTCATCTAGATAAATATCATCAGTGTCTGATGGGGGGCACGTGAAACACGTTATGAGTTTCTGTCACATTTACCATCATGCATTGAGACTAAAGGTACCTTGAGCAACCTGTCTTTTGACATCCATGCTGTGCTCTTTACTCCCCTCGCCAATGTTCTCCACAAGGATCTTCATCAGCACACCAAGGTCTTCCTCACCCAGACCCATCTGATGAACACATGACACAGTTTCATGCCTTACTTAAAAACAGTTACCTCACAGTTTGAACAACTACAAACACGTGAGACCTACAGTGAGGGACCGAAGCAGTCCCTGGACCTGGACACCAGGGATCTTGGTGAACCAGGAAGCAGCCAAGTTCCTGGTGATGTGCAACTCTAGGTTGATTGGCTGGAGAATCTCGATGTCTGGCTGTGAGGAGTCTCGCTTCAGTGTGGTTCTAAAAAGCACATTTAAGATAAAAAAAACACATTTGTTCAACACTCGATCAGCTTTCTGTTTTTGTCCACTTGGTCATCATCATGTTTTAATGCAGCTCAGATCAAGGTCTGTTGTGACAGTTCCTGTTGCTGTCTTCAAGGACACTAAGACGCCAAAGTGTTCCTTTGTCCTGTGTGTTGTCCTGTCCTGTGTATAGCGATGGCCAGATCCATTAGCCGCCGATCATTATCGGCCCATATTTCCTGAAGAAAGATGCCTTCAGGAGATCTGGGTCTGGCTTTCGAGTCGCAGATCCATTCACATTTATTGACACTGAATGAAGAGGGAAGAGAGGTCACTGGCTGGAATCAAAGCAGTGATGCAGCAGTTGTCTACATGTGACCACTCTGCTACCAGCCATCTGTCAGCAGAACCTCAAGTCTGTCCTACAAACCCTTTGTGTGTCAGATAATCCACTCTGTGTCAATAATACAGAAGTGGTGAGCATGGTCTCTCCTGTTTTGGGTGTCCTAGCAGACAGGTTTAGTAAATGTCTTTGTTTGTTTCACCAAGGGTTAGTCAGCAGCTTTTGAGGAGACAGATTCGTTATTCGCTGTTTTGGCCTTGGTTCGCTCTGAATAGTACTGCTTCACGTCAGCACTTCTATTGAAATTATTCAGTGCAAAACTTTGCGTTGCTTATGTGTCTGGGCCTTAAGGATACCCAAACAGCATCTTTTTATTATTGTTTGTCCTCTGGCATTGATTTCCCTCCATTTATTTGTCTTTGATTCTTTAAATTGTTCTTTGTTTGATATTGTTGCTTTTTTATATATCTTTTTATCTTGGCATTCTCGTGGAAGGCAAAGTAAGAATTTCATTGTACTAGGAAACTGTATCTTGCTGTGCATTTGACAATTAAACACTTTGACTTTTATAGCTCTGAATGACAGCTCTGACAGAACCACTGAAAGGTTTCAGAGCATGCCCACGTCTACTAAGCTACAACGATGAAAAACGATCCTCAGACTTTATTCAGAGGTTTTGTGTTGATACCTGGAGAGTTTCAGCTGAGTTAGCTTGACGTCCATCTTCTCCACCACAGCCGGCAGAGAGAAACCTTCAGCAGGCAGCAGGGAGAAGCTGTTTCCCACCATGATCAGACCCAGATCCACCACCACGGCATCATGGGAGGTGGAGGACTGGGGGATGATGATAAGCGGAGCCTTCAGCTTGATGTCCATGAATAGTCGGAAACTCTTCTGGGCGAACCCCCGAACGCTGGATGCTGCCTTCTCCGCTGCCTGAGCCGTCGCGGCGCTCAGAGCTTCTTTAGCTGTCTGGAAGTTATCTATGAACATCTGAAGAACAAAATAAATCAGGAGTGAGGGAATAACCAACCTGGCGTCAAAAGACTTGGAGGGAAACAGCATGAAGGAGCTAAGTCATAGGGAGCCGATGTGAGGCGTTCAGTGCCTGGACGGAGCGTACGGTCATTTCTGTTTCATGAACCTTCAGGTGAATAATAGGAACCTCAGACTAATAACAACACAGTCGTTCAGATGCTCACAAATGTGTTTTTTTACACATTTACACATCAGTTTGTTTTCTCAAGTCTTTTCAAAACACTACACATATGAAGACTGAAAATAAATGCAAACTTTTCTCTCTGTAAATACAAAAACAGAGCATATTTATGAATCAATAATTGTGGGAATAACACTAATCATAGATCCAAACGTATTAAATTTTACGTTTTTGAAACAAAAATGAAGATCCACAAGTTAAGAAACATTTTCAAGGTGGGAAGTGAGGTCACACAGGCAGAGGTCATGTGATAGATGGGGAAGGGGAGTGGGGGGTAATGATGATGGCAGCTGAGTGAGTTGCATAGCGCTTATGGAGGAAGAAAGTTCCACATGACGAGCATGAAAAGCATGATTTCCAATTCTTTCTGCTCTGCTCTGATTGTGTTTTTCTGTCTGTCTTGCTGAATTTCCTAAATCAAACTGGGTGAGAACATCGTCACAAAGAATCGGCTCTCGTTCACATTAACCCAAGTCCACAACTGAAAACCATAAAGACATAAAGTTGAAGACGAGGGTTAACCTGTTCACAGAGACCGTGCTCTACTGATAAACTTAAACCAGATGATATTTAAGGTGGACTGAAAGTGTGGTGGGGTCGCTGAGTGAAGCTAAAGCAGGTTTGATGCAGTTCAGAGCTGCATGCTGGAAGCTGTACCTCATCAGCAGACGCATACTGAAAGCTAAAAGAAGCCTGAAAGAACAAAACACATCAACAAGACCAGAAACATGAGAGACAAGAGAGTGGAGAGAAAAACATGCAGCAGGAAACACATCAAACGCAACATGTTCTGTCCTCAAACTGTCAGACGACATAAAACAAACAGCTGCAAACATCAGAGACCAAAGTTCATTTTAACACCTGCTGTAAGCTAAACTAACTTTTTTAGCTGGAAACTCTGTGTTCTGTATTTTACTTTAGTATCACCATTTTCTGTTTCTAATTAATCCTAAAAAACAAGTTTAGGACTTACAGAATAAGAGTTTTACTCCGACAGACAGTTTGTGCCACATCATAGTGACCTGCTTCTGGAAACAGGGTCAGTCTGATCATCACTTAGAGTAAAGTCAATGCTAACTGCTGTGTTACAACAGGTTAGTATGAGACCAACAGCTGACCTGCTTTTACATGTGAAAGTGCTAAAATACGACACAAGGTGAGTTTGTCTGTTTCTGCACCTCAATAATTTAGCCAACATTTAGCAATCTCTTGTGTTTGACTGTCACGCTTTTGTCAACACAAATGTTTTGTCTCAATTTATCTACAACTTGTGTTTTTTCATTTGGTTGTATGGAGGTGTTTACTGCTCACTGGTTCGGTCACTAGGGGGAGATGTTGAGCCTCACTGGTTGTACTCTCAGATAGCAAGGAAGGGTTAGGGTTAGGGTTAGGGTTACACATACATATATATATATATATATATGTATACACACAGGTACAGTATGAGTTCACGCCCTCCCTCCGCTGTTAGTTCGTGTTGGTTTAGGAGCGCTGGGGATCAGCTCCAGTCCTGAACCAGTTCCCCGGACATTTAAGCTGTGTAACATGTTTTTGATGGCGGGAGGAAGCCACTCCCTGCCGGACCGTGCTGCCCATTCATCGTTCATCACAGTGAGTGTGACTTACATGGTCTGTCTATCAAATGTGAAGCGCTGCATTGTGGGATTTCTACTAAAGAACGTTGATAGAACACCATTCACAGACAGAATGTTAGAAAAGCTAATGTTTGATCAGACAAGAGACAAACACACAAGAGACACTCAGTACAAACAAATCTGAGGAAATACTGTTAAATAAGTATCAACTATAAAAACAAAACTGATGCAACTGAAAGCAGAAACCACCAAATACACACAGCCCATGTGATGTTTAACCCTCAATGTATGTGCTCATGTTTATGTATGAATACACATGTTTGAGTATGTAAGTAATAGCGTGTTTGTGTGTATATAGATATATACTATGTAAATGTGTATGTATGTGTACACATGTAAATGTACATCTGTCTGTATACGTATAATATCTGACCAGCATTGACATGAGGAACTTGTGCAGGTAAACGATCTGGATGCAGCCCAGACGCATCGTGACCTTCCCGTCCACCTTCGACGTGTCGCTGTAACCCTCCCCCTCTGTCGCCCCTGGAAACAAGGACAGTTTGAAGCTGAACACCTCCTCACCCACGATAGACACCGCCTGCATGAAGAGGAAGGAGGAAGGAGACAGGACAGCGTCATCACACATGAAGACTGTCCTCCACACCACAGCTGTTACTACCATCACCATCATCATCAGTATTGATAATACCGCTTGTCCTGGAACTACTAAAGCTACTTCTTTGTCAAAATTAAACCTGATTAAAACAATAAGACACAAAGTGGCTCTGAATAACAGCAATAATAATAATATTAATACTGCTAATAATAATAATGGCCACTGACAGCTGCACTGCATTCACCTGTGACACTAAACATCAGTGAAGCTTTAATGATAAAAACAGAGAAGAAGAGTGATGAATAGAAACGACATTAAACATTATAGGTTTGCGTTCCAGACCTTTCTGTGAATGGTTTTGGGGTCGACATCTGTGACCACGATGTCTCTGAGCCTGGCGAACACCTCGGTCTCCTTCGCCTGCACCAACACCGACGCATCGATTCCTGCCGGGCAGCGACGGTCAGGTGACACATTTAATGAACTCTTTGCTCATCTCCGTCAGTCACGGCTTCACAGCTCATTTCACTGCTTCAGATTTTATTAGACCAGGTTTTCCTACCTTGGACTCTGATGTCAGCGATGCTGCAGCGATCATCACACACTTCCACATGGAAACAACCCAACATGGCGAACAGCTTGAGGCTGAACACGCCGCCATCTTTGGCTCCTTTAGACACTGCAGAGAGAGCACAAGCACCAGTCAAAGACACTTCAGACAGAGCTTAGTGAGACACCTGTGAGCAGATCGGTCGAGACTCACCTGTCCGCCCCTGTCCGGTCTTCTCCACTTGTTTTTTGGCGTCATGTTCACGGCTGACAGTGAGTTGTGGCGGCATAGCACTGTTAATGTAGTTGACGGTTGACAGCAGAGCTTTGGTGTGAAGGAGGAAGTCCAGAGAGGAAAACTCCACCTGAAATACCATCAGGTAAACAGCTGTGAGACACCTGTGAAGACCTGACTATCAGCTGAGAGGAAGAATGACAGTCACTAAGTGGCAGAAGCACAAATACTGAAAAGACTTTTCTTTTATTATAGTTTCAGTTTTGAAACGCCGCAGCAGGACTGAAGGTGAACCTGTGGCCAGTGTTAATGGTAGTAAGGATGCTCCATATTCACATCCACTGCTTTGTTGAGCAACTTCTTCTACTTGCAGGACATCAGTCACATGTTTTTCAAGCCTGTCATGCCGCTGTTGCTATGGAAATGTCTTGAACCCACCTTCAGTGTTTGCTCGGTGCTGTTGAACAGAGTCTGGAAGCTGGGACCACTGGGGTCAGCCTGCAGGACACAAAAACACACTCAGATCTGGATCAGTATCATGTTTGTGTTCATGTCAGGAAATGTAAATGTTGTGTCTTCATTTAGGCACAACAGCAGCGGTACATCTTTACAGCTTTACCCATCACTCAGTTAACATCCCCCATCCCTCGTCACACCTCCCTGTCACTCATCGTACCTTCAGCATTTTGAAACAGGTGTTTGACGGTGTTTCATGTCCTGGCTTCAGACCGATATCCAACCTTCATTCATCAAGAGCAAATGAACTCTTTTCTTAAAGAAAATAACATGAGGATGACTTTCAGTCAGACTTTAGAACAAACAGCTCTGAAACTGATCTGACTGAATCATCGGACTAAACTCTGATGAAAGAAGCTCTCAGTTCTGTCCTGTTGGACCTCAGAGCAGCTTTTGATACCATTGATCACCATGTCCGAATCAATGGTCTTGATCAGTTGTTGGTCTTTGACTGAGTGTTAAACTGGTTTCAAACAAACATCAAAGTTGGACGTCAGTCTTGGAGATCACGTGTCTGACGAACATGACGTCTCTTTGAGGTTGCAGGGAGCTGATTGGTCCGTTGCTGTTGTCGCTCTACATGCTGCCACTGGGTGGCGTCATTGCAGAGCACAAAGTGTGTTTCTATGCAGACGACACACGACTGAACATCTGTGCTGAACCAGATGATGCTGCAGCTACAGACTCCATCACTGACCGTCTGTTCATCAGTAAATCAATAAATCAATGGATGAGAAAGAATTTCTTCACGTTCAATCAGACAAAGAACGACCATTTCTAAACCAACAGATGCTGGAAAACTGATTCATGCCTTTATTTCACTTGATGACTGTGACGCTTGATTTACTGACCTCCAGAAGAAAAACACTGAGAGGCTTCAGCTCATCCAAAACTCAAAAAACAGCTCAACTATGAACCAGAACTGAGAGAAGAGACCACATTAGGCCAGTTTCAGCTGCTCTGCACTGACTTCCTCTAACATTCAGGACTGATTTTAAGGTCCTCCTCCTTGTATATAAAGCTCTTAATGGACTAGCACCAAGCTACATCGCTTTATTATTTGCCTTGAAGAACTCTGTGATCAGCTGCTGGTTTACTGATTTTCTTACAGCTTTTGTCAAAGACTGAAAGCTCTGAAACAAACGACCTTCAGATATCAGGAAGCAGCTCGCTGAATGTTTTTAACAGAAAGCTAAAAACTGATCTCTGAGCTTCAGCCTTTATCGAGCTCAGACGTCCTGATACAGACCTGAAACTTTGTGCTTTACCTCACACTGATTCACTGCTGCACTTCCTGTAAAATGCTGCATTTTACTTGATTTTATGCATTTGTGTGCCCTATAGGCAGATAAGACCCACAGTGAGAGTCCACCCATGAGAAGATATTCTGAGGCGGCTGTGAAGTGCTGCTTCAGTGTGATGGAGACCTGTGGTGAATCAGTTTCTGGAGACAAGGAAAAAGATTCTGTTGCATCTGAGAACCACAGAAAGCAGAGACACCAGAGGAAGAGTTTTTTTAGGGATTCAGATTTTTATCCTTATTCTGCTCTATTTTTACCAGGATTTGAATATTTTATTGTGTGGTTTTATGCAGTCTTTATTTTTATTTTCATCCTGATCTCCATCTTATTTTACATTAATTTTTTAACTGTTGCTGTGATTTCTTTCTTGTAAAGCACTTCGAGCTGCAGGTGCTATAGAAATAAAGTTTATTATTATTATTATTATTAGATATTATTTTATTATGCATTACTGAAATTCTTCTTGCTAAAACTTTCTTCCCTCCAAAAATGTAACTTTGTGCAACAGCCTTTTTCTCTGTAGTCTCACACTGATCCACCTGAGACAGCAGATCAGGTGAATCAGCTGGAGAACAGGTGAGTGTGCTTGTGCTCACCTTAATGAACTCCACCTTCAGGAGGTCGGAGCCCTGCTGCTCTGAGGAGCTGATCAGGTGCAGAGGTCGGTTCCTGCCATCTGAAGAGAAAACAGAACAGTGCACCTGTAAGTACAATCCTACAATCCAGAGGTCCTCAACCTTTTCCTCAAAGGTCCACATCCGATGTTTATTCATGGTCAGTGGCCCAGGTTGATTGGCATAATGTCACATCTGTTGTGATTGGACCAGCATGAAAGCGAGGCTCAGACATTTCGTAGATATTTATTTCTGACTCGTTTTCTTACTTAGTTACTCAAGTTATTGAGTCCCAGAGAGACGAGACACATTCTGTATCTGAGGTTCAGGAGCTGATGGTAATTCCTCCGGTGTAACGTTAATGAGTGAACTCAACGATGCCAACCACAGAGAATTATCTGGAGACAGATCACTGTGAATGACCTCCAGCTACACTGAATATTCACCATCACTGATAATTATTGATCAACAGAACATTTCATTCAGAATAGAAGACATTCCATTTCATAACATATTGACACAGCAGGTCTGTTGAAGGACCACAATGTTTCTGAGGGGGCCAGATTTAAAAAAAAAAACATTTAAAAAAACTTAGGCCAAGGCGGGCCACCTATTGACAACACAGTCTGGGTCCGGGTTGATTTGCTGTTTGGTCCAGATCCGGACCGAAGTCCTGACTTTGAGAGATGAGCTCAGCTGTCAGAAATGAGCCCTGCCAACATGATTCCGGGCTCAGGCCTGAGGATGACCAGGTTTTATCACATGGCCTGTTTATCGATTGGTTTGTGTTAGCCAATCAGGGATGATCAGAAGTTGAATATGTTAAGAAGTTGACATCAGTCTTCCCTGTGCTGCAGATATACATTATGTCCATCAGTTACCTGGTATGTCACAGTAGTCGAGTGTGACTCTGCGCAGGTACGAGGTGACACTCAGGTCAAAGCTCCGCCTCTTCCCTTCAGTTCCCAGCTGGCAGACGCTGAAGGACAGGACAGTCTTCTCCTGGTCCACCTGCCGTGTCAGCTCCAACAGCACCTGAACACACCACACACGACTGTCTCACATGGCCTTAGTATGAAATGAAACTCTACGCCGTTAAAAAGGCTGATGGCAAGCTCTACCCCCTTGGAGTCACATGATGACCTGACCTGAGACCAGAGAAACTATCAAACCTCTTTGACTTCAAACTTGAAGTGAAGGTCGGTGAGCTCCTCCAGAACCGAGCACTGGTGATCCTCATCAGTGGACTTCTCACTGCTGTCCTCGTCTGAATCTAAAACACAGCGGCACAAACAGAAACTCTACAATGAGAATAAAAATGAAAAAAGTTTGAGAGTAATAAGCAGATGGTCTGTTGTCACTCCGTCAGTTAGTTACATAAATTATTCACAGGTGGAATGAAAAACACATGTTTGGAGTTACAAAAATGTCTTTTTGTTTTGTATCAGTTACGTATCCAGGATTAGTTTTCATGATTCAGCAATGGTTAGCAGCCAATCTGAGCGCAGGAGCACCAACCTGTTTCCACGGTGTCCAGGAGTGCGGGATGAAGGCTGAGTGCTTGAGGTCTGGCCTCCGCCAGCGACAGCACCTGTTGCAGGAAATATGGCCAAATACGGCAACAACAGCTCTGAGATTCATTCCTTGAGTGTTCCCCGTCACTCCTCAAACCACACCCCATCACTTCTCCCGTCACCCACACAGAGCACCGTCCAAACTTCTGTCCATCACTTTCCAAAATGTTTACCGCACCTTCCCTAAATCTTCAAGCTTCTCCGTCACGTCCCTAATCTTCCACAAACTTCATGGTTTGTCCTTAAGCTTGTCCCGTCACACCCAAAACCTCCCACCATTGTTCCACGTCCCTCCGCTAAATTTCCCATCATCACTCCACTGAACTGTTTCTGATCAGTTACCCATACATCACCTGTCTGACACAACTTTTCTTTGGTAGGAAAAGCTCGCAGTGGCACTTTAAGTTTCTGGATTATTTCAGTTGGTATGGCTACAGTCAGACCAGACTGTACCAAATGTACCTTTTCTGTGGGTGTGGAGGGGGAGGAGTCCATGCTGGGCAGCGGGATGCTGTATACCAGTTCCAGAACATTCTGGATCTTCTGGTCCGAGATCTTAACATGCAGCAGTGGCAGTTCACCCGACACCTTGAACCTAAAGCACAAACATCCCAGAACTGCTGGCATATCACTAACAGGTGAGTGAGTGGACAGATGAGACACCTGTCCATAGCTAAGAGTCGTACCTGGGCATCCTGGCATCCTTCTCCACCATACACTTGGCGAGCTGGACAGTGAAGTCCATTGGCTGGAGGATGTGTTGAACTGATGAACCCTGAAGCCGAGCCGACTTCCAGGCCTCACCTGGAATTAATTTACAACTACCGCATAAGATGTGGACATCTACGCAGTAGCGTAGTTCTACGTGTGTGTGTGTGTGTGTCTTAGTTGTGTACCTGACTTGCTGTAGAGCACCTGGACTCTTCGTAGCTCCACATTGTATCTCTCATAGGCTCGGTCCATGATTTCCTCCAGAGAGGAGAAGGAGGACGAAGACGAAGTGAGACCGCTCTGCTCGACGCTGTTCAACTACAAACACACACGTGTTCAAGCAAACAAGCTGATGCACAGCCAAAAAACACCTGAACACACAAACAGAAACACTAAAGTCTGTGTATGGCCAGACAGAAGGACACCACATACACGATGTATTGATGTCCTCTGCAGAGGTCAGGGGTCTTTCACAGGTTTGTCCTCTGTGCAGGGGGAACATTTACAGCTACTTTTATCAAAATGTCATCATGGACATGTTGGCTGGCTATGTTTTTGATCTTTGTAGTTTTTAAGTCCTCTGTCTGATAAAATGGCCGACTGTCAGTTACAGTATCTGTTCATTGCAGCCTGAGCTGAATAACCAACATATAAAAAAAGGGTCAAAGTGCCAAAAATTTTGTCAATTTGGGTAAAAAAAAAACCCTTAATATATGGCCATAATATGACCCGAGGGTAAAACTGAGGGTTGACAGGAATAAAAAGTAACTCACCTGCAAGCTGCCAAAATCTACGATAATGAGGTCCGACATGTTGCTATAGAAACCAGACTTCGGTACAAGCAAGTATGATGGCTTCAGGTCAATCCTCAGGTCCAGGACCTTCCTGGTCTCAATGATGTGAGACAAACCTGCAGAAAGCACAAACCATCAGAGTCCTGATGAAAACGACACTACTCTACTAGATCTACTGGATCAACTGGAACCAGAATCCATCAGAGCTCTCGGCACTCTGTCAACCAAAGATCTGCTGAGCGACAAGAGGCATCACTCTGTTGTTCTTTTTATGTGTGACGGTAAACATCTTTCGCCTGTTGATCAGACAAAGTCATCAATTAGAAGACGCTGTCCTTGGCTGGACGACTCTGTCATCTGCCTTTTTTAAACAAGTTTTATAGACCCAATGATTAAAATGATTAGCTGGCAAAACAACCAACAGATTATGAAAATAATCATTAGTTGCAGCTTGAACTGACGCTGATCAGGACTTCAGTACTTGGATCAAGTATCTAGTGAGCGGGTATTTTAATCAGTTAGATAATGGACATCTTTGGACTGTTGGTCACTCAGGTGATGACACACTAATGAAAACATGACCACGATTATATTCCATTTCTGCCAGATTCTGCAAGCAGATCCAATAATCTTACACACCGGTCCTCTGCTACAACACATCACATGCTAACATCTATGTTTGCTATTGTAAACATTCACCCACAAATAAACGAATACATTGACCACAGAGCGACAGAGCTGTTTCTGACTGACATGTTGACTGGCTGATTATCGTGTTTCTTTTCATTCTGATTGGACAGACAGTTCTGACTGTGGAATCAGACTCAGCCCCTTCAGGAGTCTTTCAGGTGTGTCAGTGTGGACTGACAGATGTCTCCTCTGGTTAAAAACCTAATGTATGAATTAAAGTTACCTGTGGCAGTTTTCTCTTTGATCTCCTCCAGTTTGGAGAGCGTGGCCGAGGTCAGGACCTCCAGATCGACGCCTTTCCCCGTCTTAAAGAACTCGGCCAAGCTGGTCACGGTCAACTGGACAAACAGCAGGGACATGTCTCACTTATGATTTATTACATGTCCTCGAAGGTGAATCTAGATCAACGTTTGATGATAACAGACAGACCAATAAAAGGCATAAAAACCACATGCGAGCAATCTGATCTGAGGTCAGATCGTGGTTCATGATTACCGCATCGTAGATGATCTCGACAGGCTGAGAGTGGACTCTGAGCAGCTGGTCGGCGGCGCTCTCCTCGGGGTGTAACTCAAACACGACACTGAGCAAAGAGGAAGACGAGTCTCCCACTGAGGCAATGAGCGAAGGTACCGCCCCCTGCTGCTGTAAACCTGTAACGTACCAGTGCCGCAACGCTGCCTCCACCCTGCAGGAGCATAGACAGGCCTCCATTACTAACACAGGCTGGGGAGGGAGGAGCGTTCAGTCATGGTGTCCACAGACACGGACAGCGAGAAGAGCCAGAAACAAGTGTGGTCCAAGTCCACAAAACAGCACAACACAGAGATCAAACACGTGACGTTTGGTTACGGGACGCTGGGGGGTCACCTGAAGGCCTGAGCTCCAGGTCTCTGAGAAACTTTGGTGCTGAGGTCGATCATCTGGACTTTGAGGATCTCCGGTACGTCTGGCTGTTCTCTGACCGTCACCGAGGTCCTGAACAGCTGGAAGGTGATGACCACGGCAACATACTACACACAGAGAGAGACACACAGAGACAGGGACGGACAGAGGCACAGAGACAGGCACACAGAGATACATACAGAGACAGACACACAGAGACAGACACACAGAGAGACGGACACACAGAGACAGACACACAGAGACAGACACACAGAGACACAGACACACACAGGGACATCAGACAGACAGACAAGAGACACACACACACACACACACACACACACACACACACACACACACACACACACACACACACGTCCTCAAATGTCTTGTTTTGTTCAGTTTACTGTCTTAAAGTGACGAAACCAGAAAATTGGCGACTTCTAGTGATTAATTTAACATTTGACAACTACTCAGTTAATCTCTGCCTCTAAATCGTTTTGGATTTCAGCATTGACCAAAACTACTGTGATTATGATTTTTCTGAAACATACAGTACAGTATAGTACATAATACTGCACTATATACTACTGTAATATATACTAATTCATTCATCTTCTATACCCGCCTATCCCTTTCGGGGTTGCGGGGGGCTGGAGCCTATCCCAGCTGTCAACGGGCGAGAGGCGGGGTACACCCCAGTCGATCGCAGGGCAACATATACAGACCCGGGGATCGAACCGGGACCTTCTTGCTGTGAGGCCGCCCCTAGTATACAGTACAGTACTGTAAGTACAATAAAGTTCTGTGAAACACGCAGTGATTATACTGAGATGTTTCAGTACTGCGTATGGTACTTACAGTAAAGTATATACAGTACAGTAAAAAAGAGCCAAACCAATAACAATGTGTGGTTGCATTCTCCTACAGAATGGCTGAAGACCTTCTGGGGTGGACGCAAAGCCTGTTCAGCCAACAGCAGGAAGTCACCACTGAGGAAACAGTCAGAGCAAACGATGCGATCCACCTCCACCAGCTGAGGCAACAAAAACTGTCAGTATTTTTCTTTTCTTTTCTCTTTACTGCATGTACTGCACTGTAAAGTGTAGTACTGTGATGCACAGTACTGAGCCGATGTCATTTGTAACCTCGCAGTAATTCTACTACAGGACTTTTCACTGGTGGTTGTTGTGAAAATCTTAGTTGGAGAAAAACAGAAGCTGTTGACAAACAGTGTTTCACTGAGCTTCACAGAATGAAACTGACAAACTGAATGAAACAGTGAAAGTAAAGACTGCAGTGTTTTATAGGAAGTACACTAGTGTGTTGCTGCTGATCTGAAAGTGTATCCGTATGATGGAGGTGTGAATCATGTTGTCATCAGAGTGACATTCTGACAAAGGACGGCTGGTTTTGACAGCAGAGTTTCACTTTGACAGAGATGTGAGTGCTTTGTTTCTCAGTGTTGTGTCTTTGTTTGCTTGTGTGTAGAGTTTTGACACAGTGAGCCAAGTTTAGCAGAACGTGTTCAAGCAACAGGCAAAAACTGTAAAGTCTGAAAGGTTCATGCGCAGAGGAGAAGGAACAGGATGAGGACATTTCATGGAAAACTGTCCACGACATTCTTAGATTTCCTGTGTGAAAACATGGAGTTTGTCCTGACAGTGGTGATAAATGCCAAACTTTATCCTGTGGAGAGCAGGATAAAGTTTACAGTGTGCTCACCTGTTTGGGTAAAGCCAGGTTGTGAGAGCTGCCACTGTAACCAATGGCAGTGTAAAGTTTTTCTTTTTCCTCAGCCGTGATGAGATCGTCCAATCCTGAGCCTGAACACCAGAAGGAAAATATCTTCAGATCACTGCCACACAGAACACAAAGCATCTTCAAGTAATCATAAAACGGTAAGTAACCAAAGGTGGACATCACCTGAACGCCTGTGAAAAAGCACCTTAAATCTCCTCATACCAACTAAAAAAGCTCTTCATGTGACGGACCTGACTGACGACCTGATTCATGCTGTTTCCTGCACATGACTGATTTCTGTACTCATCTGTAAAGTGGCAACAAATGACAGAAGAGACTTACAACCCCGATTCCAAAACAGTCATGATGCAGAGTAAATCAAACACAATGTGATAACTCGGTGATCCTCTCTGACACAAACTGACCTGAGAACAGCTCAAAGTCAATATATTCAATGTTCTTCAGTGATTTCTGTAAATATCTGTTTATTGTGAATCCGATGCAGCGACACGTTTCACAGACTGAAAGATGTGGAACGCTCCACAAACACCTGTTTGGAACATTCCACAGGTAAACAGGCTGATTGGCAACAGGTGAGAGGATCATGATTGGCTATGAAAGGCGTCCTGGAAAGACTCAGTCGTTCATGGAGGATGGAGCGAGTCACCAGTTGAACAGTTAGTCCAACAACATAAAATAACATTTCTCAACACACAACTGCAAGAACTTCAGGAATCACATCATCTGTAGTCCATAATATCGTCCTCTGCACGTAAGAGGCAATGCTGACAACCAACACTGAATGCCCGTGACCTTCGACCCCTCAGGCAGCCCTGCATTAAACACCAGATTAAAGCCAGATATCAACAACATCCAGAAAGTTCTCTGGACCCGAGCTCATCTGAGATGAACTGCTACAAAGAGGAAAAGTGTGCTGTGGTCCAATGAGTCCAAATTGTGGACTGTTTCTGGACATCAAGGACGTCGTGTCCTCTGGGCTAAAGAGGAAAAGGACCATCCAGATGGTTCCAGCACAAAGTTCAACAGCCAGCCCCTGTGCTGGTCTGAAGGTGTGCTGGTGTTCATGGTCCCACCTGTGAAGGCTCCATTTGTGCTGAAAGGTACAAACAGGTTCTGGTGCAACATGCTGCCACCCAGACAACGTCCCCTAGATGTCCCTGCTTCCAGCAGGACCACCAAAAGACACATCCTGCAGTGTTACAGCAGCATGGCTTCATAGTCGAAGAGTTCAGGTTGTAGACTGGCTGCCTGCCGTCTAGACCTGTCCCCTTTGAGACTGTTGAGCTGCTGAAGTCAGAGTCCTCAGCTGATGGAGCACAAACTGACCCCAAACCAGCTTTACTAACACGTGTCTATTTACAAGAAACAAGAAAGTTGATCAGTTTGAACATGAAATATTTTGTCTTTGTATTTTTTATGTTTTACAGTGTCCTAACTTCATTCTAATGGAATTTAATATCTACATGTTCCCACAAGCTCACACTACAGAAGGCAGCTAAATGTATGACCATAATTATTCAGATAACACACAGATTCATACGAGGCTAACGTGGTGGATCTCAGCGGGGTTTAGGATGGATCAGTGGCTTACCCTCTGTCTCTTTGCTCTCCTCTGGCTCCTGCTCCTCCTTCTTGGCCTTTCTACCAAAGAAGCTGCTGAAAAAACCTCCTCCTCCTCCCTGCTTCTGCCCCCCCCCTGCCTTCTTCCCCACCACCTTCTGTCCCGATCTGATCACCTGGAGGAGGAAAAGGAGCAGTGAGGAGGATGAGGAGCGAGTCATGATTGGTTAAAATCAAACTGGACTCAGGTCTGTGTCTGTTCCTCACAAAACACTGATCACAGTCTTCATCATCATCCTTACCTCCATCTGAGCCTGCTGCCGGGCCAAAGTGATGTTGAAGACATCCAGAACTTTCTCCAGATCCTGTTGGAAACAAACATTAGTACAGCAGCCTCGGTCAGCAGGTCACAAACACCAACCTGAGGCCAGTGGATGCTATGTTTGTAGTTCACGTGCAGATTATTTTGTAGAGTCCAAGGTGATAGTTGAGATATCTCGTTTTTCTCCAGAAGCTAAAAATATTCAGTTTACTGTCTTACGACCATCAGTGTGTTTGAGCATTATTTCATGTGTTTATGAGTGTTCCTAAACAATTTCCACGACAGCACATGCTGCACAGAGTGTGTCCAGGCTCTTTCAGTGGATCTGCAGCACCTGGATGTGTCGCTCTGTATCCTGGTTCAGCTTGTTCTGGCTCAGCAGTTTGGCCTTATAGGCAGTCTTGTAGGCCTTCAGGTTCTCTCTGTGCTGTCTGATGTTGGACCAGGACCACATGCGACTGAAGCGTCTGATGTGGACTTCCAGGATGCTGTTGAAGGCGTACCTCCACCTGGCAGAGGCACAGAAAACAAACACACCACCAAAACCATCAAATAGAGATTTTCTGTTTCTGTCACTGTTTTTATCCCCATCACTGGACCTCCACATGTTTACCAGAGGCCACACGGCAGGTAGTTCTTCCACCTTGTGAGTCTGCCAGTGAGGCTCGTCATGAGACACATCGAATCCACCATCCCCACCTCACTGGACCCTCTCCAGTTTGCACATCATCCGAGCTGCTGGACTTCTACACACCTTACTGCCCTCTACGTCACCTCCACACCCCACCCCACCCCTAACCCTACTCCACATAGTGCGCCCCGTATATTACTGTATGTTATTACAGTAAAATACAGCTTTACTGTTTGTATTTCTATTCTATTTTATTTTACTTTATTTTTTCTTAATTGTGTAGTAGCACCTTGTTGCCATGAGGAACGATGTTTTGCTCACGTGTGTACTTTGTTTATGGACGAATGACAAGCGACAGACTGAACTTGGCTTGGTTTGATACAAGGTACGAACAACATTACAAATGGTTAGTCATGAAAGTGGAACATGTCATTGAACGTCCAACAAAAACTGAAAAGTGTTCATGTGTCCTGAGGAACCATTATCATCAGATTGTGGTCAGAGTGATCAGTGTGAGGATTTCAGGACACACAGTGATCCTCAGTTGGCGGCCTGGTGGCCACATCCACGTCCAGTCCACAGAATATTAATGCATTTAGAAAATGCACATATCTAACATTACTCAGCAGTGGAGAGAGAAACTCCAGAGCACACATAGCAAGAGAAACTACTGTCAAATTGTGGATTTCGAAAGATGTCCCTGCACTGGACGATCGGTGTGAGGAAGTCCTGGAGACTCCCTCTGCAAAAAATGACCAACACCCTTCAAGACCACGTCACAGGATTTCCATAGATATGGCAACCAGTCTTGGACACGGTGGACCGCTCGGGACTGAATTTTGTTACATCTAATGAACAACACTGGAGCTGAGCACTGTCTAACCCAGGAATTTTAATCTGAATGTGATCATGGTAGTCTGGTGGTGTCTGTACGCCAATAACTGAATTCTAAAACCAGATTCTGAACAGTTTTTGTTCAAACTGGTTCCTTTCTGTCGAGACTGAACTGACCAGAGTTTGGAGCTGTTGTGGACAGGGACATCAGGCCGGAACTTCCTGTAGGGGGCGTTCTTCACCATGTAGTCAATTGACTCCAGCTGCTCCACCATGGTCAGGTACTGCAGAGGACCACAACAAGACGACAGCACATCAAAAACCTGCTCAGCACTGAGGACAAAGCACCACAAGGACTGCTTTTCAAACCAGAGCGACAGAGATGAGACAGCTTTGTCTCACAAGACCTTACTGTCTCACCTGTGTCACATGGCCTGTCTCGCATGACCCGACTGTCTCACATGACCTGACTGTCTCCCCTGAGCGTCTCGCATGAACCGTGTAACATGACCTGACTGTCTCACCTGTCTTACACGTTACCTGTGCTTTGGTCATCTCTATGGCGATGTTCTGAACCTCCAGGTGAAGATTTACTTTTGGAGTTTTCAGTTCCAGCTCAGCATTCGGGTTGAGGCACATTTTAGCTGAGGCGAAGATCGGCTTGAAGACTGCAAAGCAACCGGTGGAAGCTTAATATCACAAACCAACCATCTGCTGATCAATGGATTATGTCATGTATCGATCACTTCCTGAGCAGCTGAGGGAAGTCACTGACTGTAAAGATGAATGTTTGCCAGCTTATCTACAGTAAATCTGACAGACACTACGGATCCCTGTGAGGGTCAAACTGTCTCCTGACAGAAACCAGGAAGAGAAAAACATCCTGTACAGACACATTCTCTGTCCGTATGTCATCAAACTGCTGCCCACCAGTTATTTTATCAAAAAAAAGTATGAATAAAATATTTGTTGACAACTTCAGTTTCACAATTAAAAAAACTAAAATAAAAAGTTTAAATGAAAAAGTTTCATTTAAAAACAAAAGAACTGAAACTAAAGAACAGAGTGCCTTCATGTAAAGTCTGATTCAATAACCTGCACATTCATACACCACTTTGGGTGGCACAGTGG
Source organism: Chaetodon trifasciatus (assembly GCA_037975065.1). Lineage (NCBI taxonomy): Eukaryota > Metazoa > Chordata > Actinopteri > Chaetodontiformes > Chaetodontidae > Chaetodon > Chaetodon trifasciatus. The sequence continues at coordinate 153,999 of JBBMOE010000142.1, forward strand.
TACGGTGGCAACACTGTCGCTTCGCAGCTAGAAGGTCCCGGGTTCGATTCCTGCGTGTCCTCCACCATGCCTTCGGTGCCTGCTGCCCGAGGAAAAAAGGGGCCTTTCTGTGTGGAGTTTGCATGTTCTCCCCGTGTTCACCTGGAGTTTCCTCCTTAAAAAAAAAACCCATTAAAAACATGCAAGAAGATCACCACCTGACCAGTGGTGACGAAGAGAGCTGGGTCCCCGGGCGCCGCCGTCGGCTGGCAGCCCACCGCTCCTGGTCTGCCGCGGAGGAAGGACGGACCAAGGGTGGGTTAAACGCGGAGAAAATAATTTCACGAGAAAAAATGGCGTAATAAAAGTTTCTTCTTCTTCTTCTACAGTAGCTCCTGATTAGCAGAAGTAGCTAACATCTCTTCAGTTTGACCTGTGGCACTAAACAGCAGCATCTTTATTTCAGTAGGACTGTGTTTGTGTCAGTGATGTTATCTGATGTTCAAAGAAGTCAAAGAAATCTTTGAACATCAGAGTTCGACTTGAGGATTAATGTCAAACTTCTAAATGTTCCTCTAGACGCTCACTGAACAAACTGCTGAAGCTATCAGCACGATGAAGGTAACAAAGTGACCAACTCACTGTACTGATAGTGAGGAAGCTCCTGATCCTTACTGCTGATCCCACACTTCAGCTGATCCTGCAGGACAGACAGAGAGGGCAGAGGAGGAGGAAGAGGAGGAGGAAGAGGAGGGGTGAGCGTTCATCTCTTTCCTGATGTCATTCAGAACATCATCTAAACAGAATCTCTTGTTGAGAGGAAAATACAATAACAGACTGTTTTCACAGTTTTCTGACTTTTTATAGACCAACCACTGATTGATTAGTCGAGAAAAACAATTTCTAATCAAAACAATCATTTGTAGCAACATATCATCTGCTGAACATGTGTGACAACGAATGTGATGAAGAATAGAGAAAAGAAGTGGAAAAGCTCTTCATCAGGCAGCAAAAAGGAGGGAAGTGACATCATAAATATGTTTGAAAATATCATAATAAGCATATCAAATAAACATCATAAATATGTTTGAAAATATCATAATAAGCATATCAAATAAACATCATAAATATGTTTGATGATATATATCATCAAACCATGAACAGAAAATAATGCTGGTATGTTTCATTACTATAGATATAAAATATCTATATCTATAGATTTAGATACAGATATAGAATATCTACAGATATAAATATAGGTATCGATATAGATATAGATGTAGAATGACGTTTGGAAGCCCTGGTCAAAGTGTTTCTCTTCCTGTGAAGAGTTCAGAGAATAAAAGTTGAGCTTTCTTCTAAACAGCATGAAGTTAAACATGAAACATTTATTTAATATTTTCAACACATTTGCTTTTTTATTTCCATCTTTTACAGTTTCAAAGTAACAAAAAAGGAAAAAATCTAGAGGTAAAGCTGTGGGCTCCCTGCATGGTCAGGGTTCAGTGACAGCCCTCTGTCGACAATCACAGCTCGTGAAGGCTTTCTGTGCACGGCTGAAAGTCTTTCAGGTCTTTTTGGGGGATTTTCACTTGTTTCAGCAAAAGGCTTCTAGTTCAGAGTGAGTCTTGCGTCGTCTTACATGCTCTGCTCTTTGGAGGTTTGTCCACAGATGTTTAGGTCTGGGACTGTGAGGGCCACGGCAAAACCTTCAGCCTGGTCCACTGACTGACCACAAGCCCAAAGCATGATGGATCCACGGCCATGCTGGACAGCTGGAGACGAGTTCTCTTCATGAAATTCAGCAGCCTTCATTCTTCAAACATAACTTTGCTCGTTGTGTCCAAGGAGTTCTATTTTAACATTGTCAGTCCAGGAAAGGTGTCTTCTGATGACTCTTCTGTGAAGCTCATATTTGTTCAGCTGTTGCTGCAGTAGAACAGAGCACCATCACTCCAGAGTCTAACAGAGGTTTCATTTGTCTTTCTAACAATCCTACGAGCAGCTCTCTCTGAAGGTTTTCTTGGTCTTTGAAACCTCAGCTTGACCTCCGCTGTTTCTGTTAGCTGCCATTTCTTAATTTCATCACGAACTGAGAAAACAGCTACAGGAAAATGCTTTGACTTCTTCTTATAACCTTCTCCTGTGACCATGAGTGCTGGCAGCTGTTTAGAGGAGCTTGGGGCTGAAATTTGCATCACCTGACCTTTCCTAATGATGATGGTCAACAAGTCAACTGAAGAGGTGGATATCGGACAGGTGGTGCCAGCAGGTGGGTGTGGAAATGAAGAGCGTATGTCAACTATATTTTTAATAAAACAGTTAATGACGATGCTTGACTTTTTTGTGGGGTAAGTGCCAGAGAAAAGTATTCTCCCCTCCAGACAAGGTCAATAAGTGATTAAAATAAAGCGTTTCTTCACATTATGGCCACTTGTTACTATTGAGTGGAATAAATATATTCAAAAAAATTATTTAAAACTTTAAAGCATTTTTTTCGCCACGATACGTCCAACTCAGAATGCTTTGATCAGGACTCCAGGTGTCAGTCCAAGTATTCCGCAAAGTGGGAACCTTATGTAGTTCAAACATTTTATGTCTGAGGAACCATAAGCAGGGACGTCAGTTTAAGGCTCTGCATTCTGGCCAAGTAGAACTACAACTGCAGCGTACGAGCGAACCACAGGAGAAAAGTTTGGCTGGGTGTGTTACAACAAAGAGGAAGAGGTAATGTTCCGCTGTGTCTGTCAGGGGCAAGCCAACTTGTTTGACAACTAAGTGATGTTAGACAGCTACTGTTGGCTGACAATAATGTTATGACCTTCTCTCAGTGAATGGATCCCTCAATCAGCAGTAAGTAAAAGAGGCCCTCTACACTGAGCTCCAACACATCGAAGAAGCAGAAAGAATTTAAAGGTCCAAATGCACCTCAGCACCTACAGCGGAGAGCCAAAGAAAGACGCAGGAAAAGACAGAAGTAAAAGACAAAAGTCCACTAATTCAGCCTGAACTCCCACTGACATCACCGCAGAGCACAGCGTTGTGTCGCGGCTCTCTCTGAGCAGAAATACTGTTTTTTTGCTTTCACCTGTGCTTGTTGCAGTGATGCTGTATTATGATGTTTTCAGAAACCATTTCTCTCTATATTGGTGTTGAAGAACAGGATCAGCTCCTTCAGAAAAACTTACAAAGATGACTGTTTTATGGACTCATAACGTTTGATTTACTCTGTCCAACTGTTTCACCATTGTCTGCTCATTAAGAGCAACATGTTGTTCAGGTTGCTGTTGGTAATGTGACGTATGCAATCCACCGTGGCACAGACCTTTTCAAACAAACATTCATTCATCTCTTTTCAGCATTGTTTCATTTGTTGGTGATGGGTTGTTGTTTGTGACTGATGAGTTTGTTTCCATCTTAAAAGACAAATAGCATCAACTCACCACAATGTCTTCCCATGATCCTTTGTACAAGATCGGACTGTTGACGTTCCAGTAAGCGCAGAGACAGTCCAGACGACCGAGCTGACAAACAACAAGCACACACACAAATGAGAAAACAACCCCGGAAGTCCTGCTTGACATTAAATGGTACAGACCACCAACAAGCAAAGCGCTGCGTCTTCAGGTGAAATGAGCATACAGGCAAACAGAGCAACCAACATGAATCCACTCATCAGGGTTAAACGGGAGTCAGAAATGAGGAAAAACAACAGTCACAAAGGCCGATTGTGGCGACATTGCTCCATCAAATGGATGTCAACCAATCAGATCAGAGAGCACTGTCAGTCAAACATTGAACTTCAGTTTATTTAAGTGCGTGTTACAAAGAGAGTCCCAAACATAAAGGTAATAATGTGAATAAAACAAGGTTAGAAACTAAGAACGAAGTTCATTCAGCAACAGAACAGAACGCTGTCGTCAAAGAGGAAATCTTTTGATGATTTCCCAGCCAGTCAAACAGGCCAAAGCCAACAGAGAAGATTTGCTTTTAGCCTGGGTTTGAAAATCTCAGCAGAGGTGTGTCCCAAGCACTCAGCAGGAGTTTATTCCAAAGAAGGGAAGCTTGATGGGCAACATCTTTTAATAGAGCACAAATAAATCGACAGCATCGGGGGAATGTAGAGGACTGGGGCTGCAGGAGGGAGTCCTTCAAACCTCTGCAGGCCAGAAGGAGGATTCTGTATCAGGTCTGCACATCAGGACAGGTACTGTACCATCAAACACGCAGGCAGCTGTGTTAGAAGTCTAATCTGCATGAGATTCAAGCATTTCCAAGTATTTCAGCAGCCTATTTGGGCTAAAGTGAAAGTGAAAGAGCGCAGCTCTTGAGAGACAAACCAAAAATCCCAGATTCTTGATTATATGGCTTTGAGAAGTGTGGAGGTTAATGGAAAAAACCATGAAATGAATGTGTGTGTGTGGTTGAACCAACAAGCAACATTTCAGCAAAATGTAGGAAGTTTTTCATGTGCTGACAGACTTTTTACAGGCTTAGCCTTCGTCTTCATAGCCAGAAGACACAGTGTTAATGGAGCTCGTGACTTGTTCCTGTACCTCAGTTTTCTGCTCATGAAGGATTATCTGATGTATTTATTTTATCAATCTTTGTGTCTACATGCACACAGGAGGCCAGGTTACTCAGAGAACTCAGGTTACTCAGGTAATCACACCTGTTTACCTGCAGTGTAAAAAGTCTGGTACCAGTAAATCTGTCATGCAGCCATTTCCACCACTGACGCGCAACACTTCCTGCTTTTCAGAAATCATATTTTTCTAACCAGTCACACCTGTAACTGAAACCACCGCCAGTCAAACTACTGAAGGTCAAAAGTGAACAGGTGAGTGAGTTTCAGAGCGCCATCACCTTATAGATGATCTTTGCTGCTTCGTTCAGAATACACGATTTCCAGTTTTCATCAGTGGTCTGAAAAAAAAAAGCAACAACAGGTCAATATCACCTGTCACAGGTGTGTGTGTTTGTCTGCGAGCGCGTGTGTGCTTCTGTGTGTTACCTGCAGGCTGAGCTCTGACAGTGTTAATCCCATAGACAGGGGGCGCTGTGGGTCTGACAGCTGAAACAAACAGGCAGTCACACGACAGAGAGTCTTACAGATGACAGGTGACCTCCTGAAACTCTTTACTTCCTGTGTTTGCACAGGTGAGACCTGACTCACATCGTCCTCGTAGCGCAGGTGGATGCTGCTAATCTTCACCTGCAGGTTTTTGATCACCTGGGTGGCCAATTTCTCCATAAACGTGTCCTTCTTTTCCTCCTGAGGTTTCTCTGAAACAACAGAACACTATGAAAAGAGACAGGTAGTCTGCCACCGATCAGACCTGGACCCGCACAGACCAAAGTTAGACTTGATGTCTGACTTAGTTTTGTTTAAAAGATAAATTCAACTGGGTTAAATAGATGGAGTCTCTAAACTAAACATCATAAATGAAAAAATGTGGAGATGATCAATAAAAATACTGTCAATCAGAATTAAAGGAACAATTTGAGATACGCCATGAAATTTGAATTCTTAGGTAAAATTAGACATGCAAATTTTAAGATACAAAGACAAAAAAAATTGAAATATGAAGATAAAGGTTTGAGTTCAATCATAAAGTGAAAAACATGAGAAGGGAACTGAAAATCTCGTTCAAACAGGTGAAATTCATGCGACGGCTGACGGCCTAAAAACAGAAAATCTGATCCTGTTCCTGTTTCTGTTTGCTTCCTCTGCTGTTTCAGCTTCACTGGAAACTCGTTCAGTTTTTAAAGAAAGAAGAGCTGCGATCATCTGACGTCCATCAGTCTTCTCTACAATAAGAACATTTAATGCTGAGAAGAGATTAAATCCAGTGAATTCACAGCACTGACGCATTCAACTTCATCTTTCTAAAAGTATCTTGTCTGAATTCTGCTCTAACGTTTGTAGAAGGTCATTATCAAGCTGCATTGTGGGAAATGGAGGACGTGGTATTTGTGCATTTAGGGTGCTGAGAGTGCTGACGGATCTCTGGAGGACCTGCATCAGGTTCAGCCTGAATTCTCCCAAGACTTAAAGAGCTGTGAGGATGTTTAAACCTCAGATCAGCATCTGTCTGGAAACTGATATTAAAGTCAGTTTGAAACGTCTCCATCCTCCAGCAGGTGACACTCAGTCAAGGAAAAAACCTTACCAGCTTTGTTGTCATGTTGTTTCAGCTTCTTCAAGCCTTTTTTGGGCTTTTTATGTTTTTTAAATCCTTTTGGGACTTTGGCAGCGTTAAAGAAAGAAACATCAGTTAGTGAGAGAAAGAGGCAGAAAGCAGGAAGCAGAGAAACATTCATCTTCTGACGGTTCAGTGTCCACGTTTAGTGATGATTTCAACCAGCAGCACCTTCAAATACATCAACCAGTCCAGAGGAAGCAGGTGGAGGTGAGAGAGAGAAGAGCCAATCACAGAGGGTAGACTTACTGTGAAACGTCCGACTCAACACGCAGATGAAAGATAAAAACTAAAAACATGTTCGCCTACATTATCACTGTAAAAAATCTGAGAGTTTGTCATCAAAAAGAAAACTGCAGCTGATCATTTACAGGATCCACAGATTCATGCTGGATCACTTCAGCTGCAGTCTGTAGATCTATAGAAACACCTGGACCTCCAGATCAGTGAACACCGTCACGTCACACCAGCTGTGGTGGTGTGATGTCACTGTGTACCAAGGGTCCTGTGTGATGTCACTGTGTACCAAGGGTCCAGTGTGATGTCACTGTGTACCAACAGTCC
>JBBMOE010000142.1:165672-187467 GCA_037975065.1 Chaetodon trifasciatus
CCTGACTCAATGAATTCTGAGTTTATTCACACCAAACCAGAGTCAGTGAGGATTGCTGGAGTTTATGTTGAAATGATATTCAAGCAGTATGTCTGTACTGGTTTCCCTCTGGTGGATGTAACGCACAGAATCAGAAATCTAGATGGTTCAAACTTGATGTGTTTTTTAGAAAGAATAATCAAACATCTTCTTTGGCCACTTCTGACAGGCTTACTCTGAACCGGGGCAGACTCGTTAGTCACATCTCACTACTGGACTGAGCTAACACATGGAATGAAGCTGGAGCCACTCATTGCTGTGTAACCTTTGTTTTAACAGTGTGGTGTTTGTGAGAGTTCATATCATCAGAAAGCTTCAAATGAGCTATTAAAAACCAGCAGAGAGCAGAGAGGAGACAAAAAACACAGACGGCAGCAGCAGAGTGGAGGCCAGGTGAGTGCTCAGGTGTAACAGTGTAAGTCAGAGGTCACAGGTCAGTCTGTCTCACCTCTGCATGCAGCCATCTGTAGCGCCTCCTCGATACGTTGAAGCTCTCTCTGCTTCACCTCCTGCTGGTAGCGCTCCTCCTTTGCTGCATCGTACTTTATGGCTATAAAGAAACGAGAGTGAAGAGAGAAACCTCCCGTCAAACAGGTTCTCTGATCCGCCGCCGGACGCTGCATTCACAGGCTGTCGGCTGAATGGCAAGAACAAAAAACACAGCTGTCATTCTGACCTGTCAGTGTTCATTGTGCTAATCTTGCAGTCACACCACACAAACAGACTGTTTTAGCTTTATTCTGTTGTGCTGTTTGTAGCAGTTCATCACCAAACCAACAGCTCGGCATCACGCTTAAAGGGACAGTTCAGCTATTCAGTGCTGGTTTTTGGCCTTGACCCTGATGTTTTCCAGTTTCTCTGAACCACCTGGATTCTGAATACCTTTCAACTGAACGACTGATCCTCTCACCTGTTACTCACCTTTCCCAGTCTGTGAAATGTGTTGACTCACAATAAGTAGATATTTACAGAAATCAAAGACGCTGATGAGGAAGAACATTAAATATATTGACTGTGACTGTTTTCAGGTGAAGATTTTGTTCATCAAAAAGGTTTAGCAAATCCTAACTTTTTGGGATTGAGGGCATACATGTACGCTATATTTAAAATATCCTCACCGTTTTACCTCGCCATCAGACAGCCCTTTACGATGGCAAACATAAGCCGTTATATCATCTGTGCTCTCTCCACAGGGATGCTTTGGATTTTTAGAAGTGGGGTCGTACTTATCCAGAGTCACTGTACAACCCAGTTTCCAAAAAAGCTGGGATGCAAAACACTGAAAGCCCATATTTCATTGAAAATAGCACAAAGACAACACATCAAATGTCGAAACTGAGAAATTTCCTTGTTTTTGAAAATGACATCGTCATTCTGAATTTGATGCAGCGACACGTTTCTAAAAAGTTGGGCCAACAAAAAACTTTGACTCAGCAAATTCCGAAACGCTGAAAGGAAACAGCTCAATCTCAGTCCATCTCACCATGAATCAGGTTACCTGGCAACAGGCGAGTCACATGATTGGGTCTAAAAAGAGCCTCCCAGAGAGGCGGAGTCTGTCTGAGGTAAAGATGGGGACGGCTTCTGTCCCCTCTGCCATGACAGGACTGAACAGGACATCCAGACCGCGATGCGAGTTTGTGTGTGTAAAGTGTGACAATGCTGTGGTCGTGGGTGTGTGGTGGGACTCGTGTGTTTGATGTCTGTATCTGTGTAAGATGAGGCTGTATGGAAGGCGGAAACAAACATCCCTTGCAGAAGGACAAATCAATCTAAATCTAGTCGAACACCAATAAAAACCAACACCGGTCGCCATCTTCAGGCCTCAGAATCGAGTCTGTTTTTAATGCAGAGCCGCCTGTCGTGGACGTCACTGCGTGGACTCAGGGACTCTTCCAAAAACCATCGTCAGTGATCTCAGCCACAAACGAAGCTGAAACTCCACCATGCAAAGAGGAAACCGAGCAGAATCCAGATCCAGAAACACCGCCGCCGCCGCCTCTGGTCCGAGCTCATTTAAGATGGACTGACGTGGAAAAGGTTCTGAGGTGTGAGGTCAAAGTTTGAAATTCTTTTTGGAAATCGTGGACGCCACGTCCTCCGGGCTGAAGAGGAGACGCACAGTTCAAAGCCAGCAGCATGTGATGGCGGGAGTCTGAACTGTCGAGCGGCTGAAACCGTCCATGAAGCCAGAACGAGGAAACACTTCTTTCAGAGTGACGGCAGTTTGTCTCCTCAGTTCAAAGACTGACAGTGACGGTAAAAGAAGAGGTGATGCGGCGAATGAGAGCGAAACATGAGCCTGATTAACTATTATATTATATATTCAAACCTTTGCTGCATCAGATTCTAAATGAGGATATCATCTTCTAATTAAATATGGAGTTTCAGTGTTTTACAGATCAACACATTCTGTTTCTATTTACATTTTACACTGTGTCAAAACTTTTTGAAAATGAGGTTGCACAATGATTGATTAAATAAAACTCCATTTCAAAAAAGCCAAACTATCCCTTTAATACAGAACTTAATGTGGATGCTACAAACACATCCTCATACCTAAACAAAAATTCAAAACCCAGGAAGTGCAAACCTTCATGGACACATCATCTCAGTGGACAGTAACATCAAGTTCAAGAGGACAGCAGGAACAACAGCTTGGCCTTTTTGGACGGTTGCCGTACACACTGAACGGGACTGAAGGCTCCATGTTGGAGTATACAGGAAACCCCACACAGACCAATAGTGACTCTTTGACTCTCAGCACCCACTGGAGCACAAGTTAGGAGTCATTAGAAGAAACACTGAAACACCAAGCTGATAGTGTGACCGGGCCCAAGAGAAGGAGCACAAACATCTGATGGATCCAGGAAGAGCACCAACACCAAGATAGGGGACACTGATTGGAGAACAATGTCCATATTTTGGACAAAAGGTTTGAAAGAGCAGTAAAAGAGGCTATTTTCATGAAAAAAGATAAATCATCCCTAGACAGAGGAGGAGGTTGGTCTGTTTGCAAAGTTACAAAGCAGCCTGTTAAACTTGGACTTGGACAAGCTTGTGCTACATCCATGAGATCTGCAAGAAAGGAAAGCTAGCTTAGCTATGTTTTCAGACGCTAGCTTGTTAGCTGAGCTTGACCTCTGCCAGTACTGCAACTTTTCCAGCTTCATTGCTCAATACATGGACAGGAAGTGAATGAAATCATGTTCAAACTACGTGTGACCGTTTGCCTGCAGTGCTACATACTACTTCACCTGATATTGTCGACATGATGAAACTGTTCATTTGGTCAGTCTAACATTTGGTTATGTGGTCAGTTATAGTCTCATGCATGTGAACTTGCCACCATAGGAACAGTGGTTACATAACCTTCAAAACAAGCCACAACCTACAAGTCATACATGACTTTGAATTTATTCCCAGTTCTCAGGCTGTTAGCAAGCCTCCACCCTGCTATTGTTTGACATGTTATCTTAAGTGACAAAGTTGTTCCACAGACCAGTAAATCCTCCAAGAAACTCCCAGGATCAGACTGTGGTGACCTGTAACCAGCTAAATCTACATGAACCCATCACAGCTCTGAATTAAAAAAGGTTGCACAGAATGAGAGGTAGAAGACAGAGTCGAAGGCAGGGCTGCACGATGTGGTTTTACTGTAATCCACTGACTTTCTATGTTGTAAAAGGGTGGAATATCAGATATCATTATGCTGATATCTGCCGCTGTTTCCTTGTAAGAAATAGTTCCTGACCTCTGCTAAAATGCTAAAAAGTGTTCAGATTAGACTAAAATCTTCATGTGTAAACACTTGTGCATGGGTCGGGCTGCAGCTCCTTCACAGTAAAAGCTCTCGTATTGCAGGGTTACTGCAGCAAAGGCTTTTATTGTGAAGGAGATCAGTATGTTTTTCATAAGATCACAACAGAACACACTGTTTTCATCATATGGACGCCGTGCAGCCCCAACAGATAGCACTGAAAACGAAGCGCTTTCTGAATTTCAACCACCACCTCTGAACCTTGGCATCTTACCGTTAAATGGACAAGTTTTCATCTTAGATTGAGCTGGAACACACACACACACACACACACACACACACACACAGTAACTGAGAACACACCCTCCCCCACTTGAAATAATTCCACGTGTCAGTCAATATGAACATGCTAGACCAGACCAGCCAATCATCCACAGGTCATGCATGGACAGGTGTACTGGAAATCCCTCTGACAGTGTGTTTTCATACAGGTGGAGGTTGGAGCTGTGCTGGCTGTACCACATGCTGCCAAAGCGGGGGACCAGGTAGGAGCCTATAAGCACACAGCTGCCCACTGCGTATGAACCAGCAGGACCAATGGCCTCCATCAACTGACAGCAGCACTCAGCGATGAAGACCTGCTGCGCTGGCCCCGGAGAACGTAGAACAGAGAGAACGTAGAACCTATTTTTGATCTGTTATTTTGTTGGAATGTAATGAGCGCTGGCTCCTCGTCAATGAGAAATATTAGGGTTAGGGTTGGGCCATTTTCCAGAGCTTCCTGATCCCGTCTTTCAGAATAAACACAAACAGACTAATGTGGGTTCATTCTGAAACATTCCTTACGTAAGAAAACGGTCACCTGACTGAGATGAGCGGTCTGAAATGTGATTGGCTGATCTGGTGATGGAGAGACTGAATACTGATGCTGGTGTAACACGATCAGTAAAGTCTGCTGTCCAAAGACATGACGGACATGCAGAAGGATTAAACTGTGACTTACTGGCTCCAGGAACAACCAGCAGGTACAGACCGTCCAACGTGGCCACCACAGCATCACTGTAGAGATTCTTCCAGGGAATCTTCAACGTCAGCTTCCCTGAAAACACAAACAGGAAATCCACAGCAGCTCTGTGACGTTACTTTATCAGGTCAGTTATGTTCACTGGACATGAAGCTCTCTGTTGTCCAATGATTTCTGTCCTCTCTCAATCTTTGTAAAGTGTTCTGGATTGTTTTTCTCCCTTTGTAATGTCCTTACTGACTGTCATTTTGGTTTAAGACCATCTGTCCAGCTCTTCATGGCCCAGGTCTGTACGACAATTCACTCTCTTTACTTTGTGTCTGCCTTTTTGTCAAGCTTGATGTAATTTGTGACCTTGTTATAAAGTGGTATAAAAAAAAGACCCTCATTATTATCATCATCATCATTATTATGTACAAGCTAACTAAACCATGTTGAGGAGGAAGTATTTAAAGCCCACACACTAAATGGTCAGACTCCAAATCTGGACTGCAAAACAGTTTAATCCGGGTTGGACCTGTAATAACCCTTACCTGGACTGTCACCGGTCATCTTTCAGGTGCATAACCACAACTTAGCGAGCTTGTTTTCAGATGGAGGAATCAGGGCGTCAAAGTGAAATGTTAAAAACTAGCAGTAAAGAAAAAAGAAGGTCACAGCAAAAAATGTGTTCTTAAGGATGAGTTTACTGAAAAATACTTCTTCATTGTATCTGAAGAAACAAGCGACCGGCATGTGAAGAGCCTAACCCCAACCCTGAGGACCCACGACAGCACCAAACATGTCCATTCTGGATCAAACTGTCCTCAGAGTATACACAGGTCAGACCCACAAACACAAACCAGCAGAATAAATGTAACCTCAAAACAGCATATGAGCATTTTCTCCAACATGGCCGTCGCATGTCCGTCACACCTTTAGGTCCTGAGATACATCATCCAGCCACTTCACCAGCCTACAAGAAATTACATGGAAGGATGAATACCAAAAACATGAGCTAACGTCTCACCAGTGTACACAGTGAAGGTGGACCTACTGTGTAAAAGACGTTTTTAGAACTGTAACTCAGTAAAAACCTAAATCTTGAGACTAAAGTTACCAAACTGCCATCAAGGTCTAAGAAGGGCACACAGCATCAGCAGAGACAGCTCACACCCAAACCATGGACTGTTTGCCCCCCTCCCATCTGGTAGGAGGTTCAGGAGCCTGGACCAGACCTGGTCCACCTGACCCTCATCAGAACTAACCCGCTCCAACTGACTCCACTGACCCAGACTGCAACAGACCCGGTCCAACTGACAAAACTCACCCCGTGTTGGGACGGACCCAGTCCAAATGACATAGACTGAGACAGACTTGGTTAAATTGACCCAGACTGGAACAGAACCAGTCCACCTGATCCAGACTGGAACAGACCCACTCCAAATGGCCCAAATGACTCAGACTGGAAGACTGGATCCAACTGGGCTCCATAAGTCACAGATACAGTGCTAATGTCCATCCCCACCTTTAGAGACATTGTTGTGGCCTCAGGCTCACTTTAAGTTAGGAAATGAGAGACACCGGAGACTCAAACTTCAATGTGAAACCGTGAACAGTTAAACAAGACAGACCACATGTTCCAGCGAGCTGTTTACGTTCAGGACTTCTTATGTCAGCTGATTTGTAAAGTCTGTTGAAGTCGTTTCTGCTAGCAGAACTTTATCTGCTGATCCACTTAATTCCTTCAACAGACCGCTGATGGATCAGCTGACAGCAGGTTTAATCACATTATGTCCTCAACCGTAGGAGACCAGCTGGTTGGCTCTTGACTGTGGAAAAGATCCATTTTTAAAGGCGGACCTCTGTCTACACAACTAGTCTGACCGCAAGTATCAGGACAACAATGCTCCATATATTTTGTATAAATATTGTATTTGTCCAGTTGCCTTGGAAAGATTTAAACTCCAACATGCAGTCTAGAACTGAGCGACAGATGAATGAAGTTCAGTCCTGAGATGAAGCCGTAAGTTTAAAACATCACTGACAGAGAATCTGCTGAGCAGACACTTCAGTCAAATGAATCCTGTCCGTTCAGTACCTGCACACCAAAGTTCACTGTTTTCTGTAAGTGAGCTTAAACTGTGTGTATATCGTGTGCTGTGCCGTCATGCTATTGTGTAACTGTGAGATTTGTATCATCAATGTGACTCCAGGAAGACTAACGAGGATCCAAATGAACACCGAGGCAGAACTCACCGATCTGTCCGGCCTTCACTCTGAACGGAACATCGAACTCACTCTGAAACACAAACAGAAACTGTCCTTATTCAAGCTGAAACAATCGATCACACTCATTAACAGAAAATGAATCAGAGCTGTGTTGATAATCATTTTAGTAATTTATTGATCCAAACCTCCACCTCCAGCCTCTGCTGTTTGTCTGTGATGTCTTTCTGGCTTCTGTCTGTCTCAGCTGAGTCTTTGGTCTCAGAGTCAAATCTTTGGTTTTAAACTATCTATCTATCTATCTATCTATCTATCTATCTATCTATCTATCTATCTATCTATATATCTATCTATCTATCTATATATCTATCTATCTATCTATATATATGTGTGTGTGTGTGTGTGTGTGTGTGTGTGTGTGTGTGTACTGATTATATATACTGTATATGATTATATACAGTATATATAATCAGTACATATATATATGTACTGATTTTTATTTTGTGTCCCTTTTTATTGTCTATTTGTCCTTTTTCTTCATCTCCTTTTTCTTGCTGTTGTAACATCTTAATTTCCCCGACATCTGACCAATCATAACAACTGTGGATGATGACATCAGAGAGGGAAGGAGGGGCTTCAGGCTTACCAGAGCATTTTCCTTCACTTTCAGGTTCTCCAGTACAACATTTCCTGCAGAGACACAGAAGAGAGACACTCACTAACAATCCTGCTTCGATTTGGGTCTGTACTTTTGTTTTAGGTGTATAAAATCATCAGTATAATGTCACGGAGGTGATTGACAGGAGGATGTTAGCCAATCATGAACAACCCCTCTCACCACGAGACGGTGGGGGCCTTCAGGGGGCCTCCATTTTAGCCCTCATTTGTTATAATTATGCATTTATGCCTTCACATGTGCTGTTTCTTTACCTGGAAAGAAAACTCTTCTTCCTCACTATGAATGACCTGTGCACTGATAATGTCTTCTCCATCTGCTCAGCTTAAAGCGAACCACAAAACTCAGCGTCAGACAAAGGAACAACTAAACAAGCATTCTGGGAACAGTCCTGTGGACTGACGACATTAAAAAGAACTTCTTGGACACAACGAGCAAAGTTATGTTTGAAGAACGAAGGCTGCGGCTGTCCAGCTTGGCCGTGGATCCATCATGCATCGGGCTTGTGGTCAGCCAGTGGACTGGGACATTTCACTGGTAGAGGGACGAATGGATTCAATAAAATACCAACAAATTCTGCAAACAAGGCTCACCCCGTCTGTAAACAAGCTGCAGATAAGAAGACGAAGACTTCTACAACAGGTTATTGGTCCTGAACACACCTCAAAATCCACAATGAGCCACTTCAAGAGGACCAGGCTGAAGGTTTTGCCGTGGCCCTCACAGTCCCTGACCTACACATCTGTGGACGAGCTTCCAAAGAGGAGAACACGTAAGACGACCCAAGACTCACTCCGAATTAGAAGCCTTCTGAGGAAAAACGAAAGTGAAAATCCTACAAGAAGGGGATGAGCAGACTCTATTTCCTGAGGAGGCTCAGATCAACATGTGCAGCAAGATGCTGGAGATCTTCTACCAGTCAGTTATCAGCTCACTCGTCTTTGCTGCAGTGTGCTGGGGCAGCAGCATCGGAGCCGGCGACACCAACAGACTGAACAAAGTGATCAGGAAAGCCGGCTCCGTTATCGGCTGCAAACTGCTCCTTCTCCAACAGACTGCTTCAGCTCCACTGTCACAAGGACCGCTTCAGGAAATCATTCCTGCCACGAGCCATCACACTGTACACCAGCAACTTAAACAGTTCATCCTCCAATGTTTTACATATTATCTGCACTACTGCAATACTGCACATACTGTTTAGTGTTTACATTTATTCATCATCTGAAACTGCACACATTTGTTGACGTAAATATCTGTTTAGATTCTTATTTATATTGTATTTTTATTATGTTATTAAATATTATATAATGTGTATTATACTTTATAATGCACATTATATAACTATATATCTTGTCGAGTTAAATTCGCTGCTGTTATTCCTGTCTATATTTTTTGTTGCTGTTCAAACAATTCTTGTATACATTTTGTGTTGTCTGTATGTCTAATTGCTACTGCAGCAAATCAAATTCCAAACTTGGGATCAATAAAGAAGCAGTCTAAAGTCTTAAATCTAAACACAACCTGAAAGACTTTCAGCTGTACACAGAAAGCCTTTACGAGCTGTGATAGTCGACAGAGGGCTGTCACTGAACCCTGACCATGCAGGGAGCCCAAACCTTTGCTTCTGTTACCTTTGATAAAAGGTTCATGAGCAGGTTAATAATCAGCAGGTAACTAAAGTAAAGGTGATATTCTGACATTATCCACACAGATAATGTCAGATTAACAATAATCAGTAGAGGAACTGTATTGATTAGTCTAGTAAATAGTGATTAAAGTGATCAGGCCATCTGGTCTGAACACCTTCAGATTACTTTCTCTCATGAACACACAGCAGCTCAGAGCTGGCAGCTGATTGGTGCAGCCTGCAGGTGAGGCGTTTTGTCTGTCAGGTATGTTTGTTTGACTCTACCAGGCGTGACAGAGAGATGTGGACAGGCATGAGGAAGTTCCAGAGATGTCATGAGGGACCCAGGTGAACTCTGATGAAGGTCATGTGGACATGTCCAGGACTACACACACATTATCTTTATTTCCACACTTCAAATGGAACAACACCAACATATGATTTAACAACTTCAGTCACTTTTTTAAATTAGTCCAAACTTGTCTGTTTCCAGCAAACACTGAATGATTAATCACATCATCAGGAAAAGGGAAAACATCAAATGATGTTAGCTGCTGCCCAACATGGTCCAGAGCTGCAGTTCATACTGATCAATATCTGATCGGTTTATTCTGATCAGTAATATCTGTCCGTGAGGACGTGTGGGACATGGGACTGTCTTTACCTGCGCATACGTCTCCTGCTGTGGCAGCGGGACACGGTCACAGTCAATGACGGTTGACTCAGTGTGTTACTGCCAGTGTCCTGCTGCCACAGAAACTCTTCGTTTGGTTGCTGTGATGTTGCGTTCAGGGTCAAAATGTGTTTAAAAGGCCTTTATTTTGTTTGTTTGTTTACGCGATGACTGACGGTGAGATTAACGACCACACCTCGGTCGAACACCGATTATTTAATGTGACTGAGTTAAAATTTAAACACGAAAACTCATGACCGCGGGATTCTGGCCGTTCTCCAATTCGGCACAATCACAACAACAACAACAACAACAACAACAACAACAGTGATAAGGTACCAACAATCGCTAATAAACGTCATATTCATGACCACAATACCGCAGCAGGCGAGGCTTTGACCAAAGCTCAAATTTCATAGGATAAAAAGCTAAATGGTGGACTGTGCTACTGCCGACTTAAAGGTGGTACCTGTTGTTTAACAAGACGAGTTCAGAGATGTTCTACTGTGGGATTACATGTTTTTTAGAAAGCAGGGACTTTTAAAATGTGATATTTTTGAACGGAGTCTGGCCTCTCTCCGTGTGTCATCGTGGTAGCTTCAAGCTAGCAGCTGAGCTCACCTCCCCAGATCCCGATCTTGAGCTGGGACTTGTCCAGATTCTCCACGTAGTCTCCGATGAACCTGTTGAGCAGGTCACTGACCAGAGACTCGAGGACCATGACTGAAAGCTCCGAGTTGGACCCTGCAGTAGGGTCGTCAGCCTTCACCTGATTTCCGGTTCAAACGACGAGACAACTCGAGGATCGACTCATCTCCCTTAGATCGACTGGTGTGTTTTATCGGTTAGTGCTGTCTGTGCTTTGACAGTAGTGTGTGTGTGTGTGTGTCTGTGTGTGTGTGTGTGTGTGTGTGTGTGTGTGTGTGTGTCTGTGGGGGGGGGGATCAGTCAGGTGACTGTGAGTCAGTAAATTTCCTTCTTTATGGTCAAAAGCACGAACTCGATGTCTGTGGTGGAAGAAGTACTCACATAATAACCAGCAGTGTAATAATACTACATTACATAAAGGTCCTGTATACATATTCCACAATATGAGCTTAGATCTCCCAAAAGTACTCAGAATATGTATTACATGTTACATAAATACTAAACCAAACTGCACACATGACAAATAAGACATCTCATTAAAGTATTAGAAACAGGGCTCTCAAGTCTCACGCATTGAGCATGACAGTCACGTTTTTCGGTCTTTTGTCACGCACTCCTGCCACACATTGTATTTGTCACGCTGAAAAACAATTCTAATATAAAATCCGGCCTCTCGAGTTTTGAACTGAGTTCAGTGAGATTTTGGCGGCGGGGGGGGGTTGGGGTGGGGATGGGGGTCTGATCTGATAAATGACACAGAAATTCGTACAAGTAAAATATTTATTTTCTTCAGCATTTTTTAGTGCAGGTGTGTGTGTGTGTGTGTGTGTGTGTGCGTGTCTGTAACCCCCGCCCCTCCCCCCCCCGCTCAGTACTACACACAGAAGGCGCCACACGTCATGTTGTTGACCAATCACGTTCGGCTTGAACAGAAACAAAGCGCTCTGCTGTGGCTCTCAGGGAGGGAGCCGTTTCGTCCGCGACCACACGTCACTAATTCCTCTACCTGGTCCACTGTCATAAACACAGGGGCGCAACTTGGTGGGCGTTATCCTGGTGGTATTCTGAGGAAACTGGTTATACTGGGACACAGAGGCTGAGCAAACTTGATATAACAAGAACTGAGCATGGACTCCAAATGATTTGAACCAAGAGCAGATTGTTGAGGATTTGGTGATGCACATGGCTCAGATTGATGTTCAGACAGAGGAGTCCAACAACTACAGAGGGATGTCCAAAACTGCTGTTGCCTAGCAACAGAACATTGTGAGCACACTGTGCAGTGTGTAAAACCCATACAGCTCTCTTTGCTTTAACGTGTGTGCTTGTACCTGCAGCTATTATGGACTTTATATTATTTATCCATCTCTGTGTTGTCTGCTTTGATTATGCTTTATTCTGCTGTTAAAGTGGCATTTATTCCCTTTCTTGTTGTGTTCTTTCTAATGGAAAAGGTTTGACCTATAAATTCAGTTTTAGTCACACTTGTAGGCTTTCCTGCACACACTGACATACCCAGTTGGGTTACATCAGTAGCCTTGTCACATTCCTCTGCCTTAGCACCTATTTAAAGCACCTGACTGCAACCAGATGTTTGTAATAAAATCATTGCGTCAAACACTAGATGTGTAATTGAATTATGTTCCACCAGAGATCCTGTTTAAGGATTTTCTCAACATGAGATTTTTTTCTGCCTTAATTATGTCTTCATTAATTATATCTCAAAATAAGATTAAACGTGCAGCATGTGTCAGGTGACTTGGTCATGATGATGATCTTAGATGTTGAGTTATCTTAAACATATGATGTATAATCTGAAGCATGTAATTAGAAATGGTTGAAATGTATATAAATGTCTGTCGAAAATGAATGCTGAATGTTATGAATTGTCTTTGTTTTCTTCCAGCGTGAGTGTATCTCCATCCACGTGGGTCAGGCTGGGGTCCAGATTGGCAATGCCTGCTGGGAGCTTTTTTGTCAGGAACACGGGATCAAGCCAGACGGACAGATACTCAGTAACAAGACTCTCGGAGGAGGAGATGATTCCTTCAACACCTTCTTCAGTGAGACTCAGGGTGGAAAGCACAACCCCAGAGCTATTTTTGTGGACCTGGAGCCCACTGTGATTGGTAAAATGAAATGAAATGAATTGTAGAAGAAATATAATTGTTGCTATTTTGTTATGTTTTATTCTTCCCCCAGTTATTCAAACCCGCCTATAATTTATGGTCATTTCCTTAGATGAGGTGCGCACAGGGACCTACTGAAGCTGTTCCCCCTGACCAGCTGATCACTGGGAAGGAGGATGCTGCCAACAACTACGCCCGTGGACATTACACCATTGGCACAGAGATCATCGACCTGGTGGTGGACAGGATCCGCAAACTGGTGCGTACAGTCAGAGCAGATTTTGCTCCAGAATATGAGATGAAAAGACAGAACTGTATCTGACGTGTGATCGTTGTCTCTCCCTCTCTGTCCTCAGGCTGACGAGTGCACTGGCCTCCAGGGCTTCCTGGTTTACCACAGCTTCGGAGGTGGCACCGGCTCTGGGTTAGGGTTAGGGAAGTCCAAGCTGCAGTTCTCCATCTACCCATCTCCACAGGTGTCCACCACGGTGGTGGAGCCTTACAACTCCGTTCTTACCACCCACTCCACCCTGGAGCACTGTGACTGCTCCTTCATGGTGGACAACGAGGCCATCTATGATATCTGCTGCAAGTCCCATGTCCCACTTACACCAACCTGAACAGGCTGGTCGCTCAGGTTGTGTCCTCTGTCACTGCCTCGCTGCGCTTCGATGGTGCCCTCAATGTGGATCTGACAGAGTTCCAGACCAACCTGGTGCCATATCCCCGTATCCACTTCCCTCTGGCCAGCTATGCCCCCGTCATCTCGGCTGAGAGGGCTTACCACGAGCAGCTCTCGGTGGCTCAAATCACAAGTACCTGCTTCGAGCCAGCCAATCAGATGGTGAAATGCGACCCCTTATTCGTAGAGCTGGCCCGCTGATATATTGCACGCAACACCAGTACTACACGTCCCACAATGCACTGCCAGTGCGTTGGCACGTCAATCCATGGCCCGCGAGCGCGAGTCCCTGCCCCGCTCGTTCATCAGCAGTCTGATGGAGCTCGTTAGCTGTGGTCTCTCGGCTCAAGGCTGCAGGAAAGTTGGAGTCCACAGCAGCGGCGCCATGTTTGGTCCATGGCAGTGGTCACTGCTCAGCACACAGCAGCTCTGCTCTGTTCCACTCACAGCACAAAGTACCTGCAGAATGACTTCTCTCCACATCCACAATCCCCCGTCCTGCTGCCAGGCCTCCGTCTGGATATACAAGATGGTGTTTGCCAAATGGTGAGAGATGTGTGTTGATGCTTCCACAGTCTTCATCAGGATGAGCAGTTTCTCCAGAGAATGGATCCATTGCACAGCGTCGGATTCGCTCATTGCTTCTGAATCCGGGTGTTTGACTCAGGTGGTGTAGAAGCACCTGGCTTTCTCTCTTCCTCTCGTCTCCCCCGACACTCTGTTTCTTTCTCTCTCCCTGCAGCTCTTAGAAATATGCTGAAATGAAATATACTCTGTTAGTAGTGAGTGATGTCTTGTACTCTCTACGCCTTTGGATGGTGCTGTGTTTATTGTGTATGATGTATTTATATTAGTATTTATGATAAGTCAGAGAAAAAAAACCCAAGACTGCTGTTTTCTTATTATATGGCATCCATGTGAAACAAAATGAAATAAACTTGAAATTATTCTGTTGACAGTTAAAATGTGCACTTCTGTTCATAGGAGTTGACTGTCTTTCATTCATTTGGTCACAGCGGCGGGTCGAGAATTTTTTTTCTTGGGGGGGGCAAGCTAGGGGCACAAACTGTGGAAGGGTGGCACACTGAAATGACGTTTTTTTTAAATGCCCCACAGTCTTAGATCATAATAGGGGGTTAGTGTCTGATCACACAAAGAAATGTTCAATTATTGCATCAAGAAGTTATTTAAACACACACTGTTTTTATTCAGTCGCCTGGGGTTATCCATTATGACTGAAACATTTAGCCTACCTGCAGAATGCTGAACTGCAGATGATGGCTCCTCAACCTCATCATTATGCAAAGTCCCTAGGAAAAGTTGTATCAGTTACTCAAAATGTCAATACAAGTGTAACATCAACTGAACTTTTAATACTTATTCAAACGTGATCAATTTTAAAGACATCCTGCTGCCTTTCTTGACATTGTGGACATATCCTGTTCAGTTCATTTCACTTCTTATGCTATAGGCTACTTGTCTATTCCTTCCTGTTTGACTGATAAACAGATAGATAGATAGATTCAGCTGTCCTTTAGCTCATAAAAACAAGGACCGCACTTCCACTCATCAACAATAAAGAGTATTAAAATAGAAGTAAAGTATTAAACAGAATTGAAGTCAATAACAACAACAACAACAACAACAACAATAATAATAATATAATAATAATAATTCTTGATTAAATTAAAAGTGCCCATTCCACAGTCCAGCCCAGTTGGCAGAGGCGGTGTGTGAGTTTCAGTGTGACTGATTCAGGGTGCAGTGATTGATACCTTGATCACTGTTATCTGCAGCCTTTATTTTCCTTTTCTTAAAAAAGCTCTGAATGTTTTGAGTCTCCCTATCACTGTCTGCCCCTGAAGAAATCATGCATATTGTTTGGTTAGAAATTATGTCGTTAAGTCAGAAAATCCCTTTCCTTAAACTGAAACACACAGGACAGGCATCACATGCAATTACATCATCTTATGTTGATATGTTACAGCAACCCCAAGCTGTCCTGTGAGCACATGTATGAAATAAATCTTTTTGAGGACTAAAAACAAGCTAACGCTAAATGGCTATCCTCCACTCTAGAAAAGCCTCCACACTTGTATTTTATGAAGCACCTTGTGACTTTTGTTTGAAAGGCGACAG
This sequence comes from Chaetodon trifasciatus, assembly GCA_037975065.1. Classification (NCBI taxonomy): domain Eukaryota; kingdom Metazoa; phylum Chordata; class Actinopteri; order Chaetodontiformes; family Chaetodontidae; genus Chaetodon; species Chaetodon trifasciatus. The sequence continues at coordinate 181,278 of JBBMOE010000142.1, forward strand.
ACGCACACACACACACGCTGGTTCGATCCCCGGGTCAGGCGGGGCCTTTCTGTGTGAAGTTTGCATGTTCTTCCCGTTTTATGAGAGCGGCGCCGTGAGAATTCCCATCACTAATTTGTAAATCATTTAACACTACACATCGTGAGCGGTGCTTACTTACCCTTGTTTTCTCCTTATGAGACGAAATAGTGCAAGCTGAGCGCAAGTCTGCATGAGCTGAAGTGCAAACAGAGCAAGGAGTCGTGGCATCCTGCATATTTTTGAATGTCGATTCGGACAAGCTGATTGGCAGCTCTGGCTGGGCGTGGCCAGGCAGGGTGACCAATCATATTCCAGGCCACCCCCAGCCACCCTCGAAGGCCACGCTTCTGCTTGGTCGCATGTTTCAAAATGTTAATTAATGGTTTTATGAATAAGTTCTTAGAAAGTACTTAACGAACTTTATTGTCATCAGTAGACAGCAAGTGTTGAAATTCGTGCGTCTCACGCCCAATGCGTGAGACTTGAGAGCGCGCGCCGCTGTCGCTATGGAACCAGGAGGAATCAAGCACGTCTCCCATGGAGTTCTGAGTCGAGCCTGCCACTTACCTGTCAATCAAAAAAAGGAAAGGGGCGGGCTACGCAATAGTCAATCGGAAGCACTTTTGTATCTGGGTAAGATAACGCAACACAGGGCTCTCACACGCACCGTAACCCGTTCACACGCTCACACGCTCACAGGCCACACCTTGTATTTCTCACGCAGAGAAATTACCTGGATAACGTCCACCAAGTTGCTTCGCTATTTTTTATAAAGGTGCAGCAGGTAGAGGAGTCGCGAACGCTCTTTGAAGAGAACGATCGGAGCCGGATACTGATGTACGTACTGGAGGGATGGAGGTTACAGACACAGCGCACACGCACGCCAAATGTCACTGAACTCAGTAGGAAACCTGAGAGCCCTGTAGAAATGTCTTATATTTCTTTTATTTACAGACAAGTGAAACTGAGTTTTTCAGACACAGTACTTAAGCACTAATACTACAGTGTAGAAAGAGACAGAGACAGGCAGAGACAGACAGTAGTGCAATCACAGTAACAGTGACAGTTCTAATAATAGACTCTTAACTATATGTAGTACATATAGCATAGTATATAGAAGAAGACATCCTTTATCAGTCACAACACACAACATGCAGAGTTACAGAGGGAAACTGCACACGCCATGCTTAAGTGAAATTATTTCTCTGCTTTTAGCCCATCCGCGGCAGACCAGGAGCGGTGGGCTGCCTGCCGACAGCGCCCGGGGACCCAGTTCCTTCTGTCACCATTCAGTCAGGTGGTGATCTTCTTGCATGTTTTTTATGGAGGATACCCCAGGTGGGAATCGAACCCAGGACCTTATAACTGTGAGGCGACAGTGTTAGCGCTGTTCCACCGTGCCACCGTATACATATACTATGTATATTGTAGCAGAACTAGCCCCTAACTGACCTTCTCTTCCCTCTTCGGCCTTTCTCAGGAGAGGTGGAGGTAGTAAACAGCTTAACTTTAAGAGTTATTGACTATCTGGAATGTTCACACGGAATGGGATTTCAGAAAGAGACAGGATATCTGGCTAAGAGACATCTTCCCCCACGCTCTTTCACAAAAACAGGAACACAGACATCTTCACATCAAAAGATCACCTTTCTCAGGACGTCTATCAAGGAGGTGCTAATTCTTTCTTGATAGCCCATGGGAGATGCGGACAACAAAGCTGTCTGGGCAAACAAATGCCAGACCTCAGAGGAATCCACAAACTCAATTAATGCCGATGGGTTGTAAATTAGACACTCCTGAAACAAACTGTTTTGCAGATCTGTATGTCTTGTTCTCCAGTACACCAGAATAACCTATTCTCTATGTTTAATCTCACTTTGGATTTTCTTACAGTGTCAAACCCGTAATCTGTGTGATATCAATGTTTGTTCGGTGTTTGTAGCTTGTAGGATGACAAAGCTGTGACTTCAACTTTCTTTCCAAAGTTTACCCAAAGTTTCACCATGGAACCATACTGCCCTCTAGGGGTTATAGCGGTTCGGTTGAATGTGCTTACTAAGACATGTATTGATAAGTAGTTATAATCGTGTAATCGTTTCAGGCAAATGTAAGTTGCCTCTTTCCTTGTTTCTTGCTATGTTAATGGTAATTATCTTAAAACACATCTTGAGTCACCATATATGTTAGAATAAGCCTTAGTAATTATCACTTTTATCATCATTAAATGTTGTCATCTACTTGCAAAATTATCTAACGCATGTCGTGGACAATGTTGTAATGTCTTTGAAAATTGTTCATCCAAGCTGTATGTGATTGACCATAGTGAGAAGCAGATGAGCCCTCGTACGAACCATTTATTAATTCTCGCTCCATAAAGTGGAATCATATCGCGCGCCCGCAAACCATCCCACGTGAGTTACGGCCTCTCGATTAGACACGCCCTGGAGCGAGATTTAAATGCCTGCAAAGCGCAGCAGTAACTACTCTTGTTTTCGTCTTCGTCGTTAATAGTTGTTTTTCTGCTGAGTTTCATCCAGCCTTTTTGTCTTTAGTCTTGTTCCGTTGTTTGCTCAGTCTTTTGTGTAGTTCATAGCTACTTTAAGCCACACGACTTGTTTTTCTTTTTGTAGAATTCTAAGTAAGTAATAATAATTTTGTAGACACTTTTCGACCGGCCATCGAAGAGACTATCAATTTTATTATTATCCGTCCAAATCGTGCTTCACGGACACAACCAAATCGAAAACCTGCAGCCAGACTTGCACCCCTTAAATCAGGGGAACGACCATCTCGAGCCGTTCCTCGCCTGCCACCGACACCGGAGAGGTCCAGTCCCTGAAACATCACCGTCCAACACCCGCTCTCAACCTTGGTGTGCCTGGGTCTTCCACCGGACCGCCGAGCAGATCGAGCCACGGACGACCACCGGAAGCATCTCCGGGCCAGTTCGGAGCAGGCCTCGACAGGAACGCTGCTGACCAAGTAGGCATGATAAGCGGTTTTGAATGCGAGTTGGTCCGTGAGGTTATGACCCTGTAAATTTGCGTAAATTCTATCAACCATTCGTTCCGTAAATTAACTTTACCTTTGCGTCCCCACTTTTTCCTTTTAACTACTTCTCACTATCGCCAAACTCATTTTACCATTGTTTGCCATAAGTTCTTTTTCTGCAGTTACGTGTGTTATTTCAGATCATCTATATTCTCTGTCGTACTATTCATGATATGTTGCTCATTATTCATAATTGTGTTTAATAAATAAGTTCTTTTTATATTCAAATCATAGTCAAACGGTGTCCTTTTGAGCTGAATATAAACGGTCACTATATCAGGAGGTTACACTTCAGATTATCAGACTGGTTTCCTATTGGTTCATTCGTTACCATGACATCAGCATCACAGGAGTCCGTCTCCATACAGTCCTTCTTAGCTGAGGAAGGTGGTGCCCTGATATTTTATTAACGAATGCAATACCAACATTAAATTTAATTCCCCTACAATATTTATGTATGTGATATATGATATATGTACGTGTTAGTAACAGATAGTATATGTATGCAATACAGCACTATGTATGTAATAATAATGGAAGTATGACTCATAGTAGTAGCAGTTGCAGGGGATGTCTGGCAGGTCCATGGCAGGAGACGAATCCACAATCCAGGTACAGCCACTGTCCACAAGAACCTGTGAGATGACAAAGCACAGAGACTCTGGGGAGGAAACCGAGTTAGTGACACGTCTTAGTCGGACATGAAGTGGAAAAGTGGATTACAGTGCAGTAGAAGTACCACTACAGTGAGTACACATCAACATGCAGTACAGTTACAGATGGCTGTGGCTCAGGTGGTAAAGCGGTCATCTGCCAATCAGGAGGTCGGTGGTTCGATCCCTGGGTATCTTTGGGCAAGATACTGAACCCCTAAACTGCCCCCGATGCTGCGCCATCGGTGTGTGAATTCATATGTACGTCTGCTGAATGACTAATTGTGATTGTAAGAGTTAATGATGTGCAGAGGTCAAACACTGACAGCAAACTATTGTCGGATTTTAATCTTGATGCTGGACTGATGAAATGGACTCTTCCTACTACTTGTGGTGAAAGTGTGTGTGTGTGTGTGTGCTTCTAGTTCGGGGTGTGTGTTAGTACATACAAAGGGTGGGAGGGTTGGGTTTTTAATATTGTTCTGTTTTTATCTGAATTGTTTTTAACCCTTGTAAAGCACTTTGTGTTGCATTTCATTGTGTATGAAAGGTGCTATATAAATAAAGTTTGATTGATTGATTGATCGAAATGGGTGTTGGATTTTTTTAACCTGCCGGCCGCAGGCAGTTAGAGAAAAAGGTGCCCTTTCCCAAACAAAGCTGTCTTCCACAGGCTCACCACAGGGGTGCATCCTGTCACCCCTATTGTACATTCTCTACACAAATGATTGCAGGAGCCACAGTTTCAATCAGTCTGCTCCACCATGGACCGGCTCTGACGGACTTTGTGAAGTTGTGCGATGACCACTTTCTTAAGTTGAATGTAGTAAAAACCAAAGATATGTCTGTCGACTTTAAGTGGAGAAGAACCTCTCTCTCTAATCCTCCCATTACCATCCAGGGTTCACAAGTGGAAATGGTAGAGAGCTACAAATATCTGGGCACAGTCATTGACAAGGACTTGAGCCATGACCTCAACATATCTGCCATCTGTAAGAAGGTCCTGCAAAGATTTCACTTTCTGCGCCAGCTAAACACTTTTAATGTGGAGAAAACACTAATGGTGTTATTTTAAAAGTCTTTCATCGAATCAATCTTAACTTTTGTGTTGTCTCATGGTACGGCAACTTAACTGTGCAGAACAAGAAACGGTTGCAAGACATTGTCAAGGCGGCCACTAAAATAATTAGCACTCAGCAGCTTTCTTTGGCTGACATCTATGAGGGTCGAGTCCTGAAAGAGGCACAGGAAATCATGGCCAGCCCTGATCAACCTCTGTCAGAGGAATTTGTTCTTCTGCCCTCTGGGCGGCGTTACAGGTTTCCAAGGGCCAAACGTGACAAATATAAATTTTCTTTTATCCCCACTGCAATTAACATGATCAATCTGCACTAGGTTTTTAGCTGGAAATGACAAAAAATCTGCTGGCACTGTCTGAAGTGCTTCTTTATCTTACTCATTTTATTGATGGTTACTATTGACATGATTGCAATTGTTTTTGTTTATATGACTGTCTGTCGGTATGATTGTTATTGCTGTTTTTTATTGTTCATGTCTGTCGTCCCACATTGCAAAATTGATTTCCCTGCTGAGGGACAATAAAAATGACTCTGACTCTGAGAGACATGAAGAATGAAGCGTGTTAAGACCACCAGCAGGTAAACAATGAACTCTGATCATCCTGAGGAGATAAAGGTCTCTCACAGGAAGTCAGATCAGATGAAATATGATCTCACTGCTTGAATTCTTATTTTCAAAGAAATTTCACAGATGATGTCAAAGATGAAAATGAGGCTTCTTTTAACCTCTGACCCCAGATCAGTCTGACGCTCCTCTGAACCACCTGTGCTGATCCCTTCAAAAAGTTCTGGTTGAACCGGACCCGTTCTGCTGCTGCAGCTCCTCAGATGATCAGTGACCGACCGGTCTCATCAGTTTTCTAGTGGAACAGTGTGATCCTGGTTCAGTTTAGAAGGCACACATTGTGGGATGGAGCTCCACACCAGCCTCCAGTGTTCATCTGTCATCTGGTCGACCCTGCACTGTCACCATGGTAACAGCTTGGTCTGAAACAGGAAGTGAACGAGCTTTGTTGTTGATCGGGACAAACATGTTTTATTAAAAACCATTTCCTGCTGATGGACCGTATGCAGCCGTCAGCTCAGCAACCGCTGATTTGTGTTGAGTGCGGCGGTGATGTCATCAGCCGGTCACAGTTCAGAGAATTGGCACCACGATGGCAGCCGGAGGATGAGGAGGACGAAGAGTGTAATGAAGCAGCAGATTGATGGTAATAGAAGAAACATAAATGCAGCATCTGATCTAATGTTCTCCAATGCAGCACAATGAGGCTCATTACTGAGATGACAGAGTGGACTGAAAACATGCAGCCAACAACAACAACGACAAGAAGAAGAAGAAGAAGAAGAAGAAGAAGAAGAAGAGGAAGAAGAAGAAGAAGAAGA
>JBBMOE010000143.1:0-11054 GCA_037975065.1 Chaetodon trifasciatus
CGCTGGTGACGCCGCCGCAGGGCGACGCGTTTAGACGCACAAAGAGATGAAGTCAAAGAGTTGAGACGCGGCGAGAACGAGAACGTTCAGCAGCGTCACAGTTCAGACGAGAGAAAACAAAGAAAGACCAGCGGACGGACCAGCGTGTCCACGCCGAGGGGCGTGTCCTCAGTGGAGGCCGCCGACCTCACACACAGCTCACAGTTCGATTGGCAGCTGAGGGTGTGATGTCACTACGTGCTTCTGCTCTTGGTGGCGGGCTCCGCCTCCTGCTCGTACTCGATCTCCACGTACGCTCGCTTCTTCCTCGCCGCAGAGCCGTTAGCAGGAGATTTGCCTTTTGACCTGGAGGCCTTCGTCTTTGTCTTCGTCTCCACCTCCACCTCCATCTCTTCCTCCTCCTCCTCCTCCTCTTCTTCACTTGACTCCTCCTCTTCCTCGTCCTGTTCCTCCTCGTCGCTGCTCGTCTTCAGTTTGTTCATGTCCTGAAAGAAGAAAGGACTTCATGAGCTCCACGTCACCACAGACGGGCGAACAGAAAACAAACAAAAGCTGTTTGTGTTTGTCAGGTTGAACTAGAATCACTTCCTGTTTGCAGCTCCCGTCACGTCGTCGCTCTCAGTTAATGTCGGATCTCCTCCTCATTCGATGGTCAGTGACCTTTGACCTCTGACCATCCGATAACACACCGCCTCCACCCATCAGACGTGAAGCTTTAAGCTAATCACACATCTCACAGGCGGCGAACCGTCCCTGTGATGAGGATGATGAGGATGATGAAGATTTACCTCGAAGTCGCTCAGGTCGCTCTCCTCCACCTCATCGTCTGCCACAAACTCTCTCCTGCCGACGTCCTGCAGACACAGAGACACGTTCAGAGTCCTTCAACGGAAAGAGAAACTGAAGCACACTGAACCTCTGAAGGCTCCTTCATCACCTCGTCATCCTCCTCCTCCTCCTCCTCCTCTTCCTCCTCTGACTCGCTCTCTTCATCCTGCTGCTCCAGAGCTCTGTCGAAGGCGTGGATCGGGAAGTTGTAGATGTCTCCATACTAACACACACACACACACACGCACACACACACACACACACACACACACACACACAGTTTGGCTTCAGATTCTGACAAACTGCTGGACTTTGAGCTAAATGCTAACATTAGCTCACATGACCTCAACATCAGGGTCACGTGAACGAGGATATTAGCGTCCTAATGTCTGACAGTTAGCATGTTTTCTTTAGCATGTTAGCATGTTTTCTTTAGCATGTTAGCATGTTAGTACTTGTGTTAGAGTAAGCTGAGTCAGCTGATGTCTGAGTGCTGCGGGGTCTCAGTGGACTGAGTCTGAACCTGATCCAGGTGTCCTGAGGAAACTTCTGCCTGACGAATAAACTGACCTGAATGTGACATCGTGGTTGTGTATTTACTCTCGTTACTGTAAAAAGTTGTGTTTTTGGTGTTTTTAAGTCTATTTCTGCGTCTCTCTCAGGAATGCTTCAACTCGTCTGTTCCGACAGTGAAACTGATCCCAGGACAGCTGCCGGCGGTGTCGTACCGTTCCCTGCTTGAGTCTCTCCAGCAGCTCCTTCTCGATGGCGTTGTCCAGCTGAGCGGCGATCAGAGCTTTCTCCTGCAGACAGACAGGCAGACAGACAGACAGGTAAACACACCTGAAGCGTCTGGCTCTCACTGTGTGACCAGCTGATCGGCGCTCACCTCTTTCCTCTTCTCTCGCTTCTCCACCTTCCTGCTGAGAGGAACCAGCTTCCTCCTGAAAACACAAACCGATCGCTCAGTGAGTCGAACCCCCTGCCTGGACGAGTAGTACTGCAGTATTACTTTAACACTGGTGTCGGGTACTGTGTGTACTTCTACTGCTTGTAATTTTCAGTTCACTTCCTCAAGTCTTATTTTAGAAACCTCTGGTGATGTTTCGACTTATTCATTTGTCTGTTTTCTTCTCTGTGGATCAATAAACCTTCATCTGATTGTGGTTTGACTCTGAGTTCAAACTTCTTCAGAAACCAAAAACCAAACTCCAAACATCATCTGTCAGATCTGTCAAGCTGTGACCATCATCAGTCCGGTGTAAGAAGGATTTTCATTGGTCCTGCTCAGTGCAGTCACTTGCTGTGGTGAGTGGTAGTACTTGGTAGTACTTTGGAGTACTTACTGTCTCTTGAGGACCAGTTTGCGCATGCGGATCAGATACTGAGTGATTTTGGTGAAACGCTGTTTGCACTTGTGTCTGATGAATCGAGGCCAGTAGATCAAATTCTCATCGATCTGTTCCAGAGCTTTCTCGTAGTTCTTACTGAGCTTCACCTGCACACACACACACACACACACACACACACACACACACACACACAGAGTTTCAACACAAACGTACGTGTCCCGCCTCGTTCGCTGTCACACATGAAGCCATAAAAACTGAGCAGATTGAATCTTTCGTGTTTTTTCCTGCTTCAAAGCTTTGAATCAGAAGTTCTTCTCTGGCGGTCAAACGGCGAGAAAAACTTTTGATTTCAGGTCAGAAGACACGTCGTACTAACTGAAACATGACGTGGAGTCAATGAACCGGCGTCCTGCTCACCTTCTCCCACATCTTGGCGGGAAAAGCTGCTCTTTCGATCACCTTCATGTAGAGGAAACACTGACCTGCAGGAGTGAACACATGATGAATGAGCTGATCAATGACATTAATTATTGGTATATTTTAAAGAGTGAGCTTGTCATTTTTCCTGAATATCTTCATCAGACTATCTGTGCGTTACCGGCGACGGACGCGGTCGTTACCTTTCTCCTCCCTGATGGTGGCGTACTGGCTGTTGGCCAGCGGGCAGGACGAGCGGTTACACAAACCTGTGATGTTGAATTCATTACGACAGAAGTTCTGACTCTTCGTCCTGCAGACGGAGAGGAGATGACACCTGAACTCAAACTGTTGATTATCAAACCTCCAGCAGCTGAGAGCAAACTCCACTCTGCTGAAATCTACTGCTCATATTCATCAGTCAAAGCCCAGCAGGACGCGACGACGCCGATTCCCTGAACTCACACTCCAGCTTGAGGCCTTGATGTTGAGTGTCAGACTTACTTGACTTTGAAGGAGCAGAACTGTTTGTTGCCAATAATGTCCCAGATCACCTGCAGGAAGCAGATTTCACACGTTACAAACATCCACTGAGTTTCATCAGGAGGCCTTTGAGTCGCAATTTTAAAGGTGAATTTAAAAAAATCTCAGTATCATCAAGTGGTGTCAGTATCCAAAGAACTCTGCTGCGTTCAGGTTTTATTCTGAGGTTCATCTATTTTAACGTGTGTCTATGACACTCAGAGAGGTCCTGGACACCTTCAGAGGACTATCCGTCAGAGACAAAGAGGACGGTGTGCAACGTGCTGCCGACATTATGTTCCCTCAGGACTGAACCGATGTGTGTGTGTCGAGCCATTTTTTTTTACCAGCTGTGTGTTTGCAGAGAAGCCAGAAAACCTTCACATCGACCGTTTTATAACGGAGCTCGGCGTCACCTCCTAGCTTACTGCCAAAGTGTCTCAAAGCTGTTAAGCACTGTATTTCTATCAGTGTGTCTTTAGTACAGAGAATTACTGTTCAGCATTTAGTCCACCTAATGAGCAGCAGATAATTATTAACCCTGATTTATCATTTGTAGTTGCCGGTAAGCTAACGTTAGCATGAGGGCTAGCAGAGCACATTAGCAGCTTGAATTAATGAATTCATCACACTCACGTCGTCGTGCTGCATTTTTGGTTCCTCACAGAATCGAGTCTGCTGGTAGTTTCAGTTATAATCAATAAGTTAAAGTAAAGTTATGACGGAGTTTTCTGTCTTCGCAGCCACATGGACCATCAGGAAGCCACCATCTTTGTTTGCATGGACGAGATCTCGGAGTCATGAAGTCAACGCGAACAAGTATCGCGAGACGTGACATCGAAACGGTTATTTTCCGGTGTTTGATTATTGTGGAGGACTCTTTTAATTTATTAATTATGCATCTGTCTTTAGGGAGCACGTCGTTCAGAAATACATTTATTAAATTTTGATAAATATTTTGAAATTCATTTTCAAAATCTTAAAAAAGAGGCCAATACCCCAATCTGACTAAATACAACCAGCTGCATCATTTATTTTTAATTGAATATATCGTTTTGGATTTTTTTAAAAATGGGAACAACAGGATAAAATTCTGCTGAACAAAGTATTCCGTTTTAGACTTTTGTTGTTTTGGAGATATTGGTAAACTGTATTATTTTAACAATTGTTAGAAATAAAGTCCTTCTTTAAATCATTTAATGGTTAATTTGGAACTTTCCAATGCAGCACGTTCAGTTCAGACCCGCGTGATACTGAGCTGTGCGCGGTAGATAATAAGTTACATCAAATTAACGTTGTTCTTGTTTTGTCTTTGTTTTTCTTTTAGAACAAACTGAATAAAATGACTTCCGGTTCAGGATCAGAAGGGCTGAGGCGCTGAGCGTAACAAGGGAGGCTGCACCTTTCACGGATGGTCCGTGAACGCACCAATCATCACACTCATGAACTAGAAGGATCATGTGAACCAAACATGGCGCTGAAATCGACTGTAGCGCCTTTCCCGCTCTTTGGCTGACGGTGTGACATTTGAGGACTCGGCGCTTCTCGTGTCCACCTCCCACCGAACACCCTGCGGCAGGTCTGTGGGTTTGTTTCGCTTTTTGGGAATGAACAGCGAGGAGAGCAGAGCTTTGTAAACTATGTGAAGAGGTGCATTATGGGAGTGACCGCGGTAAACTGAAGAGGAGCGACACCGTGGAGTGACGTCACTCACTGTAAAATTCATACGACGTTAATATTTTAGAGCTGCAGTAACTGAAGTTTAAGTTCACTTATTTTTAAATAAGAGTTGAACAAACATCGACATAACTTCAGTTTCTAAGCTGATGAACCCGTTAACAGTTTATTTCCACATCTAGCAGTTATAAAATAATTTAATCATTCATTCATTCGTGTTTGTGTCACTTGATTTAAGTCCACGTGAACCTCAGACTTAACTTATATCGATGTCTCATTACTGTAATATCACTGCTGATGTTTTAACACACTTTATTGCGTTGGATAATTTAATCTATGGCACAACAGAAAATTTAGCTTCGTGTGTAAAATCTTAAAGTACTTCCAGCTGTCAGATAAACTGTAGTGGAGTACAAGTACAATGTACACAGTAAAAAAATGAAAAAGCACGTAGTTACTTTCCACCACTGATATCTGTGAAAACAATAATCTTATTAGTTACACGTCATGTTAAAGTCAGTTAATCCTCATTTCTGGTCTTTTTTGACTTTACCTTCCAGTGTCTGTCGCTCTGCAGTTTCTCTCCAACACAAATATTTCAGGTCTTAAATACTCAGATTCAGTGAATACCTTCATGTCAGAGTGATCAGTTTTTCCTCATGTACAAACTCTTTTAGTCTCTAAACATCCATAAAACACACAAACCTTCTGCAAAGACTTCAAAGTGAACCTTCACGTTAATGGAAACACAGAAAATGATCAATTTATTCTGTTGCTCTTAAACTTAAACTGAATTGTGAATCTGTAGATTTTTCTTTTCTTTCTCTTCATTTATAAAACGAGACGATGCAACAAAAAGCTGCTCGGAGGCTTATTTACTTAAAGGAAATCAGACAAACCCAAACTCCATTTTTATCTGAACGTGTGATTTTAATGCTGTTACTCTGTCCATGTGATCAGGTCCTGCTCCTCCCATTCGCCTCCTCAAACCAGTAAAACCAGTCAGAATCATCTGGTCTGCAGACACGGATCTCTTCCTCTGATCTTCATGTATTTTTACACAGTTCATATCGTTCTGTTAAACTCAGTTTCTACACGTTTGTCTCTTCAGTACCTGAACTAACCTGCTGCGGGTCATGTGACTCTGCTCCTGACGTCTGTCTCCTTCTTGATTTGATGGTGAAAAACCTGTTTTCCTTCTCGTTTCATTCATTTGTTCTCGTCTTGCAGAAACACAGACAGACTCACGAGTGAAAAAACAGAGAAACGGTTTATTTAGTAAATAGTGTGAGCGGCTCACGGCTGTACAACACTGGCATCTGGAGTTGGCACTCTTTAAAGGGACGATCCACCCAAAGCAGAGTCACACCTGTCATCACCTGTGGTCACATGACGATAACTGCTGTCACTTCTGTTTGAGGAGGATCGTCTTTCATTTTTCTATTTTTGCTCAACAAACTGAAAAACAGGCGCCTCCGAGAGACAAAGTACAAAACAAAGAGACGAAAAGAAGAAGAAGAAAGCAAAAGGCACCGAGAAGCCACGAGAGACAGAAGTCAGCCGACAACTGAAACTACAGACATGCAACTCACATCGATTTACACTGAGCTATATATGCATGCAAAAACAACACACATGCACGCACGCACGCACACGCACACACACGCACACACACACACACACATCTGTAAAATACGAACGGCGCGTCGGCTCCTGAACAGACGACTAATAATGTCCAAATCGTGGAGGCTAAAGATCCACCCAGACACGGTGCTGCCCCCCCACCACCAGAGGGGCATCAGCCAGGCCAGGTGCATTGTGGGTAACGCCCCCACAGCATCCAGGTGAGCTGAGAACAGCTGATTCCTCTGCTGTCAGAGCAAAGACCAGAGACAGAGGAGCCAATCAGAAGTCTTCTGGAACCAAAACAGACCAGGTGAGGCGGTTCATGACAACAACAAACAGGTGCTTCAACAGGAAGTACTTTACACTGAAAGACCCAATCACACGAGTCATGACGTCGCACCGTTTCCTCCAATCGACCGATCCAGGTGTCAGAGACGGTGGACAGCTGACCACGCCGTCCACTCTGGGAAACACGATGACATCAGCAAAACAGGTGAGTCACCTCGTTTGTCCTCCTCCAATCAGACGGCAGAGATTCAGATCAGTTTCTACCACCAAGACTCCAGAATGTTCTAGGTTCCAACCCAGAGCCCAGCGTTCTGCACTCCTCCAGGACGTCAAATCTAAAACACAGGAACAACGTGGAGGACGCACCTGTTGAACCAGAGCTCACCTGAAGCCGCGTCCTTATAAGGAAAGCAAAGGTGTTCATCCTCCAATGACATCACACTGATCCTGGAGCAGCCACGGCTGCGTTTGAATGCTCCACTCTGGGGCGAGAACACAGGACGTAAATCTGAACAAAATGTTTTAGATCTGGCACTGCAGTGAAGATGCTAACGTCCTAACCAGGTGTGCTCCTGCACAGGTAGAACACACCTGGTTCCACAGAATGAGCTGTGTTCTACAGTCAGAGCGTTCCTCAGTATCGAAGAGAAGATCCAGAAACATTCAGCCTCGAACACGTTCAGTCTCAGACCTCGAGGCCTTCAGACAACATGGCCGCCTATGCTAATGTCCACGAGGCTGGTGGGCGGAGCTACGGCAGTAAGAGCACAGGATTGTGGGAGATGAAGTGGATGAGAACTGCTGGAACAGGAAGATCAAAGAGTTCCAGAAAGAAAAGCAGAGATTCATCCGGCGGAAACTTTTCAGAACAACGATGAAAGAACAGCAGAGCGAGGAGGAACCAAACCAATCAGAACCGAGAAAACACGCCGCTCAGCACGTCAGCGAGTCAGCTGGCAGAAACAGAGACAAAGAAGAAACTGCAGCGCGTCGACATGACAGCAGAAGAAGAAGGAGGACGGACACAGAAAGCATAAATGAACGTCCAGCCGGAGACGCTGCTTCAGCTGAACGCAGCCAGCAGGTCTGTGCCTGGACCGCCCCTCGCAGGGAGTCCAGCCAATCAGAAAACAGAGCTCCTGGTGGTGTCAGACAGGGGGCGGGGCCTGATGGCTTCAGTGACGTCAGTGTGCTGATTTTTGTGTCGAGGTCTTATTGTGACTAAACTCAGGACTGATGGGTCTGAGAAGACTTTAAAGGAGCATTCAGGTGTTCTGTCGTCCTCTCCTGACGAGACGATGAAGACGCCGTCACGCTCAGACGTAAACCAACACTTTATTTTAAACCTCACCGTTATTTAACCTTTAGCAGCAGAACACGTAAAGCAGCTGTGTGTTTGTGAATGAACTGATTGGACGTCCTCCTGTGGACGGACAGCCGCCTGCTGGTCAACAGGACATGAAGGACCGGGCAGTAAGACACAGCTGTGATAATATCAGAGACGTTTTCGTGGTTAAAACTTGAGTCATCATTTAAACGTGTCCTGATAGCTGCACCTGAACGTGTCACAGACCTTTAACTGAATGGAACATGCTGCTCATAAACGTTGAATAAGTGCCAATAAATGCTGCTGAACACGCCGTCATCATCATCGTCATCGTCATCATCATCGTCATCGTCATCGTCATCGTCACCAGGGTCTAAAACACTTTGATACAAACATGTTGAGAGTAAATCAAGCTGAACCAGGAACAGAAGAAGAAGAAGCGTCTCTTTAATTCAACCTGTAACCAGCTTGTTAGCATCGTTAGCATCGTTAGCATCGTTAGCTGAATCTGTGTGGCGACCGCGTGACGAGCAGCTAGCCGGCGGCTAACAATGCTAACAGGCCAAACGATGCCGCCCATGTGACACCTGAGCCTCTCTGGCTGTCTGTTGTGGAACATGAGGGCATTCTGGGTAATGTAGGATTCAACAAAAAGACAAACGATAAAAGAATCTGCGTCCTCTGGTTCTTTCGTCTGTCCTCCTCTCTGCGTCTTCATTGGTCAACAGGTGACCTGCAGGGAGGCGGGGTCGGTAAAATGCTCTGTGATTGGACAAGAGCTCCACCTGCGCGTCCACCTACGCCTTCTAGAAATGTGGATGATTAAGACAGACGGCGGTTCAGCTTTCACTTCATCTAAAGGGGCCCTGAAGTCCCGTCCCTTCATTAACCCCGGCAGACTCAGACCTGCCCCCCCCCACCGACTGCGGAGGTCTCCGACGGTCTGACAGGGTTTCAGGAAAGGGTGGAGGGGGGTCTGGTTTCAAGGATCCAGACCTGCTTTGACTCTGGATGGTGTTTGGGTCAGAAGACCTTTTCGTTGGTCTGGAGCGTCTCAGGATCGTGTCCTCGCAGATGTCTCCGGTTCTAAAAGTCAACTTTTCAAACTAAACCAGATGCGGGGCTCTGGGACCAGGTTTATGTTTGAGCAGGTGTCAGAGGAAGCGTCCTCGAAGATGATGAGCTCAGCGCTTTTTTAAGGCCTTTGATGAAACTAAAGACTGGATCTTCTGTCTCAGGCGTCTCGTCCATCCTGGGGACTCTCCAGATCTTTAAAACTGTAGCTGTAGCCTTTCTTCACTGGGGGGTGGCGGTGGTGGTGGTGGTGGTGGTGGGGGGTCGGTGGGTCTAGGCAGGTCTCGGTAAGTCTTTTTTGGGGGTCCTGGACCGGGTTTCTGGCCTTAGGAGGTCTTGACCAGGTCGTAGACGTAGATGTGGAAGTCGTCGTCGAACTTGATGAAGTAGACAGAGGGCTTGGCCTCCACCTGGTGGATGACCATCCCCGACCGCTTCCCGCCGTCCTCTTTGGCGTACTCCACCTGTTTGCCCACCAGACTGTCGACGACCTCGCCGGGCTCCCGCTCTGCCGCCACGCTGTCGTCTGCAGAGAGAGAGGCGGCTGTTAAAGCTAAGGATGACACAACCAACATGTGGCCGAAACCTCTGCTGAAAGACCTGATAGTGGTGATACTGGTGACACTGGTGTGTTTCCACTCACTGGAGTCGGGCATGATGCGCAGGTCTCCCTCCTTGTAGTCGTCCAGCAGCTGGTACATGTAGAGGACCGGGTCTTTCTCGTAGGTGATGTAGAACCAGGAGGTCATGATGGGGGCCCGGGCCAGCACCATCCCCCTCCACTCCTCCTTCGGCCCGTCCTCCGTCTCAAACATGTGCTCCACCGCTTTCCCGATCATCGTCTCCGCCAGCAGCGAGTCGCTCACCCGGGCCGGAGCTGGACCAATCACAGAGAGGCAGGTTACACTGACATCATCACCTCTGCTCACATACACGTACACAAAGCCGCAGCGTGGACCTGCAGTTCCTCTAGCGTCCACTAGAGGCTGCGGTGGTCAAAGTGACTGTGGGGGGGGTTCCTCTCTTCCTCACCCACTCTGTCGGGCAGGACCTCCAGGCCCACCACCCGCTCGTCTCCGTACAGCTCCAGGCCGTAGATGCAGTCGAAGCCGTCGTATTTGATCAGGTAGAGAGACGGGTTAACAGGGACCTGGTCCAGGACTGTCCCCTTCCACTGGGACGACTTACCTGAGGGGACACACACACACACACACACAGATCAGCTAAACATGAACAAAAAGGAGGTTTTTGTGTTTCACGGTCGTCTCCAAACGAGTGGTGATCAAGAACTGTGGACGTCTGAGACGCTAAGCAAACGTCTCTGTAGATCAAACTTACTGCCTTCCTTCCAGATGTGCTGGATCCTGCAGCCCACGATGTTCCTTCTGGGCTGAGCCAGAGTCTTACTGGGACCAACGCTGGTCCTCTGTTTCCTGCAGAGGACGAGAAAAACGAGACCACAAAGGACAAGATGAAGAGAGCGAGACAGAGTGGAGGGGACAAAAAAGAGAGAAGAGTAAAGGTTAAAGTGAAGGACGGGAAAGAAAAAGGGGACAGCAGAGAAGAAGACAAACACGTTCCAGCTGTGACCTGGAGGTCTGGTCCGTGGAGATAAAGTCACGTGATTCATCGTCAGCTCGCCTTCGTCAGACTTACTTGTGCGAGTTCTTCTTCTTCATCATGTTTGCAGACACGCCTGAATGTCCTGAAACACAAACATCCAGCATCCATCATACAGATGGTGTGTTCAAGGACACTCTGACATCTGAGCTCCGTGAGTCAGTGATTTAAAAACCTTTTTCATATCTCACCTCCGTCTGCTCGGGGCCGCGGGGCCGCTGGGCTCTTGAATGGGGTCTTCATTCATCCACCTGTGGGGGGGCAGCCAGCCAGGCCGTCGGTCCAGGCTGAGCGCTGGGAGTCAGCGTGTGTGTGTGTGTGTG
>JBBMOE010000143.1:13746-22168 GCA_037975065.1 Chaetodon trifasciatus
GCCTGATGATGATGATGAAGATGACCAGCCAGAGGTCACAGTTTACCCTCTTCATTAGGTGTCCGCCTCAGCACCGGCCCTGCCGCTTACACTCCAACATGTTCAAATATGTGCACAGATAATTGGTCAACCCCCATCCGGCAGCCATATTGCGCCAGTATTTATAAAACCCGCATCGGTGCAAAAAAAGGCGCAAGCGAACAAAGGGAGAGGGGAGGTCTGTGAGGAGAAAACACAGCGCTATGCTAGCTGCTTTGCGCTAAAACGTCAAAGCGGACAAACGGCCCGTTAAACGGCTCGTCCGGCGGTGCCAGAGGCCGCAGTTTCTTACCGATGCAGCAATCAGTGTCGCCACATAATCCCGATCAACCGCCGCGGCTCCAAATTGATCCGCTCTGCCTCCGTTTGGCTCTCCGCGGCGCGGTCAAGCTAACTGCGCTAAAATGGAGGGAGGGCGGAAGTGAGGCGACGGGTTCTTCAAATTAAAGGTCAGATTTTGATGCAGTCATATATTTTTTTTTATTTTAGCAGTGTTTCAGTCCTGATCCTGGTCCCTCTGTCCTGGCCTGCGTGGTTTAGATGTTTTCCTGCTCCAGCACTCCTCATTTAAATGAATCCGCAGAGTTCGATGAAGAGCAGGTCATTTGAATCAGGTCTGCTGGAAGCAAGGACACATTAAAGAGGACCTGGACCAGGACCTGGACTGAAATAAAGGCATACGAAAGATGTATTGAATTCACATCAAAATAAAGATATCTGTGAAGAAAATGTTACATTTACCACAAAATTCAGATTTGATTGATTTTTTTAAATCCCCAAATTAGATAGATAGATAGATAGATAGATAGATAGATAGATAGATAGATAGATAGATACTTTATTCATCCCCAAGGGAAATTCATTAAATTATTAAATTATGATTGTTTCAAGATTTCTAAGTTGTTTTATTGTTTATTTTATATGATTGTATGGGAGCTTTCATTCTTGATTTTATGATCACATTTCCATATAATTCTGATTTGTGGCATTTATTGTGTTATCTGCCTTATCAGACATAACAGTAAAGCAGAAGATGTTACAGACTTTGGGAAACTGCCATTTTTCACATTTTCTGAAGTTTGACAGATGAAACAATTAATTGATTAATCGAGGAAATTATTAGTACATAGCTGTAAGCACTAATCTTTTCATCCAGTTTTACTACAACATCTGAGAGTATTTTGTTTGCACAATTTAAAAACATGGATGTGATATATTCATATATAATAACTACTATTAAAATAAATGCCTTGGTCACCTTTATTTGTTCTATTATTAACTAAAACCATCATATTTGGTATTAGTCAATCGCTTCAGCGTTTGTAAGGAGGCTTTTATTTTAAAATATTCTAACCGGAAGCGTGATTTATTATGCTGGTTGTCTTGACACTGGTTGTTGTGCAAGTTTGCTTTGAAGCCAAAAATTCTTCCACCGCCGAGTCCCGCCTTTCTGCCTCTTGCTAAATAGTGATCCAAGCGAATGTCGGCAGCGCGATGTGCTGCTGTCTCTTCCTGCCACATACTGAGATTCTCCGTTGACCTGTTTTTGTCACAGGCGGAGACAGAATCGTGTAAACGGGAACAGTATTTGGCCTCTTTTGTGCGCTGATATTTAAAATGTTTCGAAACCTGAAGCTTCGTACGTTGCTAAGTTAACAACACATCATCTGCATTGTAGTATGAACGGCGGCACAGCAGATGGCGCACGTTCAACGACAGGGAGTTAACGTGTCAGCTGACCCAGAGTCAGATCTCTTAGCTATCGACAGTGTAGTGGAGAATCGAGCCTGAATAAGAGCTGATCTGCGGGCAGCTAAAGGTCTACTGTCACATACGTTGAAGCAGGCACCGCGCGCCGGGGGAAATGCGTTCGTTTAGTTAGCAAAGACGGCCCATTAGGGCGGCGTTTATCGCTTTTAAAATGGCAAAAGTATAGAATGAGGCGACAGAGCCACTCAGCCGGAAGACTCCGATGAGGAAAACAGGACGAACTGTTAAATTACAAACAGAGCAGAGGAATTTTGGTGAAACACGAAAGCCGAGCCCCCCTCCACAGTTTACCGCTCCGCTCGCGTCGACTTTAGCAGAAGTCCATGATAGCGCAGGAAGATAATTCACTCAGCGGGACACACTGGAAGAGACGGGGAAACACCAGCAGGATGCCGAGCAGCACGAACTCGATGTGAAAATCGTTACGGCAAGATGTGAGATGAGCCTGGAGAAAACAGCGACCGAGGCCAACGACATCATGTTGGTCCGGAGCTCGGTGAGTGGGGCGCTAGCTTGGCTAACGTTAGCGGCTAATGTCGGTCTGTGTAAACTGGTTGAACATGAAGCTAAACGGCTGACAGCTGCTTCGCTGTGATGGAGAGACAATGGAAAAACAATACAGGTGACATGTTTGTTAGTTTGGCGTTGCCAACTAGAGATAAACGCAAAGGCTGGTAGCTAAGCAGCGGGTTAGCTAAGTTAGCTAGAATGTGAGGTAATTCAGCCGTTAACCAAAGTTAGCTAACTAGTTCTTCCGTCAGCTAGCTAGCTCGTGTTTACTCCAAGTAAACTTTGATAACGAACAGCGCTGTTTCTCTTCTGCTTGGAGAATCCAGGTGAAGTACTCACCTGAGTACACTTTGCTCATACCTGAAGACGCCCGATGGTTCAATGCTGCCGTTCGTCGACAGTCAACACATGACAGAGCAGGACTGCGCAGAGCTCGACGTGTTCACGGGCATTTCTTGTGTTAAATTTACATACAATCGCTTCTTCTGTGGGTCTTTCGTGTTAGTTAAGCTTTTCCAGCCGCTCATGAGTCTAACGACTGAGAAGTGTGAGAAAAGTGCGGTTTTATTTACCGAATGTAGCTTTTACTGTACTGTGTAACGTAATGTAAATAGAGTTTTGGCCTGCCAGTGAAGGCATCATGCAGATGTGTGTCTGCAGTAACTTTCTCATTCATGTCCAAATCCGACTTTTCTCTGGACTGTTGGCCGTGAGGCACCAAACACACTCAGCTTCTCATCCTCTGAGTGTGAGGTGGAGCTTGTTTTAAACCGTTTGCTCCAGAATCAGCTTCATTCTGACTCCGTCTTCATTTGGTAGATCCTGAACTGAGTTTGGTCTGCAGCTCTCTGTGCACAGACACCACTTACTACTTAATGCATCCTGTCTCCTGTGAAATCCAGAAAGCTCCTCCATGCTGAATCAGAGGAGGAACGGGAGTGTCGGGCTGATTGTTCTTAAATCAGAGTTTATATTGAAGCTGAGCCGGCAGTGTCTGAACACAGCAGCATGTACTGGAGAGAAAATCGATGCGCTGCTACCTGGTGTGCAGTGAACTGCTCAGGTTGTTTACATCAGCTCCTTCACACTGTTCAGGTTCTTAACGCTCCTCTGATTTATAACAGACTGCTTCCTGTGTCGCTCCGTTCACCCCCCCACCCCCCATCAGTTTCGATTTTGCCACCGAACATCATGCATGCGGTGTGTACCTGAGTACATGCTCGTCGATGAGGTTTCCTGTAGCTTTTAAGTGCTTTTCTGAATCTCTTTAGGTCGAGAGTCTGACCGTCACTCCCTGATTTAAGTCATCATGCTCGAGTAAACATCTGGTCCAAGATATTGGAGGAGAAGGAGACCTGAGTTTTGATCAGACTGAACAGGAAGTGAGGTTAATTTCCACAGATGAATAGTTAATGTTTGCGCCTCTCTTCTCGCCGCCGCAGCACGGCCGAGGCCGAGCCAGAGTGACTCATGCGGTGGTGGTGATCTTCCTGGAGTTCTTCGCCTGGGGGCTGCTGACCACGCCCATGCTGACCGTGAGTAAACACGCGCCGAACATCAACATCTCAACACACACCGCTTCAGAAGGTCCGTTTCACCGTTGCGCCCGTCGGCTGGATGTTTACAGGTCGATCACCTGGTTCACACCTCCTCTGTGAAAGCATAAGAGCGTCTCAATCCAACGCTCACATGGCAGCACGTGCGTTGAAATGTTTATCGTTTGCTGTGTTTGTTCATACTGTCGACATAAATCTTCAGTAGACTTAGTCAAATCAAGTCCTCTAAACTTCAGGTCTTCTGGTTTCCTCAGACATGCTTCCTGAGGACGTTTTGTACTGAGAGAAGTGTAACTTTGGACGATGCCCACTGGACTCAGACACAGTGGACGCCTCCTGTTAGTTATTAGGAGGCAGAGCAGAGCTGTGGATTTAGTTCTCTGACACTGGGTTTGAAGGAGTGGGTCTGTTTGTGGCCAGTATGAACAGGAGAAACCGTTTCACCAGCCACTGCTACTTTTTAGAAGAAATATCATAAAACTTCATGTGGTTACGTTGGATTTATTGCTTGTTTTGGAGGAGGATGTCGACTTGTTCACGCATTTGAGCCAGTCTCAATCAGCCAATCATTCCATGGAAGCTGATTGGCTGCTGCCTGTGGAAATCCCCCGCTCCAGTGTTTGTGCTAAGCTAAGCTGCCTCTCTCTGTGTGCTGGGCTCAGATCAGAAGATATCCATCTGAAACATNAATGTCTGTTTTGTCCAATGAAAAACCAAAAAAATAGTTCAGTTTACTGAAAACACTGAATGAATGTGAGACCACGAAATCAGCAAACTCTCAGAAAGTGACAAAAGACATCAGATGTTTGAGATGAGCTAAATTTAGTCGAGTCGAAGCGAGTCGTGCCCGTCCTCTTTGGGCCGTCTCACCTGTCCGCGGTGCGGAGACGCTTCCTGCTCCTTCACTAACGGTTTTTCTCCTCAGGGCTTCCTGTCGTTCCTGTCGGCTCCTCTGATTGGTGCGCTGTCAGATATCTGGGGCAGGAAGTCTTTCCTCCTCATGACGGTTTTCTTCACCTGCGCCCCCATCCCCTTCATGAGGATCAGCCCGTGGTGAGTGAGCGAGCGGCAGGCGACGCCTTCAGGGACCAGAGTTTTGTGTGCGGAAAGGAAGCGGCTGACAGACACACAGGATGTTTGAACAAAGCAGCGTTTTCACTCGAAGCTCTTTCACTTTAACGCTGTCACAGAGTTTCAGCGTCTCGTTTTCTAGTTTAAAGACAATATTATCCTTTTTAAGCTTCGGCGTGTTTCCTTTCTGCTCCTCTTCCTCTGTCAGAGTTCTGACGTCAGACAGGTGAAACCAGCCTCAGTCCAGCTGTCCAACTGCTCCTCTGCTCCTCCTCTGCTGCTCCTCTGCTCCTCCTCTGCTGCTCCTCTGCTCCTCCTCTGTTCCTCTCCTCCTCTGCTCCTCCTCTGCTGCTCCTCCTCTGCTGCTCCTCTGTTCCTCTCCTCCTCTGCTCCTCCTCTGCTGCTCCTCCTCTGCTCCTCCTCTCCTCCTCTGCTGCTCCTCTGCTCCTCCTCTCCTCCTCTGCTGCTCCTCTGTTCCTCTCCTCCTCTGCTCCTTCTGTGTTCCTCTCCTCCTCTGCTCCTCATCTGTTCCTCCTCTGCTCCTCCTCTGCTCCTTCTCTGTTCCTCCTCTGTTCCTCCTCTGCTGCTCCTCTGCTCCTCCTCTCCTCCTCTGCTGCTCCTCTCCTCCTCCGCTCCTCCTCTCCTCCTCTGCTGCTCCTCTCCTCCTCTGCTCCTCCTGTGCTCCTCCTCTGCTCCTCTCCTCCTCTGCTCCTCATCTGTTCCTCCTCCTCTCCTCCTCTGCTGCTCCTCTCCTCCTGTGCTCCTCCTCTGTTCCTCTCCTCCTCTGCTGCTCCTCTCCTCCTGTGCTGCTCCTCTGCTCCTCCTCTGCTCCTCTCCTCCTCTGCTCCTCCTCTGCTGCTCCTCCTGTGCTCCTCCTCTGCTCCTCTCCTCCTCTGCTCCTCAGCTGAGTCATGCTCAGGTCTGTTTGGACGTGCTTTTCTCTGCTGAGTGTCGACTGCGCTGCAGACGTCATCACTGCCATCAGAGGCTCAGATCAATCAATGAATTGATCAGTTCATCGGCTGAAAGTGAACCAGCAACAATAACAGCTGATGATTCATTTGAAGTTGTTTTTTTCACCTTTAGTCTGTTTTGTGTCACTTTAAATGAATGGACATTTGATGACGTCTCGTCAAGTGATCGATTAATGGAGCAGATAATTAACCGACGAATCGACGATGGAGCGTTGTGTGATGTGAGCGGGTGGAGCGGGTGGAGGCTCTGCTGAAGCCTTGTGGGCGCTCAGGCTTCAGTGTGCTGGAGTTTGAACAGTCACATGTTGATCATGTGAGCGGCTGAGGATCAGCCTGAACGCCACAGATCTGAGATCAGCCACAGCAGTGAAACCTTTCCCCCTCCTGCTGCTGCTCAGAGCTCGTCTTCTCCACAGGAACACGCCGCCGTGGATTCACACCGTGGGTTTCCAAGAAGTTAAAAACTGACCTTTAGCTCAAAGAGTGTCCAGTAGCTTTAAAATCCTCCTTTCATTGAAGTTAAACTGGTTCAGACACTTCAGGCTGGAGATCAGCTGATTTCAGTCACATGGTTTCATCTCAGAATCCACCAGTTCAATCAGTGGTTCACCTCATCGTATTTAATGCAGCTTTAAACGGACCGTTTTCATAGAATATAGTGCATTAATTTAACAACTTACTGAAGTTAGAATGTTTATTGTCTCCTGTTAGAAGACGTTGTCTTATTTTACACTTACTTACTTACTTACACTCATGCCCAGTTGAACTCATGTTTTCCAGTAATCTGAACATTATGAACAAGCTGGAAATGATCAAGGCTCTCACTGTAAACACAACGCAGCCCTCAAGTCCCTGCTTCCTCATCCTGAGACACTTCCTGAGACATTTTGTCCCTGCAGCTCAGTCTTTCATGTTGAAAAATGTGGAAATGGAGGAATTTGAGGACAATGAAGCGATAAATGTCTCTTTAAACCAGGAACACATCAAATGACCTGCTGAACCTTGTGTTGTGTGTGTGTGTGTGTGTGTCTGTGTGTGTGCGTGCAGGTGGTACTTTGCTCTGATCTCAGTCTCGGGGATCTTCGCGGTGACCTTCTCGGTGATCTTCGCCTACGTCGCCGACATCACAGAGGAGCATGAGAGGAGCACGGCCTATGGACTGGTAACTACAGCCGATCTGCTCGCTCAGGAAGTGAGGTCAGCTTTGTCACGCACACTCTTTGACAGAGCCACATCGTTCAGAGACGGCAGCCAAAGACAGCAGACGTCACATGTCCAGAGGTACAGCCGGTGTCCGTCTCCGCTCTGATGCCAGACCGCCTGCTCGCCGTCACAGCGCACTGTGTGTGATGGAGGTCCTGTTTCCTGCAGTGGACAGGGGTCGCAGGCCGGACAGGAAGTACAAGTCAGAGTGGACTCTGTGAGGTTTATGTGGAGGCCAACAGAGATCCTGTCAACAGATTGTAAGACTGAGGACAAACGAACCATTCAGGCTTTTCATTGGTTCATTGTCCTCCCGTCATCAGGAGGACTGAAACTAACAATAATAAATATTTAATATTCATTAATCCACTCTTCTTTTTTCAGCCTCAAAAATGTGAGAAAAGAATGAAAAATATCAGTCACACAAACATCCAACCAAAGGTCATTAAAAAAAAAAACAAAACCTAAGTTTGCTGCTAAATCTTCAACATCACATCGATGGTTTCAGCTCATAGCACGGACAGTTGTTATCTTCATCTTTACTGTCTGTGCTCCTACCTCAGTCACTCACATCATAAACTCCAACCCGTGTGTGTCCCATTATCAGACTGTCAGACGAGCTGTCTCTGTCCTGTCAGACAGTGGTCAGGTTTGAGCTGTCTCTGTCCTGTCAAACAGTGTTGAGGGACGAGCTGTCTCTGTCCTGTCAGACAGTGTTGAGGGACGAGCTGTCTCTGTCCTGTCAGACAGTGTTCAGGTTTGAGCTGTCTCTGTCCTGTCAAACAGTGGTCAGGTTTGAGCTGTCTCTGTCCTGTCAGACAGTGTTGAGGGACGAGCTGTCTCTGTCCTGTCAGACAGTGTTCAGGGCACATTAACAGTCCCAGCAGTTCTGGTCCCTCATGTCTGTTCGTGTGTCTCATCAGGTCTCGGCGACCTTCGCAGCCAGTCTGGTGACGAGTCCCGCCATCGGGGCCTACCTGTCTGCTCAGTACGGGGACAGCCTGGTGGTCCTGGTTGCCACGGTGATCGCCGTCGCAGACATCGCCTTCGTGTTCTTCGTCGTCCCCGAGTCGCTGCCGGACAAGATGAGACTGACGTCCTGGGGCTTCCCCATCTCGTGGGAGCAGGCCGACCCGTTCGCCGTGAGTTCAGACGCTAAAACACCAGTGTGACATCACAGGTCAGAGGTCACGTGTGTTTGGTTTTAACCAGCTGACCTCATCACAGCAGGTCAAAGGATGAGTGTCAGAGTGTGTGTGTGTGTGTGTGTGTGTGTGTGTGTGTGTGTGTGTGTGTGTG
>JBBMOE010000143.1:22178-82788 GCA_037975065.1 Chaetodon trifasciatus
CAGGTGTTCACGTCTGGACTCCGCAGCTCAGCTCTGTTTGTCTGACGTCCTTTTCAGGATGATGTGGGCAGCAGGAACCGTCGCCGCCATGTCCTCCATCACCTTCCCAGCCGTCTCTGCTCTGGTGTCTCACAGTGCGTCACCTGACCAGCAAGGTCAGTACACCTGTCTGTCTACCTGTCTGTCAGTACACCTGTCTGTCAGTACACCTGTCTGTCTACCTGTCTGTCAGTACACCTGTCTGTCTACCTGTCTGGTGGAAGGAGATGACGAATCATGTCTGTCTTGTTTTGGTGTCACCTCCTGTGTGTGTGTGTGTGTGTGTGTGTGTTCAGGTGTGGCTCAGGGGATGATCACAGGTATCAGAGGTCTGTGTAACGGTTTGGGTCCAGCTCTCTACGGCTTCATCTTCTTCCTCTTCAACGTGGAGCTGAACGACATGCAGCCGGCAGCAGGAAGACCCACAGAGAACACAGAGGTACACACACACACACACACGCACATACACACACAAGCACACACAAGCACACACACACACACACACACACACACACACACACACACACACGTGCGCACACTCAGTTCGGTCTGTCCGTCCTCAGGTGAAGTTGTTGATTGTTCTTCAGGTAAACGTCTTCATCGTCTCTCTTCCTCTTGTGTTTTCTCTCTGTGTTTGCAGAAGTCGCTCATCCCCGGTCCTCCCTTCCTGTTCGGAGCGTGCGCCGTCTTATTCGCTCTCCTCGTCGCCATCTTCATCCCCGACCACCACCGATTGGCCGACATCAAGACCTGCTCCGCCCGCAAGTCCAGCGGCGCCTCCGCCACACATGCTCAGAACGCCAGCCCTCTGGCCACGCCCACCAGTGACACGGAGGACATCGAGCCGCTCCTACAGGACAGCAGCATGTGACAGACAGCCGGCCTGGCCAATCAGCGCTGAGGCCTGAGCCCTGTCTGCTAGTCCCACCCCCCTTCAGAATAAACAGTTTTTTTTTTTGTTTTTGTTTTTTGTTTTTTTTTTCAGAATCACCTGTTCAGGTAGAGTCAGGTGACGTTTGGCGGCAAACACACTGACGAGCTTTGTTTCTGTACAGATCGTATTTATTTGTTCTGATGCGTTCACAGGCGGCGTGTTTCATCGAGCTGCAGCGTGTTTGTCAAACGAGTCGGTTCAGACTCAGACAGGTGTTCGTGCTCGCGTCACGCTCCAGGTGGTCCTTCCTGTCCTGGTGTCCGTTTGCAGAGAGCTTCGTCCTTCTGTCTGCTCCTCGTCACTGCGCAGCACGACATTAATACAACACAGCCTTTATTCCAGTGACTGTTTACACACCTGGAGCCGCTGTAGCACCTGGCCCAGGTGTGTTTGAGCAGGTAATGACCAAAGGGCTTTGAACCTGTCGTGGGACATTCATCAGGGGTGAGACCGAACCGCCGCCGTTACACTGGAAGCTGTCGTCGTGTTCATGGAGGATCCGGCGCTCATCGCTGAGCGAGAGCAGAACGTCCAATCAAATCACAGTTTGACACAGAAGACTCGTAGTTTGGATCAGAAGACAGTAAACAGACAGACGTCATCGGGACGAAGACGAGGCGATGACACGAGGTCGCAGGCTGAGGTCAAACCAGACGTCGTCCTGCTCGTCCACGTCACTTCCTGTCTGTGAGTCGCCGCCGCTCCCGGTGTGACTTGAAACGGCGAGCCGTTTGACGTCTCACCAGTGTTTTTCAAAGCCGTCAGTCTGGTTGCCGCCTCAACGCTCTGAGGTCAGTTCGCCTTCTCTCTCTCTGCTGCGCCTAACTCCACCCGTCAGGTCTGCAGAGAGTGAGGCATGAAGCGCTCCTCGCCGTGTTGAGTTCACTGCACAGCTGACTCAAACTGCTGACGGTTGTTTTAACTGAAACCTTTCAGCAGGACAGAGACAGACAGACAGAGAGGCGGGGAGAGGACGGTGAGGTCAGAGCAGCTGGGGATTGTGGGATATGAAGTCTTTGCCTGCAGTGGTTGTTTCTGTTGATGAATAATCTCTAAGGTCCACATGACTGACAGTTTACACTCTGGATGTCTGCCAATGAGACTCGTGGATAACTGTTACTATGACAACAGCCAACCTGGGAGCCTCACTGAGCGCGTGCAAGCTCCGACCGACTGTGACATCATCGTCCTCCCCCGCCGTGTCTGCGTGCGGAGGACGAGAGACGCCGATGTGTTTAGGAACTGGATGGAGGAGCTTTTAGCCGGCGCTCAGCCTGGAAGGCGGCGTGGAGGGAAAATGACTGACAGTTCACTCCTTCCTCTGAGTTCCCCTCTCTTCACCTCACCTCCCACCTGTGAAGTCTGTCTGCTGTGCAGGATTTCCCTAAAACAGTGTTTGGACTCATGTCTCTGTCTTCACTGGAGGTGTGTCCACCTGCAGACTCGCTGCTCTCTCACTGGGTTCTCTGGTTTTACGTTGTGTTTTGGGCTACAGCCTTCGGCCTGTAGACCTGTAGCTCTCAGCCAATGACTGCACAGGTGAAGGGCAGGTAGCAGCCAGGTGCCGCACAGGCAGCGCACAGAGGAAGAGGAAGCGACGAAGGTGGCGACAGCAGTGAAAGCTGTTTGTTTAGAAACTGACAAATCCTGCAAAGGATGCGTTTAAGGAACCTGAAGGGTCACACAGACCTCAGTCCACGATGCAGATCAGACCGCATCACATCCAGCAGACCCACAGGGACGCTGGTTGTTCTACATCCTGTTTCCTCCATGACGCTCGAGGCTGGGTGCGCTTCATTTGTCTCACGGCGTCCTTTTTACCGTCTCCTTGTCTCTTCTTGTGTCTGAATACTTGAAGTGTTTTGAGCCCGCCGCTCGTTTCCTGGCTGTTTGGTCAGAAGCCCCTCCCCCCCGCCTGCCCCTCCAGGTGAGCGAATGAAGCGCTCATAGTTACTGATGTTTGAAGGTGTCTCTGGTCCAGGCCTGACGGTCTCGACCGTCGAGAACCAAACGGTGCCAAGTTTTTATTTAGCCTGTTTTTTGTCACTTTTGCCTTTTGTTCAGTGTTTTTAAGATAAATCAGATCATTCCTCCTCAGAGCCAAACCTGTTACCATGGCTACGGCCAGGCAATGCTGTATCCATAGCAACAGGTTGGTAACTGCACTGAGTGCAGCTTGTCTCCACGGAGCTGTCCAGACTGAGACAAAATGGCCGACTGTGTCGTCTCTGGTTCAGTCAGAAAATGTGCTGCCTTCAAGTTAAAGCTAAGATGTGGGAAATATTAGCTTCTGCCTGAGGATCAGCTGACGGTTAAGACTCCTCAGTCTCCATGATGGAGCTCTTTTACCCCACTGGACCTGAATGCAGCATCAGTGTTCAGATGCAGCTGAGTGTCCTGATGGTGGTGATGATGATGATGATGATGATGATGATGATGATGATGATGAGGTGGATGATGGTGTGTCGCTTCATGAAGCACAGTCTGGTCAGCAGTTTTCAGGTTCAGGTTCAGCTCCTGGTCCTGGTCCTGGTTCAGGTTCAGACTCGTTAAAATTTGTTTTTGTTTTTGTTTTGTTTTTTTTGGAACCAAACTTTTGTGACTCGACCGTCTCATCTGAGTTTTCTCTGCGTCAAAGATGTCAAACAGAAAAATGGACCTACGGTATATTTTTCTAGTCTGAAGCCGTGTGGATTTGTTCCTCAAAGTCCCAGAATCCTCTGCAGCGTCCTGTCCTCTTCAGCTCGTCTCTCTGGACTTCAAGCTGCTGCTGCGTTCACGTCCTGTTGGAAAGTTTCTCTCAAACACGGTCAGTCAGATTTTTTTAGTGTCTTTCAGGACTTCAGCTGTTCTTGGTCGTGACGGTGACGTTAAATTTCTTCGGACTGTTGGTGGAGATGAAACCGGCTTCAGAGCAGATCATGACGGACAGTTTAACACATTTCACAGTTTAAAGGTCGTTCGATCGACGAGTCAAAAGCAGGAAGAAGAGACGGAGCTGAACTTTCCGACAGGCCTGAAGTGGCAGCGTAGTTTCCAGAGAAACGGCAGAGGCCGACGCGAGGACAGACGATGAAGCTTTTTAAACTCTTTTTGTACGTCAGCGCCTGCTGCTGAGCAGAAATCCAAGTTTACTGAAGACGTCTTTTAGCTGATGAGAAACATTTCGGGATTCGCCCTCGTGTTCATGACGCAGAACGTTTGCTGATTGCTGCACTTTAATTTCTCTGAACGTGTGCCTCTAATCATTCTTCATGTTCATATCTGTTTTTATATATCAGCCACGACGCCGGGCGGCGGCCATGTGTTGTGCATTTGCAGTTACTTTCTTTTATCTTAAGAACATAATTTTGAATAATATCTATGATGATAATATTAATAATAATAAAGAGAAATGTATGGAATTTGAAGTGTTTGTTTATTTCAAATATATTTGATCTTTTTTTATAGAATTACACAAAATCAAATTAGACTAAACCTCCAACACAAACCAAAGAAATCATTTGATATTTTGTGAATAAGAGAATTTGAAGCAACTTCATTATTTTTGTTCGCAGGAAACTTCAAAGATCAAAGTCGACAAATCTTCAGACATTTATTAAAATGAAAAAATGTCACAGTAAAAACACACAAACCAGGAGGCGTCGCACACAAACCTGCTTCAACAAATCTGTGAAACAGTCAAAACATTTTTCTTCATTTTGAAGAAATTTGGGGCCAAATAAGGAATAAAATCACTGAAAGTGTTTGTAATAATAATTAATACTCAGACGATTGAATGCAGAAATGAACCATAATCCATAATTTGAAGTTTAAAAATGAGTCTAGATCTTTGTTTTTACATTTGTTAGTAGTTTCAGTTCAACTTTAACAGAAAATTGAATTTTTTGAATGAACTCGCTGTTTAAACCGTGAATCAGTTTTTCCTGATCAATCGTTAATTTAACGTTCAGCCTCGTTTGTTTGGTCACAACTTTTCACACCTTCAGGAAGAAAATCCAGTTCATCTTAAATATGTTCAGCTCAAAGAAAATCCTGACACTCATGAATCTCACTGCACCGACCAAAACTCCTCTACATCAAATAACCATCGAACACCTGATAATCAAAGATCAATATTTCTAAAACATAAAGAGGAAATGAATGGACTGTTTGTGGAAACGTGGCTCATCGTGAGTGTTCATGTCTGAGCTGATGTTAAAATAATGTGGAAGGGTAGAAAGTTAAATGTTGGAAATCGCGTTTTGGAAAGAAAAATTATTTTTGAAAAGCAAAAATTATTTGAAAACACTTTTTTCAGGTCAAATCTCACGGAGATTAAAATCTGTGTTTGAAGAATGATGAAGATGAAGATTTTAAAAAGGGAAACTCAGCTGGAAGCCACAAAATCAACACAAAACAGCCAAATGTTCATTTAAACACATGGAAGGTCAATCCTGCCAAGAAAAAAGAAAAGATGTGAAAGAGTCAAAATCAAAATGATGATTTGTGAAGCCAAAATTCTGACAAAGTAAAAAAAATATTATGTCAAAGGTGTTTGAATAAATGTGTCAAAATTCCAGTATTTTGACTTTATTCTCATAATCTCCTCTTTTTGGAATGCAATTCATTTTATTTTGCAAATTATCACAAATTTGCCCTAAAATCTCAGAATTTTAAATCTGAAAGTCAACATTTTGACTTTCCCCCCAGATATGTTTCAAAATTTAACTGAATTTCCAGGAAATCAGCAAATGAACATGAATGAATGAGTGGATGTTTGTTTTCCATCAACTTCTGTTTTGTGATTATCAAGAGTTGGTTCATCGAGATGAGCAAAAGGTGGCGCCAGTTCTCTGGTCAGAGACGCATTAAAACACCACCAGAAGAAAAAAAAGAGCGCAACAAGATGATGTAATTAAGAGCGCCAGTCGAACATCAAACTGACGGAAATACGGCTTTCGTATCCAAACTCTGACTCAATGTGAGTACTTTTATTTTTAACAATTCTTAACTTTTTGTCTTTTCGTTGTGGGATAAAGTCAATAAAGTTCCATAGAATCCTCGTCAGTCGACCCCTTTAAAGAAACACCGGACTCAAACTGCACGGCTCTCCGAAACAACACAACGTTTTCCTGATTCTTTCTCCTCGCTGAGTCAAAGCTAGGAACAGGCTAGCGTTAGCATGTTAGCTTGGTGAAGTTAAAGCTGCAGTGGGCGTCGGCTGACTCGTTTCAGCGAGTCCAGACTCTGAGTGTGTAAATGTTTCCGGAGCTTCAGGAGGACTGGACCTCAATGAAAACCTGGACCAGGAGCAGTTTTCATTGACAGACCGTCAGCTCCACCTTCATCAGCTTCCTCCTCCTCTTCCTCACAGCAGGCACGAGATGGAGACCTTGGTGGTGGAGTAGGGGACGGTGTCTGGTGTGGGACAAACAACATGTCACCTGGTTTGTCTGATCATCAACACTTTGATTCATTCCAAATGATTTAATATTGACCCTTTAAAGATTATAGATAGAAATAAAACTGATCATCAATCGAAATATATGAACAGCTGTTTGTGGCGCTGCTATGACAGGAAGTAGAGCTGGACTAAATATTTTGCTAAAAATTGAACTGTAAAATCAAAATATAACAATAATATATTTTCCATAAATGGAATATCAATATAATCAATAAATAAACAGATTATATTCACAATGCAAAATGGAACAGAACAAAGTATATTTTCCCAAAAGCAGCAGAATTTGTCAGTTAATGCCACCTTTAATATATCGTAAACATCAATCACAACGTTAAAATATGTAGTGAAAAATATTAAATTCAGCATCCTGTTTTGTTCTGAATCATGCGTCATGTACTGTGCTCACTACTTTAATAATAATAAATAATAAATAATTCAATGAGAATATTGAACAAAATATAAAAGAAGTTTTCTACATTACAAACTAATATTTGATATTTTACATTTTGTTCTCCCGCAGAAAAATTCATGTAGAGCTTCAAGATAAAGAAATAATGTTCCTGCTTGTTGGCCCTTGTCAGTGAAGCTTTTTGTCCCTCCATTGCTCCATAGTCTCACCTCTGTCCTTCAGCGAGCTGATGTAGGCCTCGATGAACTCCTTCTCTCTGCTGTCCTTCACCTCCTCTTTCTGCTCTCTCCACCTCCTCCTCTTGTTCTCCTCTTTCTTCTCCTCCTCCTCCTTCTTCTTGGCTTCACTCGCCGGGTTGTCGTACAGTCGGATGAACCTGACGAGGAACAGAGACGATTAAACGACGGGACGGGACAGTCTGACAATATGAGGACAAGGGTCGGATGATGAAGACAAGGACGACCAAATGCTGTTTCATCATATTAGTATCTATTCTCGCCACCTACAGGCAAAGAGAGAAACAGCAGTGCGGCCTGAACACAACCACCTGCAGGTCGTCGCTGGTACTGCAGCAGTTTTATTAATCTATTTATTTAGCTGCTGCTGTTTGTGATGAATGATGATTGTGAGCGCAGCCGTTCTCGACTGCAGAAGGAAATGACTTCAGTAACTCCAAAGTTTTCTTATACTTTCTTTCCTGTTTGGCTGGAGGAACTGGTTTTAACTGGTCTTAAACAGTTAAGTTAACTAACCGCGCTGTGGCTATAAGAATAAAGACCAGTTTTTGTCTCAATCCAGAACCTGAGAATGAAAGATTCATGTGGAGTTCCACAAGGTTCAAGTCTGGGTCCACTACTCTTCAGTCTTCACATGCTACCACTAGAGCTCACCGTCAGCTGCCAGCACCTATTGATCGTTGTTGCGCAGACAGAGCTAGCCTCCATGAAGAACATCGTAGCTCTAACTTCACTGCGTAAAAACTGCGTTTCTGACACAAACTTTAATCTTATGTGTTTTTGAGTCTTTTGATCTGAAGGTGTTAAAATGCTCTTGGTCTCTGATTCGTCTCTCAGAGAGTGAAAACGGTTGCTGTGGTAGCGGCTTCGTGTACTTGATGTCGGGGTTGCAGCACAGTTTGGTCGGGATGCAGTTGAGCTCGTCACCGCTGACGACGATCATCTTGAGCGTGGAGATGTTGGTGAGACAGTGAGGGAGGTAAGACAGGTTGTTCTTATGGACGAACAGAGTGACCAGCTGCTCCAACCTACACACACACACACACACACACACACACACACACACACACACATTTATATGATACATGTATACACACAGTTAACTGGTGATAAATTGTTAAACAATATGCAACTACAGCACAAAGAATACTTTGACACTCATTCTGTCTGAGACTGAGATGTCTGATGTCTTAGGTACAGTAAGTGTAGACAGTTGTTGCTCAGAGTAATCCGATTACAGGTGGTGGTGATGATGTCATCAGTTACCTGTCCATGTCCTGCGGCAGGTCAGTCAGACTGTTGTTGCTCAGGTCCAGCAGCTGCAGGCTGCTCATCCTCAGAGCACAGACGGGGATGGACACAAACTTGTTCTCTGCAATGTCCAGGTGGACGAGCTGCTTCAGGCTGCTCAGCTGACACAGGTTACACAGTGACATCATCAGCACAGTGACATCATCCACAAACCGCCTGTCCACAGGTAACAAAATCCACCAAGTGGCATGACTAAAGGCCACTGATTAACACGTCATCTCTTTGACCTGGACACAAATTGACGTGGACGTTTATGTTCAGACATTCTCCCCAAAATGTCAAAGTGTCACTTTAAGTCTACGAATGAAGAGACAAAGAGAACAAAACCACCACTTCATCTTCCACTGTCTGTAAATCAAGTGTTCAGTCTCTGCATGTTTGACCATTTCCTGTTCAGGGACTGATACCAGGATCTACCTGGAGAACTGAATCTACCGGGACGGCTCATCCCGTCCACTCGTCTCACCTCAAACGGCAGCTCGGACAGGTTTCCGTTTCCTGTGAGTTCGAGTCTCT
The DNA here is from genome assembly GCA_037975065.1 of Chaetodon trifasciatus. Taxonomy (NCBI): domain Eukaryota; kingdom Metazoa; phylum Chordata; class Actinopteri; order Chaetodontiformes; family Chaetodontidae; genus Chaetodon; species Chaetodon trifasciatus. The sequence goes on from JBBMOE010000143.1 coordinate 31,070, forward strand.
TCAGGTTCTCACAGTTTCCAAGTTCTGGAGGAACTCTGAACAGACGGTTGTAGCTGACGTTCAGTTCCTTCAGCTCCGTCAGTTTACCTGAGGACAGAGACGGATGTGTTTGTTCCTCATTTAAGGATCCTCAACACAAACCATCAGGTTTACCACATTCAGGTGCGCAGGAATCAGTATCTGTCGTCCTCTGATTGACGGAAAAAAGGAAAAACTAAAGGATAAAGGAAACCTCACCGATCTCAGGTGGCAGCTCAGCAATGGTGTTCTTGGGGATCTCGAGCACGGTGAGCTGGGTGAACAGAGCCAGGTATTCAGGCAGCCGACTGATCCTCGTCCCTCGGACGTGCCACTCCTTCAGGTAGGTCATCCACTGCAGCTCCTTCGGGAAATCCTGCAAAGACATTCACCTCCTGCCCGTTATTTTCTTCAGGTGAACATTGTAGAAGGTGGAGTTCTGTCCTGAACCTGTTAGCTCACCATCCAACGCTCTCCATTCAGCTGGAAGATCAGCTTGCTCCCCTCCTGATCCTCCTGATCCTCCAGATGCTTCTGATCCTGCTGCTCCCCTTCTGACAGATACACAACAACATCAAGCAGACAGCTGTATGTACCCATATGTACCCATGTACACCTGTATGTACCTGTGTACACCTGTATGTACCTGTATGTACCTGTGTACACCTGTATGCACCTGTGTACACCTGCATGTACCTGTGTACACCCGTATGTACCTGTATGTACCTGTGTACACCTGTATGTACCTGTGTACACTTGCATGTACCTGTGTACACCTGTATGTACCTGTGTACACCCGTATGTACCTGTGTACACCTGTATGTACCTGTGCAGGGCTGTATATCCGTCAGTCTGTCTCTCTCCAGGTAATGGTGCAGCAGGTTGCGTTCACTGCTCTTCAGACTCTTACAGTAGATGCGATACTGCCACTCTTGGTCGATCCTTCACACACACACACACACACACACACACACACACACACACACACACACACACAGACGTGTTAATGATTCATATTAACGTCCTATCAGATTCCAGACGGACAGGATGTTCCTGTTCGTTCCTGTTCCTCCTCCAAACTCGTGACCTTTCTGTTGTCTGGAGGCCAGACGTTTCCCCGCCATCACTGCTGGAGCGAGCGCTGACGGTGGGCTATAAATAACAGTGTGTGTGTTCATATTACTAAAATCAGGCCTGACTGTCATCATTCATGGCTGACGGTCAGCTGTGAGTCTGTTTCTGTAAAACTGTGAAGCTGAAGTCGACTCATGAGAGCTGACAGCTGCAAACTGTGAACACACACACTGAAACTCTGTGAAAATGCTCTTTCCACCTTTAAGGATGTTTTAAAATATTTACGGTGAAGGTAGAGGAGCTCGTTTGTCCTCTGAAGACATCTGAGCAGCGTCTTCAAAGAAAACTGTAGAAAGTAACATAAAATGAAAGAAGTACAAGTATGTCAAAGTTGTACTGATGCTCTGGGGCAATGAAACTAAGTACAATGTGAAGGTACTTGTACTTAACTTGAGCGTTTCTATTTCATGCCATTTTCTGCTTGACTGAGTACTCATGTAGTACTGCAGTAATGGCTGAGTACTCATGTAGTACTGCAGTAACGGCTGAATACTCTTACAGTCCTGCAGTAACAGCTGAGTACTCTTACAGTACTGCAGTAACGGTTAAGCACTCATGTAGTACCGCAGTAAAAGCTGAGTACTCTTGTCGTACTGCAGTAGCGGCTGCTGTGGCTCAGCTGACCTGCTGAGGGCGCTCTTCTCGATCCTCTCCGCCTCCTTCTTCTGTTTCTGTCTGTATTTCTTGACCCGGACCTCCCAGATCCCCCTGAGCAGAGACAGATCACAGACCGGGACGTCCACCTTCCTCTCCAAACCCATCTCTGCTCCTGGAGAGAGGAGGAAGAGCAGGATGAAGAGGAACAGGAAGAAGAGGAGGAAGAGCAGGAGGAAGAGGAAGAAGAGGAGGAAGAGGCTGGTCTTAAAATCAGACTTTATTGTCTTGTGACCTCTGAAGCTGATTGTAGACGCTTCAGAGTTTCAGCGGTGGAATTTAACTACATGTTACTTTTACTCAAGTCCTGTACCATTTTCAGGTATTAGTACTTTGTACTACTTGTTCTCTGCTACATCTCAGAGGGAAATGCTGTACTTTCACTACATTTATCAAAGACCCCAGTCAGTCCTGCACAGACTGCAGTCTGACAAGTGGTCCTGCAGGTCCAGTCCTGCAGGTCCAGTCCTGCAGGTCTAGTCATGGAGGTCCAGTCCTGCAGGTCCAGTCCTGCAGGTCTAGTCATGGAGGTCCAGTCCTGCAGGTCTAGTCCTGGAGGTCTGGACCTGCAGCAGCCGTCTCAGGCACAGCTTCATTAGACCGTTGAACTCTGAGCTCATCAGTCACTTCACTTGCACCACAGTGGAGAACTGCTGAGGATTTCTCCGTCACTCTCTGTAATCGCTCAGTTTAAGAACTTGAGCTGACAGTTTTAGGAAACAGTCAGTTTGCAAAATAAGATTTCTGCGTGAAACCACGTGAAGAGCTTATAAAATATGAAGCTTTGTTATGAATGAAACCCCCAACAGAATGTAAAGTTTGAGCTGAAATGATTGGCTGGTTTGTCAGACTGTGACTCAAAGACTCGTCCTAAAGAGCTTTAGTGAGGCTCAGAGGTGATAACATGTCATTAAAATCAAAGAAGAGCAGCAGTTACTGCAAAGACATGTTAAAGCTTGAACCCAGAGACAGATCTGAACTTCTAAACTACTTTATCCACTTTCAAACTGAGACAGAGACCATTTACTGTGTGTACTTACAAAACAACGAGTACGTTTTACCGATTTTAGACACATAGTTAGACACAAGTAATGTCAGTGCAGTACTTTTAGTAGTAATTTTTCTGCAGTGTAGTATTGGAATACATCCTCGCCGGTGCAGGTGCAGGTGCAGGTGCAGGTGCAGGTGCAGGTGTCGGTGTCAGTGCAGGTGCAGCTCTCTGGCCCACATGCAGACACTGACAAACATGTCGTCTGTCGATGTCGCTCACATTTCTCAACAGTCTGGTGACGCAGTAAAGTTCAACAAAAGGCTTTTACTTTGAAAACCAACAGCTGACGTGGTCGGAGTGAGCCGTGCTAACTTCCTGTCCTGACTGCACCTGCACGCTTCTCCTTGGACGGTTAATGAGACACTTAAATGGTGTCGCAGAATAAATTCAGCTTTTCATCCCAAATGGAGGGTCTGCTTCTCTGAAACGCTCCACATGAGGTCTGAGTGTCACTCTGGATCAGGATCTGATTCTGGACCTGGTTCTGACTCTGGATCAGGCTCTGACTCTGGATCAGGCTCTGACTCTGGACCAGGCCCTGACTCTGGACCTGGTTCTGACTCTGGACCAGGCTCTGACTCTGGACCAGGCCCTGACTCTGGACCTGGTTCTGACTCTGGACCTGGCTCTGACTCTGGACCAGGCCCTGACTCTGGACCTGGTTCTGACTCTGGATCAGGCTCTGACTCTGGACCTGGTTCTGACTCTGGACCTGGTTCTGACTCCAGCTCTTTGTGTCCCGACCCGTCTTGACTACGGTTCCTCCTCCTCAGCCTCAGCAGAACATCCCTGAATGATTTGGTCCAGAATGCTGCTGCAGACCTTTAGACCAGGTCCCCCAAAGGTCTCACAGGACTCAGATCTTGGTTTGTTCTCACTGGATTTCTCATCTAGTCCAGTTCCAGGTTCTTGGATCACTCAGAGCTCTGCAGGGTCAGACGGCCGCCTTCACTAGAGATCACCTGCAGGTCCTCTGATCAGGTTTGCTGGTTGTTTCTGGATCCGGACTGAAACCTGAAGGTTGTGGCTCCTAAATGGACTTCAGACCTGTGGACACCTTTGAAAGCAGCTCACCTGTTTAGACTTGTGTCATTTTCTCTTTGCTGATCTTTGAGTTGATTTCTGTTTGATGGTTTTATTCTTCTTCAGTCTCTTTGTGAAACACTTTGTGACGTTCTGCTCTTAAAAGATCCCCAGAGGATGAACCTCGAGGACTCTGGTGATCCTCTGACGAGTCCCGTAGCGCCACCAACAGGTCAAACTTCCCAACACTTCAACTCACGACGTAACGCCTCGAAACCAAACGTCTCAGCTGCTGTCAGCCTGAGCACACGGCCATGCTCGATGTTAGCATGTCACACTCACATGCTATATGTTAGCCTGCTGGAATGCTAACATGCTAAATGTACACAGAGATGAAGGACGTGGAACTCGACTTCCCATGAGTCATCAGTCCCGTCTACAGAGGACAGACCTCATCCTGCTCCTCATGAAGCCACTTTTTCACTTTAAGAGCTGCTAATCTTCCTGGAAGCTGCTGGATTTCCTGCATCGTGTCTGTTTATTGGACGTCTTCTGTGTCTGTTTCCTGTTGGAGAATTCAGGACGTCCAGACGGACGTCGAGCTGCGACAGAAACAAACATGCCTGCGTGTTCTTACCTGAGAGTCCTGCTAACGTCCTGCTCAGCAGCTTGTTTACTGAGATCTGACTCTGACTGTGTGTGTGTGTGTGTGTGTGTGTGTGTGTGTGTGTGTGTGACACAGCATGCTATTTTTACCAGCAGAGATGTGACCCCTGCTCTGTGTGTGTGTGTGTGTGTGTGTGTGTGTGTGTGTGTGTGTGTGTGTCACATGAGGCCCCGTCCCTCCTCACATTCATCTGTTGGCTGACGTCACGTTTGTCTAATTTAATGTCGTTTAACGAGAAATCGTCTTAACGAGTGTCTGACGTCGAGGTCGTCGTCATCACAGCTTTAACGGAGTTTCACTGCAGTTTCTCTCTGATCTCATTGATCTCTGCGTTGTTTGTGAACGTCCCCTTCAGTTAATCAATAATTAAAGTTTAATCTTCACTGGTGATGTTAGGATTCATTTGTTGTTTTTGCATTTTTAACCTGAATGTGCAAATGAACTAAAATCATCACAGAAATATGAATACAAAAGAAATATAAGTACAAAGTAGCATAAAATGAAATACTCAAAGTACCTCAAAGTCATTCAGTACTTGAGTAAATGTATTCATTTACTTTCAGGGTTTCTGTTTCATTTCACTTCATTGTTTTTTAGGAAGAAGAAACATGTGACACAAAATGAAGAAGACATGGAGTTAAAAGTGGAGAATCCACCTTCAGATCATCATCATCATCTCACCGTGAAGGGCCCCTGAGGGCCTGGACATCCTCACCGCGAAGGGCCCCTGAGGGCCTGGACATCCTCATCGTGAAGGGCCCCTGAGGGCCTGAACATCCTTCACTCCTTCTTTTCATTTTTAAAACATTGATTTGACATATTTTTATTGGACATTTCTATTTTATATTCATGATTCTGGACTTTTGCTCGACGTGTTTATTTTTTGAAACCTGCTTTGAACTGGTGTTGATTCTAGTTTTGATTCTGGTTTTGATTCTGGTTTTGATTCTGGTGTTGATTCTGGTTTTGATTCTGGTGTTGATTCTGGTTTTGATTCTGGTGTTGATTCTGGTGTTGATTCTGGTTTTGATTCTTGTTTTGATTCTGGTTTTGATTCTGGTTTTGATTCTGGTGTTGATTCTGGTGTTGATTCTGGTTTTGATTCTGGTGTTGATTCTGGTGTTGATTCTGGTGTTTGGTTCAGAGACATCAGGGACAAATCAGATCAGATGCTCTGAATGTTTCAGCTGGGATTGAACTGTTTTAGCTTTCAAGGTGACAGATGTACAAAAAGCAGCTGTGAGTGACACCGACTCGTCTATAAATATCCTCTGAGCGACATTTACAGTCGCCACGACGTGACGCCGCGTGTGCTCACCTTCTTTAAATACATGCTCACATGCTGATGGCGTGTTTGAGTCAGGCTGCAGGACACAAACAAACAGGAAGCAGCTTTTCAGAGTTCAGGACCATCAGAGAGACACAGGAAACGAGAAGAAGTCCATTTAATACTGTAGAATGATAATGTAGAAAAATGTAGAGACACAAAGAAGAAAATATCCTCTGCCTCTCACAATTTATTTTAAATGTTGTCTTTTACAGGTTCTGAAGGCTGAAGGCTTACTACTACTAATCGTCATCGTCATCGTCATCGTCATCGTCATCGTCATCATCATCGTCGTCATCGTCATCATCATCATCGTCGTCGTCGTCATCGTCATCATCATCATCATCATCGTCATCGTCATCGTCGTCATCGTCATCATCATCATCGTCATCGTCATCATCATCATCATCATCATCATCATCATCATCATCGTCATCATCGTTATAATTGTATCTGATGGCACTTTTCAGGATGAAGCACATACAGAAATTCTGTGTTTGAATGCTGGTGTATCAAACAGCGCTGAGCCCATACGTAACAGAATTAAGTCCAAATATTAATAATTAAAATGTGGACAAACAAACGATCCATAAAGCAAAGTGGAAGTAAAGCAAATAATCACATGCAGAAACAAAGGTCCTTGTATGTTTTGGACTGAATGTCTGATATCTGCGGATGTTTCCAGCGTGTTTTATTGATCTGTGGATCAACGAGAGGCGTCCGCGGTGAGTCCTCAGGGTTCATTCTGCTGATGTTTATTGAGCCTCCTGTTTGTTGTGATTGTATCTTGAAGTGATTTCAATCAATCGATCACATGAATCTGAGCTTTCTCCTGCTGTGATGGAACGATAGGAAAAGCAAAAATACTGAAGGAATGAAACTAAAAGCAGCACATTCAGATATGAGAGCTTCCAGAGTCGACGAGCCCAAACCCAAAGATCTTTTCCTGAAGTAGTGAAACCAAGTACTCTGCTACAAGAGAAAGTACTGCATTCAGATTTTACTTCAGTGCAAGTACAGCAGTATCACCATCTAAATATACTTATAAGTACCAAAAGTCAAAGTACCCAGAGTAACATATACTCTGTTATTGTACTACAATTATTGATGAATCCATGTGTTCACCACTTCATGCTGCAGCAGGTGAAGATGGAGCTCATTTAACGAGTGAACTTCTCTCCTCGTCATGACCTGAAGTCACACGTCGTCCCTCATGAGCTGATTTCATGTCTCATCATTAATCTGAATCTGTAAAGTTTTCAGTGTTTTGGGGAAACGTCTCGTGGAAGTCGACGTGATTCAGGCTGAGAGCAGCAGGTTCACGCCGACGTCACACCGCCAGGTGTTTCACCTGTGCCAGAGACATCTGGGACACGAAGAAGACGAACATTAACTGAGCGGCTCTCCAGCAGCGACACTGACCACCTGGTCGTGGGAAGCAGGAAGTGTGGCCTGGCGGTGAGTTGACCACGCAGGTAAGAAAGCTTCCAATCACACAGTGAAGTTTAGTCACATGATCACGTCCGACGCAGCGTGCAGGGCGAAACACGAGGCCACGACCTCGCTCGCCTTACATTCAAGACGTATCACACACCTGGTTTAACACAGCAGCAGTAACACCTGTGCTGTTTCCTGTCAGGTTACTTCAGGTACACCAGTCATCACAGGACGGTGATCGTTCAGACATCGCTGTGACGTTATCAGTGCTTATCATCAGGTCAAAGGTCGGCCTGCTGTAGTTCTGCCGCTCCTCCACAGGATGGCGCTGCTCCCTCATTCTGCTGTAACAACACAATGACCACATGTCATGTTTCAGCTCAGGAAACTAATAGAAGAATAAGTAATGTTAATACTAAGTAAAAAAGATAATTCTACATTTCAGGGTTTATATTCAGCTGTTTGACTTCTTAAATAGTAACTCGAGATAAAAAGTAGCATAAAATGCAAAGTACAAGTACCTCAGAACTAAACTTGAGTACAGTAGTTGAGTAAATGTACTTGTTCAGTGGATTTTTACAGCTTCTTGTGTTGAAATGACGCCATGAGAGCGAAGCAGAGCAGTGAGGCCAAACAAACCAACACTGAGCTGAGATCTCTGAAGATCCTGAAGCTGCAGGAGCTGCAGGCTCAGCTGATCACTCTCACTTCACACAGTGTCACTATGGAAATATTGATTATTGGTGCTTTGAGGGACGTTTGAACGTTTCTGGAGTCTCTAATCGTGGCCACGCTCACTCTCTCTGCGGCCGTTGATCGGCAGATCTACCAGCCGCAGACTCAGAGGCTTGAGAAGGGAAGCGTCACATCCCAGAGACAGAAACTCCACTGAGCTGTCCCCCTGTGTCCTCCTTATGCTAAGCTATCAGCTGAGTCACAGCAACAAAGAGAAGAAGAAGAAGAAGAAGAAGAAGAAGAAGAAGAAGAAGAAGAAGACTTCCTGTTGNGAAGAAGAAGAAGAAGAAGAAGAAGAAGAAGAAGAAGAAGAAGAAGACTTCCTGTTGTCAGTGCGGTTGGTTGGAGTCGCAGAGCAGCGGCTGTGTGATCATGTGATGCTGGCATGTTGGAATTTTAACAGACTGTTTATATTAGTACAACACTGCGTGTGTGTGTGTGCGTGTGTGTGTGCGTGTGTGTGTGTGTGTGTGTGTGTGTGTGTGTGTGTGTGTGTGAGAGAGAGAGAGAGAGAGAGAGAGAGAGAGAGAGAGAGCTTAACACCTTTGGACAGCATCATATCACGCTCCGACAGGGTTGCAATGTCAAACGTGTGTTATCACCCAACTGACACACACACGCACACACACACACACACACACGCTTGTAAAATGTGCTCTGAAGTCCATGACATCATTGTAAATGCACTTTCTGTTTCTACACACAGCGTGCCTTCAAGATATATGCTGTATGTCAACAACACACACACACACACACACACACACACACACACACACACACACTCTAGAAGTTGTGAATCGTACATGACATCATTATAAACACACATAACTTGTCAGGATCCGTTTTCCAACACGGTGTTGAGTAAATGTTCCAACACACACACACACGCACACACACGTTGGTACGTCTATGCTTGTGAGGACCCTTGTTGACATAAAGCGTTCCTGAGCCCCTCACGCACACACCTTAAGCATCTCAGCTGAACACCTGATCCTTCACACAAGTCTGAACCCTCAAACAGGCCTCTGACGGTCTCACTCAAAACTCAGCATGTTCTCACAAAGATACAAGTACACACACACACACACACACACACACACACACACACACATACACAAGGACACAAACACGTATGTGTGTTATTTTTCTCTAATGAGTCAGGATGTGAGCATGTGTGCGTGTGTAGGATTGAAGTATGATCGCTCATGTCCAAAAATTCTGTTTTCTGGCACTTTCTTCAGTCCGATCACATGACTTCTTCTTCTTCTTCTTCCTCTTCTTCTGAGGCTGTGTGTGGTTGTCCGTCAGCGTGTCAAACCAGCGTGGTGTCTCATAAAGACGAGTGCTGAGAGCTCTGCGGTCGGTGTGATGTCGTCAGCTCGTTTCATGGTTTCTGTAACTTTAACGAGCTTCAGCAGCTTCCTGGATTTCCAGCAGAGACTCCGGCCTGAGCTCAGGGTTAAAGCTGAGCTCAGGGTTAAAGCTGAGCTCGGGGTTAAAGCTGAGCTCAGAGTCAAAGCTGAGCTCAGGGTTAAAGCTGAGCTCGGGATTAAAGCTGAGCTCAGGGTTAAAGCTGAGCTCAGAGTCAAAGCTGAACTCAGGGTTAAAGCTGAGCTCAGGGTTAAAGCTGAGCTCAGGGTTAAAGCTGAGCTCAGAGTCAAAGCTGAGCTCAGAGTCAAAGCTGAGCTCAGGGTTAAAGCTGAGCTCAGAGTCAAAGCTGAGCTCAGGGCTAAAGCTGAGCTCAGGGCTAAAGCTGAGGTCAGAGTTAAAGCTGAGCTCAGGGCTAAAGCTGAGCTCAGGGTTAAAGCTGAGCTCAGGGTTAAAGCTGAGCTCAGAGTCAAAACTGAGCTCAGGGTTAAAGCTGAGCTCAGGGTTAAAGCTGAGCTCAGGGTCAAAGCTGAGCTCAGGGTTAAAGCTGAGCTCAGAGTTTCATTCACACGCTCTCCCTCCTTCACAGTAAATGATGTTCAGATTAAGCTGTGAGTGGCTTCAGGCCACAGTCCTGCTGCTGACACGGCGGTGCTTTGAGCTAAATGCTAACATTAGCATGCTAACATGTTCACAATGTTTACCATGTTTGCCACATTAGTTTAGCATGTTAGCATGCTAACATTAGCTACTTAGCAGTAAACACAGTCCAGCTGAGGCTGATGGGAGTGTCCTCGGCTCTGCAGGTGTTGGACACGTCAGCGTGTCCACCTGATGGTGACGATGATGAAGAGTTAGACGATTATTAAAGTTATTGCAGTTCATCCTGAGGGAAGCATGAACGTCTGAACCATGTTTATCACAATCATTCAGCGTCATGGAAAGTAACTAAGTACATTTACACAAGTACTGTACTTAGGTACAATTATGAGGTACTTCATTTGTTTGTCTTATTGTTTAATAACTTCAGTTACTTTCAGATTCAGAGTATTTAAAATGAGCCTCAGCTTTGAGAGTCGACGCTGAAGCCATGAACACATGAATGCATCAGTAACTGCCATCCCATAATATATCACACATCATTCTGAAGTCACTGTGCACGATGAGTACTTTGACTTTTTGAGTACACTTTGATGCTAATACTTTTGTACTTCAGTAAAATATTGAATGCAGGATTTTTACTTACGTAACAGAAGTAAAAAGTACTTCTGCCGCCGTTCATGACCATGCTCTCTGTCTGTCCTCCATCCTCTGTCTGTCTGTCTGTCTGTCTGTCTGTCTGTTTGTCTGTCTGTCCTCCATTCTCTGTCTGTCTGTCTGTCTGTCTGTCCTCCATCCTCCGTCTGTCTGTCTGTCTGTCTGTCCCTCTGTTTGTACATGTCTCTCACTCGCTGGTCCGCTGGGTGAGACTGAGCTGTTTGAATGACTGCAGTTCACACACACACACACACGCACACACACACACACACACACACACACACACACACACACACACACACACACACACACTCACACTCATCCACCCTGCGAGGCTGACGGACGCTCGGTTGAAGCTCTGAAGGTGTGTCTTTATTCTTTTTGTGTGTTTTTAGTCAGTAAATCTGAAATGTCTGTCTTCACCTTTAACACTTTAAGCTCCTTCATTTGAGTCATATTCAGTCGTGAAGACATGAGACATAAAGACATTTATGAGACATAAAGACATTTATTGTCTCTGCGGCACTTTGAAGCAACTCTGTTTTGAACATCTTCAGGTGTTAAACTAGTTGAGGAAATTATTCTTTCAGCTGACTTTAACCTGTTAGAGTGATGGAAAGTTTTCCTGGTGGACGGATTTAATGGGACATCAGCAGGATTATCATCATTACCTTGACATTAACAGCAGTGGCAGCTGTAGTACTGTGATGTCACGAGTATCAGCAGTATATACATATTACTCCATGTAAGACTGGACCTGTTTACAGCAGAGGTGATGAAATAAAACTGCTCATCTGCCCTTTAAGAACATTTGATGCTAAAACATGTGAACTTTTATTTTAGTACCAGTTCAGTATTTTCATGGTGTGGTATTGATATTTTTACTAAAGTGAAGGATCTGAGCACCTCGTCACCTGTAGTACTACAGTAGTATTATCATAATCTGAGTATCGTAAAGCTGCTGCTGTCAGTAAACTGCATGTTTAAGTGCAACTTGACACCAGCAAAGAGCTGTGGTACCAGCGGGGGAGTGTGAGGAGGTACATTTACTTTAATTTTACACTACTTTACACTTGCACTCCACTAAATTTCATACTGAAATATTTCACCTGTTACTTCATACACTGAGCTGTAGTTACTCTTCAGATATGCTGGAACATACTTTCATAACCTGTTAAAGATGAAGCTACTCCACAGGACGCACAGCTGTTCAAATTAGCTCTACTTTGACATTCAGACGCTGTTAATTGGTGGTGAATTGGGAATAAAATTCCAGTAATGAATATGTAATAACTTTGAATGGAGCCATTTTGCAAAACGAGTATTTTTACTTTTGATACTTTAACTACAGCTGCCTACCAATACTTATGTATTTTTACTTAAGTAAAGTTTTGAATGCAAGTAGCAGATTTTTTTTTTTTTATTAATGTTGTATTTTCATTGTTACTTGTACTACTATAAAGCCAGAGTACGTCCTCCACCACCGGTTGTTTGTCACTTCTGTGGACTGTCGATGTCACCTGGGTTGGTCGGTGCGCTGTGACATCACGGCCGGTCGTGTTAACAGGTAAACGAAGCTTTGTCCAGAATCAGCGGTGTCCGTGTTGTGCTGTTGCAGATGAATCTGGCTCTGATCCACGACAGACTGCACATCAAGACGTTCTGGGAGAAGAGGATTAGCAATCAGTGTCAGCATGTGGAGAGCGAGGAGCAGAGGATGGAGAAGAGCGCGCTCAAAAAGTGAGTAACACCAGCCGGTTCATCAGATCACAAATACACAGCAATGAACGTGAAAAATGAGCGCGTGCCGAACATCCACATCAAAATATCACCAGCTCCTCTTTGACCAACCATCCAATTTTCCACCAAAGTTCACTGAAATCCCTTAATTGGTATTTGAGACAAGCTGCTAACTAACGAACACGGGGACTTAAAATGGAACCTGGTTGGTGGCTGTAAAGATGAAGAATGAATACATGAATAGATTCTCACAAAATAATAATTCACAAAAGATTTCAGAGTGGACAAACTCTGAACTCAAGGCCATAAAAATGTTTCCTGGTGGAGGATGAATGCTGCATGTGCAAACATCCATTCTCCACCACTTATCTGGATCCAGGTCACAGAAGCAGTAGGCTAAGAAATACAGCCCAGACCTTCTCCCCAGCCTCACACTCCAGCTCCTCCTTGAAGGTCCTGAGGCATTTCCAGGCCTGGTGGGGTGTGTGATCCCTTCAGGGTGTTCTCTGCCTCTGGGTTTCCTCATAGTTGGATGTGTCCAGAGCAGAGCCACAGGAGGTCACATGCTGAACCACCTCAACTGACTCCTTCTGACTCCAGCTCTTCTCCAAGCTCATCCTGGACATCTGAGTTTGCACCTGATCTTTAGGGTTAAAGACACCAGAGGAGACATCGATTCATTTTTAAATCTTGAGCTTCCCTGTGAGGCTCAGGTCCCTTTTGACCATGACCGTCCATAATATCTGCTCTTGTCTGTCAGCTACACCTCACCCTCAGTAGGAAACAAGGGCGGCAACATGCCCCCAACCCACAGGGGTCAGTCCATCATACTCCAGCAGGGAACGTGTGCTCAGACATGGAAGCGCTGAATCTCATCCTAACTGCGCCACAAACGCTACGATCCCTGCCGAAGGACGCAGTCCGATGAAGCAAACAGGTCTACCTCATCTGCCAAGAAGCAGAGAATCTTGAGGTAACCAATTCAAATCCTCTCCACCCCTGCGGGACCTGGACCTGGACCTGGACCTGGACCTGGACCTGGACCTGGACCATGGGCTAACTCAGCCTATGAAAGAGCACAACACAAACAACAAACCTGGCTAGCCTAACTAAGCCAAGCCTCAACTCACTGCCAGGGATGGAGCTCTTGTTCCAGTTACACAAGGATTGGATGGCTCATAGAAATGGACCCTGTACCCCATAATTTCTCCATTATAGCCAACCGGACACTCCATAGGACACAGGCTTAACCCACGTCTAGAAAACACATGCAGACTCTGTGGCCTGAGTGGTATAACATTGAGCAGTGTTATACCACAGTAATTGGAGGACACCGATCTGTTGGTCCAGAGTGTTGAGCGCTCAGCGAACGAGACCTTGTCTTCATGTCTTGAAGTACTGATAGAGACTTGCTGTCTTGATCCTACATGCGTCTATTTGGGACCTTGTTTTCTTGAGTACAGCTCGACTGTTGGAAGGATTGTTTGAGAAGCAAAAACCTTTCTTGTTCCCCGGCCAGTAATCTATCAAATACACTAACCCTGACAAAGACTAATGAGTGTTTACTTATGGATCAAAATAGAGATTGACTTGAAAGTTTGGTTTTTATTCAACAGCCACTCAACAATGTTCCCAATCATCATCAGCAGATGTCTTTCCCTGCTGAGTTCAGCCTTAACGAGGCCCTGCTGTCTCTTTCTGAGTCGTCTGGTCGTGTGGAAGAACATCTCGAAGGCCAAACACGAATCCTTTCATGGCTCTCCAAACTCAGCACGCCACCATGACAGTGGCTCCATTTCCACATGAATACGTCTGTCACTTCTCATGTGAACAAACGAGTAAAACAAGATGTTTCCTGGGACAGATTGTCTGGAAGTGTGCGTTATTATCCTCATTTGTACAATGCACACATCTCCCACACCAGGCTTTCACCACCCCGCCCTCCAGGGAGGCTGATCGAAACAACTATAAACACATTTGCTTTCTGACGTTGACGCTCGAACAACCAACGTATAAATTGGTTTGTTTGGGGCACACCACCACCTGAAGGCCATCCACCAGGTACCGCACCTACAAGCTGACCTCCTGGATCCTCCCTCTCGATCCAGAAGGCGTCCTATTCTGTGCAAAGCGTCTCTTTCCTGAAGACGCTGATCTATCGAGGTATTGAATGAGGTGTCTGTGACCAAACTCAGAGTGAATGTGGTTTCAGTTGTGGTGGACATGTGACTGTCTGGCAAATAGACACATCTAAAAACAGATCCTCTCATTACAACCGGCCTCTCGTCTCTCAGCGAGCTGGAGGACATTCCAGGACAAACACACACACTCGACCCGCGGGGACAGACTGGTTGTTAAAGGTCTCAGTAATGATGATCACTAACAAGCAGAAACATCAGCCAGACTGTAACCTGAGCTCACCTCGCCCTGTCAGCGGACAAAAAATAAATGACCATCAATAGTCCCGAGTTTTAAAATCACACCTGCGATACTCTGGAGGTGTTTCAGGTATCGTCACAGAACATGGCGGCAAAACCAAAGACCGAACCCGAAGCTTTCTGAAGAGCCGCTGTGAAGCTCAGAGACGGTGACTCCGGCCGTCGCCATCTTGTCAGCGTCCGACTCCACCAAACTCCCGGCGGGTGGAGCTGAGGCGGGCCGATCGAAGCCTGGTTTCAGCATCTAGCCGTCACTGACACCTGCTACGCCCCTCAGTCACGCATAATGTGAATCCTTAATATAATTTAAAGGAGTGAGTTATATGAAAGGTCGGGGCAGCAGAGGCAGGCGCTTTGGTTTATGACCAAATCTCTGCAGAGCTAAAGATGTTCATGTTAACATGATAAACTAAAATACGGACCACGGTAACATCATACCTGCTCAACAACAAGTTAGCATTGTTATTTTGACCATGTTAACATGCTGACATTAGCATTTAGCTCAAAGTACAGCCTCACAGACTTTACAGTTAGTTATCAAGTGTTTCACACCATGTGATCTGCTGATCTGATGATGAGGGGAGGAAGGAGTGGAGGAGCTGATTGGTGGAGATCTGGAGATGATGGTCTGATTGGTGAGGGAACCAGTCTGGTGCTGCACAGCTTCGTATGAATACAGGAGAAGTGGACGTGGTCCGGATCACATCATAATAAATCATAATACACATCATAATAAATTATAATACACATCATAATAAACACAAAGGCTGTAGTCGTTGTGCTTTTAATGGTTCAATCAAAGCACCGCCACAGTGAAACTGGATCTTTTCCTCCACCCCCGCCTGGTCGGACTCCCTGTGGTTCATTCTGGATTGAGGAAATGTTAAAGTGAGGGTTCCCCTGCATTGTGTTATGATAGGATGTTCAGACATATGGTATATATCCTCTTATTAAACCTTCACCTCTTAGCGTTACGCCAGCTATTAGCCGTATCCCTCCTAACTCCAGTCTTCTGCTGCTCGATCCCCCTTAACCTCACCGCACCTCTTCAGCCCATCACACCTAATCCCCCCACTATCCATTACCCTGTACCCCTAATCCCCCACCTATCAATACCATGTATCTCCAAATCCTCCAGCTATCTATTACCATGCGCCCCCAACTCCACAACTATCCGCCCCCGTCGCCTCTAACCCCGGCTCTAGTCCCTGCTAATTGTGTCCGTTATGTGCGACCCGGCCGGAGGCTGGAAAAACGTGTTGCGGAGCGCGGAGGTGATAATGGCCGAGCGATGAGTGATGGAGGCAGACAGACAGGCGGAGCGCACAGAGACACCAGGCTGAAATTAGAAGATATTCTGATCAGGATAATAACTTCATCCCGGTGACGGGAGCCGCCGTTCACTTCAATTCTTCACATGTTGTCGATGCTCAGTTTCCATTTTACTCTTCAGACGAGCTAAAAATAACCTTCACTGCCTCTGCTGCCAGAGCGACGCTGAGCCGAGAGGAGTAATCGATCAGTCGATCAGCAGAGAACTGATCAATAACAAACCAGGTCCCAGTTCGTTATTCTTCCAACGAAAATGATTCCACTGTCTTAAAACGAGACGTCCCTGCTTCTGTCTGTCTTATAAGATGTAAACTGAGCAGTTCAGCTCCACCTCATGTCTCCATCACAGCCTCTGAGACCGTCCTCCTGTCCCCACGGCTCAGGATCAAGAACTGGACCCACCGGTCTCTGTCCAAACCCGTGATCACAGATCAGCTTTTCACAGCTGCCTGTCTCTGTGTCTGTCTGTCTGTGTGTCTGTCTGTCTGTCTCTGTGTCTGTCTGTCTCTGTGTCTGTCTGTCTGTCTTTGTGTCCATCAGTCTGTCTTTGTGTCTGTCTGTCTCTGTGTCTGTCTGTCTCTGTGTCTGTCTGTCTGTCTGTCTTTTTGTCTGTCCGTCTGTCTCTGTGTCCATTTGTCTATCTTTGTGTCTGTCTGTCTATGTTTGTGTCCATCTGTCTGTCTTTGTGTCCGCCTGTCTTTGTCTCTGCCTCAGCTGAGGTCAGGAGGATTATCAGCAGCTGAGAGAACAAATGGAATAATCCAGAAAACTCACCAGAGGAGGTGATGAAGAGACAGTGAGGACAGCTGACAGCGAGGGTTAGGTTACACACACACACACACACACACACACACACACACACACANGGACCCTGAGACATTAGAGCCCTGAGAGACCAGGACCCTGAGGGACCAGAGCCTGAGGGACCGGGGCCCTGAGGGACCAGAACCCTGAGAGACCAGGACCCTGAGGGGCCAGAGCCTGAGGGACCGGAGCCCTGAGGGACCAGAACCCTGAGAGACCAGGACCCTGAGAGACCAGGACCCTGAGGGACCAGAGACCTGAGGGACCAGAGACCTGAGGGACCAGGACCCTGAAAGACCAGGACCCTGAGGGACCAGAGACCTGAGGGAACTCAAACATCATCAGCAGACTGGGAGCTGTGGGAGCAGAAACGTGTTGGTTTAGTGTGGAAACGTAGAAGACGGGTCTGGTCTCCAGTAATTTGACTCTCGTCTGAGTTAAATCTTGATTTCTGCGTTCTGACTGTGATGTCTGTATAAAGACGGCCATAGTTTGAGGGTCTGAGCTCCGTCTGTCAATGGTCATTCATAGGTGACGTTTCACTTTGAGGGTTTGGTGGTCGAGACTCTTCAGGGTTCGTTGATCTGAGTTGTTTGAGTCGAGCTGCTCACGGATGGAGATCAGCTCGTAGCCTCATGTGCTTCAACACATGAAGAACAGCTGCAGACGCTTCAGCAGAGACGTGTCTGACGGAGGTGGACTGAACGAACCCTCATGTTTGTCTCTGTGGTGTGTTCCAGGCTCAGGGGCGAGTGGCTGGTCCGCCTGGAGAACCGGACCAAACACCTGAAGAGCCTCAACGACAACTACGTCAGGAGGGTGAAGACGGAGAAGTCAGCTGAGCAGACATGAGTTCAGACAAACAGGAAGAAGACAAACGCTCATCCTGAAGGTCAATAAAGTGACTCTGAATCACTTCAGCTTCGTGTGTCTGAACTTTGAACTTCGTCTGTTCAATTCTGTCAACTCAACAAAGACGGTCTGCTCAGGTTCTGGTCTCTGCACAGCGTCCTCAGTCCTCAGCGGTCCCTGTGCAGAGACCAGAACCTGGAGATGACAAAAAGAAGACGTCACTGAGCCTGACCGTCCAACAAGGACAGCTCCTGTTGTCTTCTGTGTGGACACAGAACGTGTGTGACATTCTGACCTAGAATGAGGGTCGTCTGACGGAAAGGTGTAATTTAACCTCCAAAATCCGAAAAAGGTAGCAAGACAGAGTCTGTTTAGTGCAAAAATGAGGTTTTATTAGTGTTTTATTGCCCTTCTCAGACGGTCAGAGACAAAATGGAGGCAAACAACAGAACAAAAACACAGCAGAAAAAAGTACTTAACAGACTGGCCTGAAACACATGAGGTCTACAGAGCAGCACAGCCCGCCTCTGACTGACGGGCAGCGCAGAGCCCCTCCATTTAAAGGCTTGGCCCCTCCCACTGGACCGTACCATCTTTAATAGGAATCAATAACATAATCAATTCAACCACACAGATCGCCTCCACATCAGAGACCATTTCAAATCTATTTCCATTAAAGGAGTCAGCGCCTTCACATAATTTAACCCTCCCATCAGTTAGCATGGAGCGGTGAGATGGACTGAGCGCGCTCCCTGCTTTCTGCTCAGGCACGATACAGACAGCCTGAAACTCTGCTCAGGTCCTTCATCACTGCCCAGAACCAGGAAGCACGGTGCTAAGAAACATAATTAGACCCAAACTAACTCATAATCTACAACCTTTAAATAATAAAATAATCAGAAGTTAACCCAAAACATTGACAATGATTTTGTGTGTGTTTCTGTGAACTTTATGGGAAAAATAGCACAGGAAACTTACTTAGATGTTAAATGTAGCTCAGTGTGTGCAGCCACCACACTACTGTTAGCATGCTACCTGGCTAACATGCTACCTGGCTAACATGTAGCGTCTGAAATGAGTGATGGTGTGATGTGTTACCAGGGGCAGTGTGACCTGGTACACAGAGAGAGAGCGCCAGAGTGCTGGTTGGTGCGTTTCTGAACAGGGAATAAGTTAAGATAGATAAGATAAGATAAGATAAGATAAGCTAGGCTAAGGTAAGCTAAGCTGACTCCAGCTCTGTTCTGAACACGAGGTTTTTGTCCATCTGAACGTCTCAGTGTCAGAGACGCAGCAGAAGTATTTTAAATCTGTATATTTCTTATAAAATAAGTATTTTATTGCTCCGTTCACGTTTAAGATCTGACTACAGTCCTGTCGATGAATGACATTAGACGTGTTCTTTCAGAATAAAAGCTCTCGTTGACCCTCGGGGTGACGGCTCAGTACAGGCTGTGCATGGGGACGATGGACGTGTTCTGAGTCTTTTCCAGCAGTTTCTCTCTCAGTGTTCGTTTCTGGACTTCGTGCCAGACGTATCGAGGGTTTTCTACAGGTGGAGGTCGTCCCGTCCCCGTCCACTCCACCTTCTCCCCGTCCTCGTTGCGCTGGACGTGGTCGGGCACCAGCGCCACCAGCGAGTTAAAGCACACGCCGTCCGTCTTCCCGTGCTGTCGGCCATTGTGCTGCAGGCTGAAGATGCCCAGCGTGTTGACGTCTTGGTCGTAGTACACTGACGGCATGGCGTCCTGCACCACCATGTTGGCCGCCCACGTCACCGCATGAGTCTTCACTGCTGCAGCTGTGGGGAGGTGGAGCAGCGGGGCTGTAGGGCGGAGGACAGACCGGAGGACAGACCGGAGGACAGAGCAGAGGACAGACCGGGTTAGTTCACACACAGTCTGAACTGTCTTCACTGCAGAGCAATGGGCACTGAGACTCATGGGTAATGTAGTCCAGACCATAAAACTGATTTATGGAGCCACGCTGAGGCTGTTTACAGCGTTCAGTAATATTCAGTAATCAGTAAACATAAATGAGAAATAAACAAATAAATTAATTATTCATGTAAGATAAACGTGTGAAGGCCTCAGCGTGATCGTGGTCCTGACTCAGTTTCATTACGACGACGCGACGTTTGACCCCAACTGGTCTGAAAAGTCGTTGACTCTCTGGTCTCCAGCAGTCTGAGTTTGATCTGATGAGCAGCTCGTTACCTTTGATGAGCAGGACCCAGACCTGCCGCTCAGCGTTGGTGAAGACCAGGACGAGTCTCTGCAGCACGTGACGGCAGCTCAGGTCCACTGGCAATGTGACCGGATGCCAGGGATTCTGACGGTACCTGAAAGCAGCACCGCAGCCAGTGTTAGTCTAAAGATCTGAGGACTTCCTGTGTCCACCACAGAGACATGTTTAGCTTAGCTTAGCACAAAGCCTGGACGCTTCAGAGCTGAGAGACTTTAATGTCCTACTTGAGACCATAGTCGATGAGACGGAGGATGTCTCGTCCTCTCAGAGGTAGGGCAGACTGTCTGTCCCACCAGGACGCCTGAAGAGACTCCTGATCTGCTGCTGACAGACTCTTTAAAGTCCCACCTGACACACAGACAGACACACAGACAAACAAGAGGTCAAACACGGAGACGAGGATGTCTCTGACTGAGGGGGACACATTAACAGCTGCGGGTCTGTCTGTCTGTCTGTCTCTGCTGAGGACAGGACATTTTGTCTGGTCCTCTGACCTCTGACCTCTGACCTGTGACTTTGGCCAGGAAGATGAAGCGGATCCACTGCGGTCCCTGCTCCTGGATCAGCAGCAAGGTGATTGGCTCACAGTCAAACCCCGCCTCCTCCTTCACCTGCAGACAAATCGAGCTGCAACTCAGGTAGCCTGGATAGGCGTGCGTGTGTGTGTGTGTGTGTGTGTGTGTGTCTCACCTCCCTCTTCAGCGCCTCCTCCAGGCTCTCCCCCACCTCCACCCTCCCTGCAGGCAGGTACCATTGCTTATAACAGTCCTGCTTTGCCTCCTGCACCATCAGCACCTCCTCCTGGTGGAGCGCGCACACACACACACACACACACACACACACACACACACACACACACACATTAAACATGACGTGCTCTTTGAGGAGTAACCTCTGACGTCACTCTGACAAACAGGAAGCGCTCCGGTCATGTGACCTTGTCGTTGAAGATCACGGCGCAGACGATGTAGGTGACGTTCTTCCTCAGAGTCGCTGGTTTGCTCTGCTCCAGGCCCACGTCACACCCGGCGACCTCTGACCCCTGACCGCTCAGCAGCGCCTCCACCTGCTCCTCCACGTGCCGCCGCTGCTCCTCCTCCGTCACCTCCATGTCTGCAGGTACACACACACACACACACACACACACACACACACACACACACACAACATGAGCAGCCAAGCACACGATTAAAGTGATTAATTCCACTGAACTAATAATATGAAACAACGTTATTGGAGGTTTTCATCAGAAGACTTTTGGTTCAAGGCTCATCTTCGTCTGATCTCATCTTCGTCGTCTTTGTCTGAAACAGGATCAACAATCAGACAGTCTGAAGATCAGTCACTGATTCAGGATCTGAGCGGACGTGGGACACGGTCGCGGTCTGTCCTTCAGGTCCTGAGTGATGCTGCCGAATGATGGACAGTCTGATGTCACTGTGAGGATGACCTTTGACCTCTGGAACCTCGTGTCATCCCTGCACATCAGTACTGCTGGTCATCTCTCAGTGAGCTGTCATTAATCCTCCAGCTAACACTTCGTTTTGTGTGTTAACGCTTCAACTGTATATCTTTGATGAGCTGCTAATGTCTCTGTCTCAATGTCTCTAGAGGACACATTTAGACAAACGTTCACGTCGCCTCAGCGCTATGAAACGTTTTATTCTCCTCTGTCTTGTTTGAAACACCATTTTTAAAAGATGACAATAAATACATGAACATTTCTTCAAAGCCGAACCTGCAGTCTTAGGAGATCAGCTCATTGGCGCAGTCACACTCCGATGAGGCGAACGTTTGCTAATGTCATCAGAAAAATAAACAATTAAAAACTGTCGAACAGGAAGTGTTTCCTGTAAAACAGAAAAATAAAACGACAAACCTTTTTCTCATTAACAACCAGCCAGGTGTGTCAGCTGTCCATTCAGTGGTCCTGAGCGGCTCCGCTGGTTTCTCATTTGACACCTACCAGCTACACAGGAAACGTATTCTTCCGGTTCAACTTTTTCAAAATAAAAGCCATGATGTATATACATAACTGCACATCAGGCGCTGCAACGCTGTAACGTTTCTCTAAAGGTGCTCAGTGATTATCCAGAATCACAAGAAAAGCAAAGAATATATTTACGATGTCATAATGTCGTCAACAAAATGTAGAACCTTTGTAATGTTCCTTATTTCCAATAAGCATTTTATTATGAAATCTGCAGCAGGAAGTCACATTTCGTAGTCTTCACATCGGTGTCGTAACGCGCAGTAAGGTCACACAGACACGGCAGACGGTGGTCAGTCAGTCTGTTCTGCACATTGAAAGGAGTTTTGGTGAAGTAACTTCAGTTTACTGACAGAAGGTCAGAGTTCAAGCAGCGGAGACGGTTTGAATCCGTCTGTTACTCCCCAGCGTGGACAGGTAAGTTCACCTGGTTTGATCTCCAGCCTCTCGTTTGGTTAACATAAAACGTGTTTCTGTGCTTTTTACTTTGTTCTAACGTTAAAGCAGCTGACTGCCTTCACTGTTGCTGCTGCCGAGTACTAATACTTAAAGTAGCAGTACTTGTATTTGTGTGACTGCTGATGCTACTGCGTTTCCTGTAACTCCCAACGTGTCTGCTACTACCACTGAAGTACTTCTGGAAGGAAAGTGTCAGAACTGTGGTACTTCAGGAGGGACTGGTATTTCAGTCTGTTCATACATTCATTCATTCATTCATTCATTCATCTTCTATACCCCTGATTATCCCTTTCGGGGTTGGGGGGGGTGGGGGCTGGAGCCTATCCCAGCTGACAACGGGCGAGAGGCAGGGCTCTGTTCATACATGTACTCATAAATACTACATATAGTATCTACAGTATATTCCATACACTAACATGCATCTGAGTATTCTTTACACTGAATGACATTAAATGTCGTCACTGAAACTATGACAAACAAACAGTGAGGGAGAAACCAGCACGTGATGTTCAGCGATTATGCAGATCCAGATTTTGCTGATTGGCTGACGATGGATCGAGTGCTGATTGGCTGATGATCAGTGCTGCAGTCAAAGCTCAGAGGATGGAAACATGATGGAGGTCTGACATTTCTGTCGGCTTCACGTGTTCTCGTGAGGAAGGTCAGAGCCTCCTCCTCATCGCTCCTCACACGCCTCATGTTTTCAGTCACGTGTTTCCTCTGCAGACATCTGAAGCTTCTCGTCACGCTCGATGGTTTGTTCAGTTGTGTCTCTCTTTCGCACAGCCGCAACACGAACAAACATGGAGGAGAGCGGAGGTGACGGCGCAGGTTCAGGCTGAGCAGCAGGCTGAAGCTTTCTCCTCGTCTAACCTCAGTGTGTGTTTTACTCCTGCAGTCAGACGTCAGATCCTCCTTCTCTCCACTCTTCATCACTTCAACCTCTGACAACCTCAGACGAATGGTCAGCCAATCAGAGCCTTCCCTGCACCCCCTCAGCTTAGAGACGTCCGTCAGAGGACAGCGAGACGGAGCTGTTTGTAGGAGGAGACGAACTGGAGCATCGTGGTGTGTTTAGAGTCGTCTGTGTTCAGTCTGTAGCTCGTGACACGTTCAGAGTTTGAATCAGAAATCTGGAGCTTTTCATGTTCACTTCAATACAGGCAGATTGATCGCAGCAGCGCCTGGTGGACATTAGAGGAACTGCAGCTGAAGAGACTCAGTACGGGTGTCAACGATCTGTCTTCTGAGTCTCCTGTTTCTGAGGACGGGTCTTTGTCCCGGTGAGGTGGACTTTGTCCCATGATGGTGCGCCACAGTAAGCTGCAGAAGCAGGTCCTGGCTCTGTACCGGCAGTTCCTGCGTGCCGGCCAGGACAAACCGGGCTTCATCCCCCGAATCCGCGACGAGTTCAGAGAGAACGCTCGCATCAAGAAGACGGACGTGATGCACATCGAGTATCTGTACCGACGAGGACAGAGACAGCTGGAGCAGCTGAAGGACGTCAACACCAAACAGCTTGGCTCCTTCTCCAAACCTGCAGAGAAGAGCTGACCTCTGACCTGCGGGACGTCATGTGACCCTGAACGAATCCCACCCATACCTGTCAAAGACTCGACTGCTGCTGAAACGTCAGGCTGAGGTGCTGCGTTCAAGTCCAGAGGAGAAATAAAAGCTTAGTATGGAGCAAATGTTTTTGGATCTAACACCAGTTTTATGAGCTGTAACAGCAAATATGCAAGAGACTGCTGAGACTCCTGAAAATGAATAAACTCCTTTGACTTCATGTGAAATAATAATAAAAAACTGTGATGTGGAAAAGATTCATACTGCAGACATCAATGTGTTGATTATCCAAGTTACAGTTTTCACTCATGTTCATGTTCGAAGAACAAAATCCAGCAGTTTTCAAAGCAGACACACACACACACACACACACACACACACACACACACACACGGTTATGAAAATGTTGTGACAATATGTCTTTGATGGGGAGGCGTAATGGATGAAATGGTACCTTGAAGGCATCAGCGCAGGCGTCGTGGTGCTTTGAGGTACGAGATGTTTGCAGATGAAGAAGGACTGATGTTTGTTTTTTCCACAGGATTCTGGTGTTATATCCAGATCTCAGCTGATCATCAGTTATTGTGGCCGAGTGCTTCTACGACTCTACACTTTGTTCATCCTGTCTGTTAGTTTTAGTGCTGTCAGGCCTGAAGTGATGACATCTGAAGTCAGCGTTAACATATTCTTGGTCTTTGTGGCATTTAATTCCAGCTGTGGTCAAATTAATAAGAAATATAGCTTGAAAGCGTACAGGAAGTTACCAATGAGTCAACTAAGGCGAATAAAGGAAAAGTGCTGTGGATGATGTCAGATCAATACAGAAATAAAACTCTCTCTTCTTCCAGCTAAGTGAAGCCTCAGCTGCCAGTTTCCATCAAACTAAACGAAAAACAGAGTTTGTCTGTCAGCTGATCTGAAAACAGCAGTGAGAATGCAACGTTTAAAACACCCACAGATCCCTGATCAGCCCAGGTCTGACAGCTCACTGAGGTGAAGGTCGTACGCGTTTTCACCGCTGAGCGGCAGCAGCGCGCTGAGTCTCACAGAGGAAGCGAAGAAGAAGAGACGTAAACAGGAAGTACGCCTTTTCCGGGCAGCAGTCGACATAATATTTGTTTCTGTAGAGAAAATAGATCATTTAGCTCCAATTCATGTTGTAGAGAAAGTTCAGCTGTCGTCATCTTCGTCCTGACTGTCTGTTAGTTTGTGATTTAGTCGTTTTTGGTCGGTTTTGGAGTTTTTCAGTCATGTCGGGTTCAGTGAACTCAGGAGGAGAAATGACCAACGCTCAGTTATTTCAGCAGGTAAGAAAGAAACAGCAGCGAAGAAGAAGAGAGAGATGTCTTAATTTGGGTTAATTCTCTCCCAATAGCATGTGATAATGTTGATTGCACTCATAAAGGATTTATAAGATGTAAAACATTTTAATAATAGTTGAAGCATTGAGTAACAGTCATTTTCAATGTATTAACTACAATCTTATAAGAATTGTTTAAAATGGCTCCATAAGCTTTGAGTCCGTGCGCAGAACAAATGTCTAAATGTGGGTGTGATTGTCTGAATGAGCTGATTTTACAGGAGAAATGTGATTTTCATATGATTATGAGTGAATAACTCGTTCTTCAGGAGGTGAAATTGATCAGTATCATTATTTGTTGGTTTGTCTTGTTTTGGTGAAGACAGAAAAAAGATCTGATTGCTTCAGAATGAAAGCTCAATAAATTTAGTAAAATAATAATAAAGTACTTGATGATGAACTTGTATTGATTAAGATTTTTATTACATTGTATTTTTCCAGTGTTTGTTTTCTGTCACCTCACATTTACACATTCATGTTGTACTGTTTGCTTTAATATGTTTAACTCACATCAAATCACTGGCCGATTGAAAATGATTGATCGTCTGTCCTGATAATGTTTCAGTGGTTTTTGCTGTGGAATCATTTGATGTTTGTTCCTCTCAGATGTTTGATTTACTGCTTTTCCTCTCAATGATCTGAATGTGTTTGTGATTGTGTTTGTGGAGCTTCGGACTGTTGGTTGGACAAAAAGGTGGTTCTGGAAATGGAAGCAGGAAGGTGGCCGAGACGAAGGAACAAGAGGGAAAGAGCTAAAACATGTAAGATCACTGTAATGATCCTGTTTAAAATGTCCTGCTCCCTCCTGAAGATGGCGCTGCTGCGCTGGCTGACCTCTCAGACTGAGGAGGACCGGAGGATACTGACGTCAGTGACGGCCATCCAGGTCGGCAGGGAGCTGCTGAACCGGATCACCGGCCAGGACAAAGTGGATGCTTACAAGGTACCTGTGTGTGCCTGCAGGGGGCGCTGTGTGTGGAACGCACAGGTTCATCAGGCTCTCAGCTGCACTGCGCTGTGAAAATAAAACTCTCTCATTGGCTTTTCAAACTGGAACTGACTGTGGCTCACTGAGTTTCTGTGTGTCCTCAGAGAGAGTGTATCCTGAGCATCTCAGAGTTTCTCCGTGAGAACCCGCGAGCCTCGCAGGCCACCATCAACGCCGAGGTGGAGAAAAGAGTTCTGGTTTTCGCTGCTCGAGTCCAAGCTCTGGAGACGGCTCCAATGTTCTGAATGAACCCTCCATGTTTTAAAATGTATAAAAAATGTGAAAACCTCAACAATGTGGGCACATTTTACATCTTTATCTGAAGCTGTGGCATAATTCTATGTGTTAAAACACTTTCTTTTATATTATAAAGTATATTTGTATAATTATTCAGTTTATGTGTCACATTTTTCATCCAAAGGAGAAACTCTGCTGATCTGAAATGGATTTCATGTGGAAAATCAGCTCCTCTAGATTTCACCAAAAACACCTTGAAAATCTTTGAAAAGTGCTTGAATTTGTTATGATGAGGTTGAGGAAGCTCTGACGTCCGCTGTCGTCCTGTGTGTCATCGCCTTAAAGTTGTGTTTTGATCTGAAACTTCATGATTCTTCTTAATAAATGCTTCTGGAGCCTCACGGTGGTGTCCAGCTTTGATATCATGGACTGAATATTCACTGTGAGGTGTGTGTCGCTCAGATGCAGAGTTGTGTTGAAGTCAGTCCAGTCAGAGACGAAGCTGCTTCCTGTTTCATTGGCGGGATCTTTGGAAAGACTCGACCCATCAGTGTGACCTTCCTCCTCCTTCCTCCGCTGATTTGATCACCAAGGTTTTCACATGGAGGTCTTTCTAAATGACAGGTGTTCAGGTGTGGCAGCAGAATTTCAGGTGATGTGTGCTCTGGTCAGCGGATGAGCGCAGAAAGAAAAGATGCTGATTTTGGGCCTTTGCTGCCTCCATTACATCACCCAACAAACCAATCATACTCTTATTTTTCTTCTTTGTTTCTGGCTGTAAATGAATGTAAACTGTAAATTGTGACCATAGATTTGTTTGGGGGATATGTTGATGGTGCTTATATTCAATTAATTCAAAACGTACATTTGGGTTGACGAATTTAAAGAAATTTTCAAAGTTGGAATTTCCTGAAAACCTCAAACTGAAACGGCAGAACAGCTTCCCTCTTCCTGCCTGGCTCGACGATGCTCATTGGCTGTGGCTTGCTATGGGCCTACCCACTAACGTGTATGTTTTTCCTATTGGACAACCTCATCTTAGCGTCACTACAGCGTCCTCTCTGATAGGATGGAAAAATGGCGGGGGTAAAAGTTGCTGTTTCAAACCCTGAACACAAACTTCACAGTTAGAGTCCCCAGGCAGCCTCAGGTCTGTGTTTTACTGGTGAAAAACACGCGTGAAGACCGGGTTTTGTTTGTTTTTGTGTCTGTGAGGAGCAAACATCGTCAGGATGGATGTTTCCCGACATAACGGCGACGTTGCGGAGGTTTCTCAGAGACTGGAAAAGTAAGTAACGCTGAAGTTATCGTTAATGTCGGTGTTACTAATGGCTAACAGTTAGCATCAGTGCTAATGTCCCACTGATGAACACACGGAGAGGCTAGCTGTTTCTGCTAAGGGTTGATATGTGTTTGAAGGGATTTTGGATTCTGACAATGAAAACCACATTATGTATGTATCATATGATTGATTTTTAACTGGGCTCACTAACGTTGATCACCCTGGACTAGTTTAACACATGTTTGATATCTGGGACAGGTTTTAGGGTAATTACGTCGTATTTTAATCTTTGTTTTCCAGTGGTGTAAATTTAAGACTAATCCACACGTCCGGGTAATTCTTAAAACAGGGTTTTCCTCCTTTGTTCCCAGTAAAAACCCAAACCAATCCCGTCCACCAGAGCAGTTTTTAATCTGTCCATATGAAAATGCACAAGTACAATCGAAACTCTGTGAAAAGCATTTCAAACCAGCAGGTGGCGATATGACCTTAAGCGTGAAGCCGTGTTGATCAGCCTTAAGCCTGAAGAAGAAGCAGCTGTTACGGTAAACGACCTGCAGTCAGTGACTCATCCTGACATGTGAAACGTGCTGTGACATGAACGGTTTCCACAGACAGACGCAGTTTCTGAATGTCTGACTTTAACTAAAGTTTCCTGTTCAGAGACCTAAAACTGTTTTTGTGGACGAAAAGACAAAAGTCATAGAAACAACTACGTTTATATTAACACGTGGAAGTTTAGCTGCAGTCAGACTGAAATACTTACAGGAGCTTTTTTACTCTGTCACATTTCTGACAGCTTTAGTAACAAAGTACTTCTCAGATGAAGACTTGATATGAAAACACAGATTAATCAGTGTTCATTATCTGATAATATCAGAGTCATATGTGAGTCACAGGAGACATTTTAGTCCACAGCCAGTGCTTTGACAACATGAAGCTCATAGTACGTCACTAATTTTATATGTGGGGCTTTGAATGGAGGACTTGGAGTGTTTTTCGGTTGTATAGTATTGAGTCATGAGTGAAGGATCTGAGTACTTTGTTCCACTGCACATAAAGTACATGAAAATACAGATTTCATAAAAAAAAACACAAATTTGAACCATTGGAATATTTATTGTTGTGCATTATGTGCTTCAGAGGGCAAACCAGTACAACAGTGGACATACTACTTGTATGTTATTTCAGCATAAAGATGTCTTTTAAACATACCTACACGTCACCAAATAAACAGCTCTGTCCTGTACTTTGTCGTCGAGGTAATCGTTTGTATCAGTTTGACCTGCGTTCAGATTTCGATCAGTGAAAGTAACGTGTGCAGAGTTTCCAGCTGGTGCTGGTTCACGTGTCCTTGAGGACATCATTGTCCCAGATAAAAGGGAGAAATTCCAGTTAGATATTATCTGTGTTTATGGACAGTAGGACATGAACACTGGAGGTTCTTACTGGGCTGCAGTGTGATCCCTCTGGGTGTGTGTGCATCGTCAGCGTACGTCCACTAACAGTGTTTGTTTCTGCCGCTAACTGGCTCAGATCGTTATTCTGAGTGTCTGACGACATGGGAAGGCTCCCTGCAGAGGTAGACCTCACTGTTAACGAGTAAGACCCCCTTTGTTTACCCTGAAAGAGCCGCCCTCACCAAGCAAGCAGACACTGTTGACGGACATTATGAGCGGAGGGAGTCGAACGTGCTGGACTTGGACAGTAGCTCTGTTTCTGTGACGTCTGTCCGTCATGCAGTGCATCCAGTGGTGTGTGTTTGTGGTCTGCTTGTACACTCAGACCCTTTTTGTTCCCCTCATGTGTCTTGTTGTATTTGAGACCTAGAGATTAGCATCTTAGAAAAACCTGGACGAGTGTCGAGCACACTTCGATTCACGTGGCGTTTCCAAACATGAAACACAAACTTTAGCAGCAGAGGTCTGTGAATTTTACAGTTTTTTGTAGGTGCTGCTCTTCTGCTGAGATATTAAACTTTTTTAATGGTTCGACTTCAACTGCTTCAGTGTTTTAGTAATTTTTTCGAGGATGTATTTGATCTTATTTCCATAAAAAATGTCTTGAAAGTGTTGAATGTGTGTTGATGCAGCTTGTGTTGGATGACTGTAAATATGAGAGACATCAGTCTAATTCTGTCTTTGTCTCACCAGGTCTTTGTCCATGGATACAGATGACAAGATGGAAGAATACCACAGGTAGCTCTCTGAAATGAAACTGTTTGTGTGTGAAGGTAGTAACAGCCCAGAAATGCTCAAAAATGTTTGATTGGATCACTAACAGTGAAGTTCCCTTCAAAACAAATACGTATATATGTATAAATTTATTTGTTTAAACAGAATTTTATTGGTTTTCAACAAAGACAGGTTATACATGTGGCCATCATGTGCTTCAGTAACACACAGATAGAAATGAAGAAAATCAAATTAAATAGTGCCATGGAGCCATGTCCTACATGGCTTTTTTCCAGTTGTGTCAACCCCCCCCTCGCCCCCATCCTCTCTTATATTTTCAATATAAACATGTCTATAGTGCAGAAACCCTGCATCAGCGGAATCAAGAGGCCTAGAAGCGTTCCTGTACACGTGGAACAAGTACTAACCCAGCACCAGCTGTTTGATGTGCTTCAGTCTTTTCACGTCACACTGAAAAACCTGAAATGTTGTCAGTGTTTGTGAGCTAAAGTGCTTCACTCTGGTGTTCGTTGGTCAGAAAGCTGACCCCTGCCTGACGTAAAGGAGTCTGGAGTCCCTCTGAGCTGGCGTTTTGTCATGAACGTGATAAATCAGCTGTTTAAGCCTTGTTTTATTCTGCAGCTTTATTTTTGAATCTGAATTGTGCCTTGATGTTCCTCTTCATGTTAGTGGCCTGAGAGAGGTTCCTCTAGCTGTCACTAAATTTCAACATTGTCTTCTGAAGAACTGTCATGTTTTTTTTCCCTTACAGATTCATTAAGGATGGTAAAGATGTTGCCAGACAAGGGGACATGAACAATGCGCTGAAGTTCTTCAAGTTGGCGTACAACATTCACCAGAGTCAAAAACTTGAAAGCAGGATTAAGAAAATTGAAGAACTTATTTCTCAGAATGACTCTGAGGATGATGATGAAGAGTTTGTAGATGTGAACGGCAGCGGTTTAATGCTTTTCAAGGACTTGCATGACAAGCTTTATGACTACCAGAGAAATGGAGTGGCCTTCTTATACAGCCTCTACCGAGATGGTCTGAAAGGTGGGATCTTGGCAGATGACATGGGCCTTGGTAAAACCATCCAGGTGATATCGTTCCTCTCTGGGATGTACGATAACGAGCTGGTCAAACACACACTGCTGGTCATGCCAACTTCACTCATCACAAACTGGACCAAGGAGTTTGCCAAATGGACTCCTGGCATGAGGGTCAAGGAGTTTCATGGTGCCAGCAAAGGGGAGAGGACCAGGAATTTGGAGAAAGTTCAGAGGAGAGGTGGCGTTGTCATCACAACGTACACCATGCTTATGAATAACTGGCAGCAGCTGTCGTCATACCACGGCAGAGAGTTCACGTGGGACTATATGATCCTGGACGAGGCACACAAGATTAAAACAGCAACCACCAAAACGGCAAAAAGTGCCAGCGCCATACCCTCAAAAAACCGAGTTCTTCTCACGGGTACTCCCATCCAGAACAACCTGACGGAGATGTGGGCTCTCTTTGACTTCGCTTGCCAAGGTACTCTCCTCGGCACAGCCAAAACATTCAAGGCGGAGTATGACAACCCCATCACCCGCGCCAGAGAGAAGGATGCAACTCCAGGGGAAACGGCTCTGGGGTCCCGGATGTCTGAGAACCTCATGGCCATAATACAACCCCACTTCCTGCGCAGGACAAAATCAGAGGTGCAGAAAAACAAAGCAAACAAAGAGGCATATTCAGACAACAAGGCCAGCCACGTCCCAAACCCTCCAAAAGACTGTGGAGCTGTCATGCCCACACTGACAAGAAAGAACGACCTGATTGTCTGGACTTACCTGAGCTCTGTTCAGGAAGACATATACAGACAGTTCATTTCACTGGACCACATCAAGGAGCTGCTCATGACCAGCAGGTCACCTCTAGCTGAATTAGGCATTCTGAAAAAGCTGTGTGACCACCCAAGACTGCTCTCTGCTGCGGCCATAGCCAAGTTAGGCTTGGAGAAAAACAGCAGTGAGAGCGAGCAGACTGAGGACATGGAGACAGATGCATCGCACAGCATCGCTAACGTCCCTGACGACACCTTGATATCCGAGTCTGGGAAGCTCGTCTTCCTCTTCGCACTTCTTGAAAGGCTCAGACAGGAAGGCCACCGCACACTCGTCTTCGCTCATTACAGGAAAGTGCTTGACATCATTGAACGCATTCTGGGCAACAGAGGCTTCAAAGTAATGAGGCTCGATGGAACAATAACACAGATTGCAGAGAGAGAGAGGCGCATCACTCTGTTCCAGACGGACCAACGTTACTCTGTCTTCCTCCTGACCACCCAGGTCGGAGGAGTCGGCATCACTTTGACGGCGGCAAACCGAGTTGTGATCTACGATCCCAGCTGGAACCCAGCCACAGACGCCCAGGCTGTTGACAGGGCGTACCGCATCGGACAGACTGAAAATGTGGTCATCTACAGGCTGATCACCTGTGGAACCGTGGAGGAGAAGATCTACAGGCGACAGATTTTCAAGGACTCCCTCGTCAGACAGAGCACCGGAGATAAAAAGAACCCTTTCCGCTACTTCAGCAAGCAGGAGCTGAAGGAGCTCTTCCTCCTGGAGGACACGCGGTCCTCGTCCACGCAGATGCAGCTTCAGGCGCTGCACTGCAA
The DNA here is from genome assembly GCA_037975065.1 of Chaetodon trifasciatus. Classification (NCBI taxonomy): domain Eukaryota; kingdom Metazoa; phylum Chordata; class Actinopteri; order Chaetodontiformes; family Chaetodontidae; genus Chaetodon; species Chaetodon trifasciatus. Next base: position 63,875 of record JBBMOE010000143.1, read on the forward strand.
ACACAGACGGACAGACCCTGACCTGGACGAGCACATTGCCCACCTCCACGCCATGGAAATATTTGGGATCTCTGACCACGACCTCATGTTTTCCCTCAATGTCAACCATGACACGGCCCCAGAGGACCAAGAGGCGTACCACTACATTGAAGAGAGGGTCCAGAAGGCCCAGGAGCTGATGAAGGCTGAGTCAGAGCTGCAGATGCAGCTGGCAGAGAGCATGGCATCAAGCACAGAACCAGCTTGGCTCAGACAACCAGTAGAGAATAACAGCGAGCGGTCTCGTGAGAGAAAAATGGGAAATCCAAGACCAAGTCCTTCCTATCCACAACATGAGAGCAGCTGTAACGGCTCACTGATAGTGGTGGACTTGGACCAGTCTGGTTCTGGCAAGGAAGACTGTCAACAGAATCTGAGTGACCGAGTTATTGACTTAACTGTAGATCAGAGTATGACAGAAGAACAGCATGTTGTAGAAGTAAGCCAAGACAAGCCCGCTGAGCAGGACCTGGATTCCCCAAAACTCCAGTGTGTCAAGCAGGAGAGCAGTTATGTGGAGGCAGCAGACGCGTCTCCTCAGGAGGTGAATGAGGAGTCTTTGGTGGCCACTGATGCTGCAGCAGGTGATACGGCCGAGGCTTCAGTTCAAGAGCTGATGGACGAGTCGACGGTGTCTGAGGCTGCAGCTGCTCCAACGAGTGACGCCAGCCTGGCGTACGACACAGCAGCTGAAGAGGAACATCTACACTCAAAATATGACTCCAGGGTGGACTCGGAGCGTCTCCTTGGCACACCCCTGCAGAACAAAATACTTTCTGTCTCACGAGCGTCCAATTCGAGCTTCAAAGCAGACACATCGTCCAGAGTCAGCGCAGGCCTCGAATCCTTCCAAGGCAACTTCAATTTACAGCTGGAGGACAGTGACATGTTCTCAGACCTCGATGTTTTGGATCATCAGGAGACCGAAGCGGAGGAGAGGAAGCTGCTTTCACAGCTGCAGCTGGAGGGAAGTTTTGACGTAAATAAATCCCTTTCAGAGAGACGTCAGAAAGAAGCACTCAGGCAAAGTCTCAACAACGTCCAGTCCTCTGAGACGGACGAGTCGATGAACAATTCTATTGTTACTACCAGGAAGAAAAGAGCAGCGGTGATTTCTGAAAGTGAGGAAGACGACTGTGATGATTCTGACAGGCAGGAGTTCAGCAGGAGTCAACTTGACAACTCCTTCCAGCTTCTTGGAGCCTCCACACCGAAATCAGTGCCCTCTGGCTCCACCCCTCTCCGGTCAAGAAAGAGCATTGGAGGAAACACCTCTGTGGCCTCACAGCGGGCCCTCCTCCAGTCCTTCATTGAGGACATGAAGGACTACGACCAGGACACGGAGGATGAGGATGAAGGCGATGATGATGATGATGGTGATTTTTCAGAGAGACATTCTGATGAGGCTGAAGAGGAGAACATCATCAGTTCAACCCATGATGAGTTTCAGCTGGAGGAGACCATCGGAGAGACATTAAACACAGAGGGTGAGGAGGAGGAGGAGGAGGAGGAGGAGGAGGAGGAAGAGGAAGAAGACTTTGAGTCAACAGATGCTGTTGATGAGTCAGGAGAGGAAATGAGCAACGGCGTGGACGAATCACCAAACGAGCCTGAGTTAGCGTCCTCAGAGAGAAGGGATCAGTGCGGCGTCGACGCAAGAGCGACGACAAACGGCTCAAAAGACGTCGTCATGTCCGAGGACGAGGACGAAGGCTACGACTGCCTGGTCAGTCGAGGGAGGACGAGCTACAACGACGGGAAGCTGGACGACGCCCTGAGCTTCTTCCTGAGAGCTATTGACATTAAACCCGGAGACCCTGAAATTCAGCTCCTGACCATCCAGCTGTACCGGCAGCTGAGTCAGAGAAGCTAACTGATGAAAGGCTCCTGCAGTGGAAAACCAGCTGTAGCAATGATGTGACCTACAGACGGCTTCCTCTGAGCTCTGCGCTTCAAGAACCACAGCTTGTCTACACGCAGTACGACAGCCTTTAGCCATGTTACCTGTTCACTGAACTGCACCTGGTCACACGCTCAGCTCATTTTGAAGGGAAGTCTGTGTTTCATTCATCCATTATGATTAAACTGGAACATTTTATTTCTCCTCATCTGTTCATTCAAGGAAACAGATTTGCTTCTATAACCTGTTCTTGTATATATTGTATTTTACAGAGGAAGTTCACATTAAATTTTCTTATCTGTATTTGCAGTTTCTTTGGGTTCACATAGAGTTTCTCAGCGTGCAGAAGATGGATATATTTATTATAAATTCATATCGATATATTTCTTAACTAACCATAGCCTTCCTTGTTGATCTTCTGTTGTCCCAGATGTCCTCTGTCTGAGTGACGTGTTTCGTTCAAAAGTGGTCAAAACCCCACAGAGATTTAATTTACTGAAATGTCGAGCAACCACAAAAAATTCAGAAACAGGAACCTGAAAAATGACTCAAACAATGAATAGATGGTTGAAGTCATCAAATCATTTTCTGTTTAACTGACTGAAGAACGGTCTTTAAAGTTTTTTAGCTTCAGGCTTCGAGGTCATTGAACATTGGACGTTATTTCCTGAAATGTTTTAGCCTAAACGATTGATTTGTTTTTGAGCAACACTAACAGCAATCGTTAGTTGCACTCATAATCTGAGTTAAAATGATCTGTTGAAAGATGTTTTCAGTGGATGTTTATATTTAGAATAAAAGGAAACTCAGCCGCAGCAAATGTTTGTCATTTTAAATGACTAAAAAGAGGCAAAACGCTGGTAATGATAATCAATTCCTCATTAAAAGGTTTGATTGGAAATGACATTTACTTTAAATCTATGAAACTAACATCTTTAAATGTTAGTTTAGAGATGTGCAGTTTACCAGAGACACATGAAGGCATCACAGTCTTCTTTAGAGGGATTTAATTCCAGCCAATCAGTGGTCACTGTTACAACGCTTCTCTTTCATTGGCTGAAGGCTCAAACCTTTAAATGTGCGTTAGAATCATCCGTCGCGACCTCCCGGCGGCTCCGGTGAAGGTCGAACTTCGAGCGGAACAGTTTCACCTTCGTCCTGATCAAATTCGAACAGTTCTGATGTGAACGAGGGGGCGCTCGGTTTGCTGCACTGTACAGCCAGCTTTTTCCAGCTGGACATTTTGGTGACGTGACCAGACACCAACAGCCAATGACTTCTGGTTTAACGAGTTGGACTTCAATATAAAAGTCCTTGAAGGGCCTGCTATAAAGTTTCCACTTAACACGAAGAAAAAGGCGCCAAACACGCAAACTCACGTTACACTTGATTACGTGATTGACACGTTCGTATTAACACGTTAATCGTAGAAGATACAATTAATATGAAGGTTTGAGTCTTCAAAGGAGTGTTTGTGTGTAGAAAGGACGTTTTAACCTACATACACAAAATCAAACGTTAATGACTTAGAACATGTTTGTTACTCCAACACAAATGAATGAAATGTAAAAGGGAAATAAGTTAGATATTAATTTAATCCAATTTTAGACTTAAGGTTGCGTGACAGTACATTATACATGACATGAAGAAATATTTGCACCTCTTTTTGTACTACACATGAATTATTATATTGTATTGATAAACAGATAATCAGTGATGAATCATAACCTGCACAGGTTAGTTTTTTTTTTCCAGTCCGACCTTACAGCGGCTTTGTTTGTCGATTTATTTAAGCGAGCATTACTCTTATTTTGAAGTGTGTCACAGGAACCAGGGTGTATTTCCGGTAACTTGATTCTGGTTTAGATTCCAGTCGAGTTTACAAGGGTAGAAATATCTGGTCCACACGGTGAGGACAGACTTAACGGAGGCTTACTTCAGCAGAGGAAACATTCAGACACGTCGTTTGTGTTTGAATCAGCACATTTAACAACTACAACAGCAGCGGGAGACATTTTGGATCCGTCAGTTGGCTAAGAGCTCAAAGAAAGCCCGCTGCTGTGACTGGATCATCAGCTGGGACGGGAATGGCTCGGCCGAGGAAGAAAACCACTCCCGGCCGCTTAGCATGAGGCTCTGCGGGGGGAAACGGCGGGAAGACAACGGTGAAAACTACAATAATAAGAACAAGAAGAAGAAGAAGAACCAGAGGAGGACCGCGGGCTGCGAGAGAGCTGCCCGGTGACATTTATTTTCTCCAGCAGAAGAAGAAGAGGACGAGGATGGGAGGAAGAGTGGAGCTGCTGGAGGTCTGCTGCCTGCTGCTCCTGCTGAGCGGAACCTCACACTGCGGAGGTGAGTGAGGAGGAGAACACTGAGGGAGAGGAGGAGAAACACTGAGGGTGAGGAGGAGAAACACTNCTGCCACACCGTCCTGTGGAGAGCGGCCTTCAGGGGTCCAATGGTACCAAAGCAGGAAGTACTGAACGCAGTAAACGTTGCTGTATGTTTGGAGGACATGCAGTAACTGTCAGTGTGGAGTCAGGCAGCTTGTCCTCACTCAGAGACACTGTCCATCCTTGTCCTCGCTCAGAGACACTGTCCATCCTTGTCCTCGCTCTGATGGCGGTTAAACGTCTTCATGTTGAGACGCGCGGCGCTCTCGGCTGACGGCGTGTAGGTTCGAAGTCACTGCGGTGATTCGGTGTGTCTCCTGGTGGACTCACAGGAGACGAATCAGAAACAGCAGAGGACATGTCCTGACGTTTAGATCAAACACACTGGATCCTACATGTCCCAGAATGCATCTGGATAGAGGTTTTCACTGAGGCCTCGTAAGAAAGTTTTCGATGGTGTGTGTGCGTGCGTGTGTGTCTGTGTGTGTGTGTGTCTGTCTGTATGTGTGTGTATGTGTGTGTGTGTGTATGTGTGTGTCTGTCTGTATGTGTGTGTGTGTGTGTGTGTGTGTGTGTGTGTTTTGGCGTCACACTCAGGCAGGTTGAACGTTAAGCAGCTTAGCATCGTTGGCCGCCGGCTCACAGCCGAGTCCTGACAGGAAGTAAACCCTGTTTAACGCTCTAACACTGTGTGTGTCTGTGTGTGTGTCTGTGTGTGTGTGTGTGTGTGTGTGTGTGTGTGTCTGTGTCTGTGTGTGCATGTGTGCGTGTGTGTGTGTGTGTGTGTGTCTGTGTGTCTGTGTCTGTGTGTGCATGTGTGCGTGTGTGCGTGTGTGTGTGTGCGTGTGTGTGTGTGAGACAGTGGGCTGAGATACAAACACTCAAACGTCCAGAGAGTCTGAATGAATCTGAGTGATCACATTTACAGGAAGCAGCAGTTACTTCCACTGTTCAGCTGAACGCACACACACACACACACACACACACACACACACACACACACACACAGTTGGAGCAGCACTCCCTGTTTCCCTGAATGATGACTCACTGGTTTTTTTTCTCCGTGCTGAACGTGAACAAATCTGCAGCTCTGAGCGACTAAATCTGCTTCCACACATTCAAAGCAGTCCAGAAATGTCCTGTCCAACAGTCTCTGAAGTTTGTCCACGTCCTTATTGTCTCAGACGGCCAGGAGCTTCTCTGATTGGACTATAAATAATAAATACACTAAACTGGAGGAGGTGAGCGTGCAGGTGAGTCGTGTCTGCAGGTGTCCTCTCAGGCTGCAGCTGCATGTCAGACAGACACAGACGACAGAGACAGAGACAGCGCAGACGCAGACCAAATGATTTATCTACAAAAAAAGGAATTAACACGAGGCGTACGGGACGGTGAGACAGACGAAGGTCAGGTCCAAAGAAATCAGTGCAAACAAGCAAACAAATCCAAAAGAGCAGATTCCAAAAGTCCAAAAACAGTGAGAGACAGCAGAGAGGACTGGAGGGCTTGACACGAAAGACACGAGGACAAACCAGCACAGACTGATGGAGGACGCAGACTTCAAGGGACAGCTCCCAGACAGGTGGAGGGGGTGAGGAGGAGGGACTCTGGGGTAAGTGGCCCAGGAGGAGAAGGATGGACGTCTCAGAAGGTCTGCCGGGAGGACGGCAGCGAAGGCAGAATGCCTGTGGAGGTCTGAGCAGGAGGTCTGAGCAGGAGGTCTGAGCAGGAGGTCTGAGCAGGAGGCCGCCAACAGGGCAACAGGACGGGGGGGCTGGTGGCAGGGAGGTTCTTCTCTGTTCTTGTGTTCTTGTGTTCTTGACAAACGTCATCAGTCTCAGTCCAAGTCCTGCTCCAACTCAGAAGTCCACATCTCACCAAGTCCAGTCAAATACCCGGATGTGTTCCCGCCCCTCCCATTTTATGGAGGATGCATCGGGTGGTGGCTTGTGCGGACTTGGGGCAGCCACGTATCCCAGAATGCATTTCGTAGCAACGATGAAGGAGAGGACTCACAACTGTAAATTACAAGTTTCAAAATACTACTGTTTTAGTAGTACAGAATGTGGTTTTAAGAGTATTTTATGTGAGAAAGTGGATGTTAAAACTTAAAATCTGGGGTCGATTCATCTCGATAGCACGTAGTTTAAAATTTGATCCAAAGCTGTGTGTGTGTTGTATGTGTCGTCCGGATGGACGAGCTGAGATGGTGACGTCATCAAGTACGCTGCCGTCCCAATCGCAGAACGACCGTCCTGCGTCCTCCCGTCCAGGAGAGACTGTACTCGCAGGTCGAACTTGTTAAGTCCAAACTGCCAAGTTCGTAAGTCTGAACGTGGCGTGCTTGGTATTGAGAAACGGCCAAGGTGTCGTTGCTGCTGTGAGCCTCAGAACGACCTGAAGTGACCTCGACATGGAGAAGTGAGAGCAGCACAGAGGAGGCGCAGGAAGGAGGAGCTTGACAGAGGATGTGATTCAGTGGGTGGAGGCCAAAGTGATGAGTGGACAGACAGAGACCGTCCAGTGTGAGGACAGTTTGTGGGTTCGGCTTCATGCTGGAATTAAAGTTTGTCCAAACATGATCTTAACCTCTGAGAGAAACCTGTTGGCGTTCATGACGTCACCCTCTGGTTTGATGACCTCGTTTGAAGCCTGAGAGGGAGGAGCAACACACGAGTGTGTTATGAAGAAGACTGAAGGACGGTCCTCTCAGAGCAGGACTCGTCCTGGTTTCACTCTGGTAACGTGTGAGGGGACGTCTGAAGAGAGACGGACAGATTCAAACTGATGAGTTTTCTGGCTCCAGACAGTGAAAACGAGGCTCCAGGTGTTTGGAGGAGTGACCTGCTTCAGAATGAAGGGTCACTATTAAATGTCATGTGATTCTTCTCAGAGAGGATTAAACATCTCTACGGTGTTCATTGGACAGAAAACACAAAGTATGTAAGTCCAACAGTCGATGTCTCACAGGACACGCCTGTCAGTACGTCTCCATACAGCAGCAGACACACACAGACGCAGCAGACGAGGCTGTCCTGTAACCACAGACCAGCCGAGCTGCAGCGTGAAGCCTGAGCTAACGTAGCTGAGCTACGTTAGCTCAGCTACGCTAGCTCAGCTACGTTAGCTCAGCTACGTTAGCTCAGGCTTCGAGGAGAAACAGTCTCCACATCAAAGCTGCTCCTCTGGTTCTTGAAACGAGGCTGGACGTTCACTTTCTCTGACTGTCCTCAAACACTCCATCACTACAACACACGCTGCTAGCCACGTTAGCCACAGAACATGCTAACGCCAAACTGAAAACGTCCAGGTTCTAAGTGTGAAGTCCGTATCGATCGTCTTTGAGCTTCAGTTTGAAGGAGAACGATCAGCACACATGTAGACTGAGAGGTTCCCAGATGTTGTTGTTGTTGTTGTTGTTGTTGTTGAGATGTTCCCATCACGTTACTCCTCTGGGCCTCCTCTTACAGTATTACAAATCCATGTGGTGGCAGAATGTGTGACCAGTAACATCGATGAAACCAGTTCAGCGACATGCTAGCTCGGTTAGCAAGGTGCGTCCTTAATTCACCTGAACTGTGACATCAATGAGGACGTTCACGTTAACAGACGACAGACAGGTGAAGATCCAGTGAACTGACTGGACAAAACAAAGAGTTTTTAGTTCAACTGAAAGATGACAAAACATTTGAAGGCGACTAAAATGTTAAAGTTAAATTTATTTTAATGAACTGAAAACAGTGAAAGGCTCAACGTTCTGTGAGTGAGACAGACAGAGACCAAGAGACAGACAGAGACAAGGAGACAGACAGGTAGAAAGACAGACAGACAGAGACATAGAGACAGACAGAGACAAGGAGACAGACAGGTAGAAAGACAGACAGACAGAGACCAAGAGACAGACAGAGACAAGGAGACAGGTAGACAGACAGACAGAGACATAGAGACAGGCCAGTGTTACTGAGAGCTGAATGATCACATGTAGAGAAATCCTTCAGAATAAAGGGCCACACAAACACAAGAACACACACACACACACACACACACACACACACACACACGGTCATATGTGGTGCATTGAGTCCCTGAAATGAGACAAACAACAGCAGCTAATCCTGCAGCGAGGGGACACAAAGACTTTATGTAACAGAGAGATGATGATGATGATGATGATGAAGAGGAAGAGGAAGAGGAGCAGGAGGAAGGTCACAGAGGTCGTGTGTTATTACTCCTGAAGGTTCAGTGAAAACAAGTCTTTGTCCTCTGAGTGTCAGCGGTTCACGTCCTCGTCAGAGCGTGTCCCCTCTCTGCCGAGGTGTCAGCAGTTAGCCTGTAGCTCACCTGCTCGCCCTGAACGCTGCAACCACAAACGTCCCACAGACGCCTTCAGGGGAAGTCCGACAACCGAGTTCCTGCTGAGTACAGATCATAACAGAAACTCATTTCACACTGTTCAGTTTTCAGTGTTTCAACTGGAACAGAGTTTCAGTGTGTGTGTTTGTGCGTGTGTGTGTGTGTGTGCGTGTGTGTGTGTGTGCGTGTGTGTGTGTGCGTGCGTGTGTGTGTGTGCGTGTGTGTGTGTGTGTGTGTGTGTGTGTGCGTGTGTGTGTGTGGGTGGATCGTACACTCACAAACAAGATGTGGAACCAGAACCACATCCTGGTGTTCACAGAAAGCCTTCAGTTAGTTTACTGGAGCATGAAGCATCAGTGTTGTTGCCATGGTTACGCCTGAGCGAGCCTCTGATTGGTGGAGAGGCGTGTGACCTTATCTCAGTAAAGAGCGAACGGCAGAGGTGACACCCTTCCTCACTTCCTTTCTCATGATCACAGTGGACTGTTGGGACAGTAACTGAGTATACTTACTCGAGTACTCGACCTGAATGAGTATTTTTACCACGTTCTACTTCTGCTGTACTGCGTCTCAGAGGCAGATGTTGTACTTCTCACTTCATGTCCATCTGACAGCTGTTTCCTCTTGCAGACTCTCCGCAGACAGAACACCTCTCCTCCTACCAGCTGACCGTCCCTCGACCAATAGGAGGCAGACCGAGGCGGGACGTGGACGGAAGACCCCCCAATCAGGTACTGAGGGTTTGCTTCCAGGGTTCGAGTGAGTGTGTTTGCTTTGTGTTATTTGCTGTGTGACCTCTGACCTTCAGGAAACACAGACTCAGCACAGGAGCTGCTGACCAATCAAGTGCACTTCCTGTCTGTGACCTCACTCCGCCCTCGCTGTGTTGTTATCTCTCCTCACTTAAGATGCGCTTCACACATCACTTCATATATTTACACAACGGCAGCGTTCATCTGTCTGTGAGGTGGGGACGCAGACGCCGAGCGCGCAGCTCAAAGTGTCCCCAGTAGAACTGAGGCCGAGCAGGAAGGTTCCACCGTCGCACACCAGGCCGTCACACTGACGAGATTCACAGGATAAGGTGGACCTGAAGGTCCTCTGCTCCACCGCTCAGTGTGAGCACAGTTCATGTCCCAGGACCACCTTAAAACACACACACACACACACACACACACACACACACACACAGCAGGAATGTGTTGTTCAAGGAGGATTTAATCTGCTGTGTGTGTGTGTGTGTGTGTGTGTGTGTGTGTGTGTGTGTGTGTGGGTGTTTGTTTCCTCTGCTGTCATCTTCTTTCCCGCCCTGCATGCTGGAACATGTTCAACACACACACACACACACACACACACACACACACACACACACTGGTGAAATGTTGCATGCAGTGAGTGAGGACGTGTGAAAGTATGATGTTAGGGTGTGTAGTCATGTGCGTGTGTGTGTGTGTGTGTGTGTGTGTGCGTGTGCGTGTGCGTGTGTGTGTGTCAGCCTGCAGCCATGTTTCCTCTGCTGCTCTCGGATGTGTTCTTTGCTCTTCGTGTTGTTTAACAGTCGTTAAGGGACCATCGACGTGTTGGGAAACCTCTCAGCTTCACTTTGATTCCACTCTCAGCCAGTTAGCTTAGCTTAGCTTAGCTTAGCTTAGCATAAAGACTGGAAACAGGGGGAGCAGCTAGCCTGGGTCACCATCCTCACTGCTTTCAGCCGGTTTCTCCCTGAACTCAACCAGAGACGACAGAGACAAACCATGTGACCGTGAAGAATGGCTCGTTATTAGTTATCAGATGGAACTTTTTATTTATTACTCACTAAAACGTCTAAACTGAGTCGCTCAGCAGACGAAGTGAAGTGTGGATTATGTTAAATGTTCCCTGAATGTTGGTGTCTGACCCATACATGACCTTTGAGAAGGAGCAGCTGTTCACTGTGGCTCGACTCGTATGCTAATGGAACATGGCGAGCTAACAGCTAACACGCCCTGAGTCCACACAGAGCTGTGAGCGTGACGACGGACAGTCTGCGGTGTGTGTGTTTGTACCTGCAGATTAATGATCGGTGTGAGAGGGCGTGGCGTGGTGCGTTCAGGTGCTGGCTGCTTCTTGTCCTGGAGGTTTTCAGGCTGTTTCCAGTCTTAATGCTAAGCTAAGGTTAGCAGCTCCAGGCTGTTGCTTCATATGTGACGAGAGAGTTTAATCAATCTGAGCATGAAGCTGTCAGAGAGGAAGACCAGAGGAGAGTTTGTCACGCCAAACTTTTCCTCTTCAACGAGGAGCTGAAGGAGTGATTGATCAGTAGTTCAAAGACAAATCGTCTCAGCGTCCTGTGACGCTTTAATAAGTCTTTACACACACGAGCCAATCATCGACAGGCTGCTAATCAACGAGGGTTAATAAGCAGCTCGGTCAGCATCTGTGTGGACGACTCGTCCAGTCTGAGACCGTCCGTCCTGACCGACGGTGGTGATGATCAGCACCCGCCCGAGGACGGTATGACTTCCATCGCTGTCCTGGGGCGGAGACGCTGCCGTGCTGACCGTCCACACAGACACGACTCACTGTTTCATGATGTGCCTGCGGGACGCGGCGCCGAGGACGAGGACAAGCTGCTGCTCAGAGCTGACGAGAAGATGAATAATGTCCGTCTCCGGCCTCGTCTCTGAGACACTGGACTCCTTTTCAGATGGACGAGAACGCTAAAGGAAGCAGTGATCAATTAAAACAGCTTAAAGTGTCACATGATCATAAAACGTCGATGAGCTCATCACATGACCGCAGAGAGAATGAATGGACACATACACACACACACACACACACACACACACACACACAGCTGTCATTTAACTGGTCACTTCAGCTTCTCTGTGTCTGTCTTATCATCTGTCCACCTGTTAGTGGCCTCAGTTTGAACGCAGACAGACAGACACAGACAGAGACAGACAGAGACAGACAGAGACACAGACAGAGACAGTGACTGACTGTGTGTCTCTGTATGAAACCACCGACTCGTCAAAATGTCCAGAATTGGACACAGAAGGAGAAACAGGTTCAAACTCTGCGTTGACATCCTCTGTTTGTCTGAATGTTCAGGACGTCCCTCACAGGAAGGTGTCCTCTGTGGGACATACTGTGTACTTATGAAGTATTTTTTACTTCCATTACATATTGTTAAGTACCACATACTACAGAGACAGGAGACAGCACGCCGTCTGCTGATGTCATCAGGACACGTTGGCTGCTTCTCAAACAGACGATGAAGACGGAGCCAGTTTGCTCTGTGAGTTCAGGTGTGTCTGTCCTCTGCAGGTAAAGGAGGACGTGGGTCACAGAGCAGAGGTGACTTTACAGGTGGTGAAGAGAAGTCAACATTCAGACTGAGACGGAGGCGAGCGAGTAGAGACAGAACGGTCTGCAGCCCGCTGAGACACTGAGCGTCGGTCACATCGGATCTGTGGACTCTGGACGAGCTCCACTCAAGCTGTCCACAGTGTCTGTCTGCTGTCTTCACTCAGAGACTGTTTTTCCAGAGGAGGACAGAGGAGGGACAGAGAGCTGAATGCTAACGTTAGCATGCTAACATTATGAAGTGTCAGTGTGTAAACGGACTTTGGACGGAGCTGCTTCCTGTCCTCATGCTAAGCTAAGCTCACCTGGTCCTGGACGTCGTCACCTGTTACCTGGAAAAACTGAACTGCTGTCATTGAAGGGAATTAACATCATGGTGAGGTCAAAATGTGTTCAGTCTCTGTGAGCGTGGCACCTCCGTCACCTGGCAGAGCAGGTGTGTGCGGCGCTCTGCTGACCTTTGACCCCCGCTGGGTTGGAGGACAGAGGAGCTGCTGTTGGCAGCTGGGTGATGTAGTCTACCGCTGACTTCCTGTCCTGAATCACCTCAAACACACACACACCACCTGTCTGTGTGTGTGTTCACCCCCGCAGTAATCACATACCTGCTGGTAGCTGAAGCTGTAACACACACACACACACACACACACATGCACACACATGCACACACGCACACACACACATACACACATACACACACACACTGAGGCAAATGTCTGCCAGGTGAGTCAGACTCAGGTGACCTTGGAGTTGAGAGTTTTTGTTTTATTTTTAGAGTTTTTGGACTTTTGCTTCTCTCCTCCACCTGCAGAACAAACCTCCATCTTACCTGGATCAGAACCATGATGTCACACCTGTCACACACCTGATCAGCCAGCTCTCTGACAGCTGCTGTCAATCACCTGATCATGACATCATATCATATGCTGCCTCTCAGAGACAGTTTGGATTTTGATGATCTATCCCTGTGCACACCCGTGTGTGTGTGTGTGTGTGTGTGTGTGTGTGTGTGTGTGTGTGTGTGAGTGTATGTGTGTGTGTGTGTGTGTGTGTGAGTGTGTGTGTGTGTGTGTGTTTGTACGTGCTCATCTTAACACACAGTGTGTCACAGACTGTTTGCTGCAGCTTCATTGATTTAATAGAAGTGACTGACAAAACACTTCTGTCTGTCTGTCTGTCTGTCTGTCCCTCTCTCACTCTCTCTCTCTCTCTCTGTCTGTCTGTCTGTCTCTCTGACTCTGTCTCTCTCTCTCTCTCTGACTCTGTCTCTCTCTCTCTCTCTGTCTCTGTGTCTCTCTGTCTGTCTGTCTCTCTCTCTGACTCTGTCTCTCTCTCTGACTCTGTCTCTGTCTCTCTCTCTCTCTCTCTCTCCGTCTCTGTCTCTGTCTGTCTCTCTCTCTGACTCTGTCTCTCTCTCTCTCTGTCTCTGTGTCTCTCTCTCTCTCTCTCTCTCTCTGTCTCTCTCTCTCTCTCTCTCTCTCTCCGTCTCTGTCTCTGTCTGTCTGTCTCTCCAGGTCTCTTACGTCATCGCTGTGGATGGAATCGATCATGTTGTCCACCTGCAGAGAAATGAGTAAGTTGTGATGATGTCATGATAAGTTGATTAAAAACAGATCAAAACACTTCAAGAGAAAAAACAAAGTTTGTAAAAATGAATCAAAAACAGAAAAAGAGCCGATGAAGACGTCCAGAGGACGTGTTGTCTGTACTTTGTCCCTGACTCACTTCATGTGCCTTTAATCTACATGAGCAGGACAAACTGGACGTCTTTATCAAGTCTGATGACATCATAACAGACGCTGCTGATTGGCCAATCAGATCCTGTGATTAATGATGTAAACAGCAGAAAACTCAGCTGATAATCTTCAGTCTTAACGTCTCGCCCGCGTCAGACAGGTTTGACCTGACCTGTGAGGACAGAAGACGTCAAACCTCTCTGATGTCCGTCTGTCTGACAGTCTGTCCATCAACATGACTGATGCCCCCCCACCCCCCCGCTGCTGCTGCTGCTGGTGTTTACATGTTGTTGATATTAACACACATGTTGTTGTTGTTGTTGTTGTTGTTGTTTTCAGCCTGCTGCTTCCTGCAGACTTCACTGTGTTCTCCTACAGTCAGAATGGATCACTGATCACATCCAGACCACCTGTACAGGTGACACACACACACACACACACACACACACACACACACACACACACACACACACACACACACACACACACGTCACATCCCTGCTTATTCTCCAGGGAGCCAATCATTTAGCAGATATGAGCAGCCAGGAAGTGACAGGGCCTTTGATGTGACCAATCAGAGCCTCAGATAATAAACTAGAGCATGAAGGAGAGAAGGATGAGTCAGTGACACGAAACAGGAAGTGGACTGAAGAAGAAGAAGGAGAAGAAGGCTGAAGCTGCTGGTCTGAGATCAGTGCTGCTCAGTGTGTCACTGAAGCCTCACTGTGGTTTATTGAAACAAGACTTTCCCAGCAAGAGAGGCATGATGGGACTTCCCTCTGAGTGTGTGTGTGTGTGTGTGTGTGTGTGCGTGCGTGTGTGTGCGTGTGTGCGTGCTCATTAAGTGCACTGATATTTCCTGTCTGCAGACCTCGTGCACTCTTCTCTTCCATCTCTGTCCATCTGCAGTGTTTGATGGCTGATGTTTATTGATCGTGATGATGATGATGATGATGATGATGATGATGATGGTCATTAATGATTGACAGCTTCTGGACTCTGTGAACTCCTGAGTGTCCAAAAACCTTTATTGTCATGTCATGTAAATACGTATCCAGTGCTCGTCATGGTCATGCTAGCAGCTGTGTGAGAGCAGCGCTACGAGCTAAATGCTAACATGCTCACACGGTGTAATATTTACCATGCGCACGTCTGTGTTTAGCATGTTAGCATGCTAATGTTTGCTGATTATCAGCAAACAAAGTCCAGCTGGGGCTGATGGGAGCGTCTGTAGTCCTGCAGGTGTCCACAGCAAACAGCACAGGTCACAAAGGCTGCAGCCTGTCAATCAACACTGACACCTGTCTGTGTCTGTCTGCAACAGTGTACACTCCTGACCAGAGGGTGGAGTCTGCTGTGCACACCTGTGTGTACACCTGTGACACGTTACCAAGAACTGAGCTGACAGTTTCTGTTGAAGAAGCTCAGATTTTAAGATCTGGCTCTCGTCAATAATAAAGTAGATTATCAATAGTTCTGTTATTTATTCAGTGTGATAGCGAACCGACAGCCACGATGGCCCCCGGACGGGCGGAGACGTGTAGGAGACCCCAGACGGAAAAAGACGAAGCTGCTGCGTTTGTGCTCCTGATGATTTAATTTTGTTAGTTAATGGTTGAATCCTCTAAAACACACACACACACACACACACACACACACACAGGAAGGGTTTTATAAGCTCCTCTGGGAGTGATACAGGAAGTGTGTGTGCTTCCTGTCAGCTGATCACTCACACTCACTGCAGACGGTCCTCAGGAGTGTTGTATTTCATACCCACGCTGTGTTGTACTATGATTTGTATAAATACACACACTGAGACTGTCTCAAATGCAGTGGAGGACAGAAGGACGACATTTCCCTTTAATGAGTGGCATAAAATTTAAATACTCAAGCAAAGTACAAGTACCTCAGAGATGTACTGAAGTACAGTACTTGAGTAAATGTACTTAGTTACTTTCCATCTCAGGGTTCTGGCTTGCCTCCTCTGAGCAGAGTGTGAGACTTTAATGAAGACATCTATTGATGAAGTGAAGACAGACAGTCGAGCAGAATGAAGGATAAATACTGGATGAGCCTGGAAAAGTGAAGTTCTCTGGTAGTACTGCTACTTCTCTGAGTGTAGTATCATGTGTTTTAGGAAGTATTCACACTGAGCCTGGAGTTAAAGCGTCAGACACACAGTTTCTCCTTCCTCCTTTTGTTTCCCTCGGTGTTCTGATGATGATGATGATGATGATGAAGTCTCAGTGAAGAGTCTGTCTTACAGCTGGTAGGACAGGACACGCTGCCCCCTGCTGGTGTCTCTGGAGGCTGCAGCCTGTGTGTGACCTCACTGAGCCCTCATGTCTCTGTGCTGTTGTAGAATCACTGCCACTATCAGGGCTCCGTTCAGGACGTGAAGGGTTCCTCTGTGGCTATGAGCGTCTGCAACGGCCTCAGGTAACACACACACACACACACACACACACACACACACACACACACAGAGACTCATACACACACACACACACTGTGTTGATGGTAAGTGTTGTCAGTTGAAGCAGTAAACTCCTCTCTGTTTCTATTGGCTGAAAGAGCTGAGTTCTCCTGCTGTGCGGCCATGCTGGCAGGGCCTACACGTCCCAGGATGCATTGCAAACTCACTGAGTAAGCTAGCTGACTGATTAGACAATGTTCCTACGCCCATTTGATAAAATCACCTCCTGTCCTGAAGAGATTTGTTCATCTTCAAAGTGTGGATGAACAAATATTCAGTCTGTTATTTTATTTTATTTTATTTTATCTTATTTTATTTTATTGTATTTTAACGTTTCCTCTCCGGCTGTGAAGCTCTGATGTCATCATGTCACTGCTTCCTGATTGATCTGAGCTGAGACGACATGACCAGCATTACTGTTTTTATGGTGTCACATGACACCAGAGTCAGTGGACGCACATCCTGATCACCTTCATTTAACCTGGAAGTGAAACCGTGGATGCTGATTCGCTGTGATCCTGAACAGAAAACTGTAGGAAACTAAGGTAACAGAGACAGGAAGTCACGTCACGGCGCCCAGGGTCTGACGTGTTCATGCTGCTGGATCGGACCTGATTCTCCTGCAGGAGGATCACAAACACACCACCTTCATCAGCTCCTGTGCTGCTGCGCCCTCTGCAGGCTCCATTAGGAATAACAGCCAACAGGAACCGTCAGCAGCAGAAAGCTCAGCCTGGCTGGAAGGACAGGACGTCTGTGCAGGACAGCCTGTCCACCAACCGCTGGAAGTGGACGGGCTGTGTGTCTCACCTGTGACGTCTCACTCTGACTGAAAAACAATAACCTTCGTCTCTGTGTCCTCAGAGGAGTGCTGCACCTCGCTGACCACAGCTACGGCATCGAGCCGTTAGACCACGCCCCCGAGCAGCACCTGGTGTACCGCCTGCAGGATGTGACATCACAGCCCCGGGGGTGTGGAACACCGCACGGTGATGAGCACGACCACGGCAACGCCACGGAGCACGCTCAGTACGAAGGAGAGGAAATCCACCACAGAGCGCACAGCAGGGTGGGTCCACGCACACACACACACACACACACACGCACGCATACACACATTCTTCCAGGATTAATATTTTCTATAAGTTAAATCCATATGTTTTGATTTTCTGTCATTTGGGTGTGTTTCAGGTGAAGCGAGCTGTTCTCCATCACACTCACTATGTGGAGCTGCTGCTGGTGGTGGACAACGACAGGGTAACACACACACACACACACACACACACCTCTGTCCTCCCTCTGAGGGCTTTCCCGCCCTTTGTTCTCTGAGCGTCACTCATCCACAGGTGTGGAGCACCTGAACGACACACAAGAAAACAAAAACAAACATTCCACCTTAAAAGCTGAAGCTGCTGCTTCCTGTTTCTTCCTGTCAGTCGTGGAGTTATTTAACTCAGAAATCTGTTTGAGAGTGAAACATCAGCAACATCAGACTCCAGAAGGCTGAGCAAAATGTTGGAATGTTCCTTAAATCTCTGAAGGTTCTAAAGGTTCTACTCTGTGTGTGTGTGTGTGTGTGTGTGTGTGTGTGTGTGTGTGTGTGTTTGTGTTCAGTATAACTACATGAACAGGAACGAGACAGCTGTGAGGGATGAGATGGTTCATCTGGCCAACTTCATAGACAGCGTGAGTACACACGGGCACACACACACACACACACACACACACACACACACACACACGTTATCACTGTGTCTCCTCGTTCATGTCACAGCAGGACTTTGGTTGAGGTCAAACTTGGACTGAAACTAATGATTCTGTTTGATCAATCTGCTGATCATTTTCTCCATCGATCGATCGTTTGCTTTGGAAACATTGTGAAAGTGTGTGTGTGTGTGTGTGTGTGTGTGTGTGTGTGTGTGTGTGTGTGTGTGTGTTCAGATCTACATCCAGCTGAACGTTCGGGTGGTGCTGGTCGGGCTGGAGATCTGGACTCAGCAAAACCTGATCAGCACTGATGGAGGAGCCGGAGAAGTGCTGAGTCGCTTCACTCAGTGGAGAGAGAAAGAGCTGGTTAACCGCCGCCGGCATGACTCAGCACAACTCATCCTGTCAGTACACACACACACACACACACACACACACACACACACACACATACAGATACATAAACATGATATTGATGAAGATGATGATGATGTTGCAGGAAGAAGAGTTTTGGAGGAACAGCAGGGATGGCCTTCGTCTCCACTGTCTGCTCCAGAAGTCACGGGGGCGGGATCAACGCGGTACGCTGCTTCCTGTTCTCTTCTCATTGGCCTCTTGCCCTCCATGTGACTCTGATACTTGACTCAAACAGGAAACAGTGAAGTGACTTTTAAGTGCAGAGACTCAAACACAACATTGACACAACATCCTCTGTTAGCTTCAGCCTCTGTTAGCTTCAGCCTCTGTTAGCGTCAGCCTCTGTTAGCTTCAGCCTCTGTTAGCTGCAGCCTCTGTTAGCTTCAGCCTCTGTTAGCTGCAGCCTCTGTTAGCGTCAGCCTCTGTTAGCTTCAGCCTCTGTTAGCTGCAGCCTCTGTTAGCTTCAGCCTCTGTTAGCTGCAGCCTCTGTTAGCGTCAGCCTCTGTTAGCTTCAGCCTCTGTTAGCTGCAGCCTCTGTTAGC
>JBBMOE010000143.1:87743-95243 GCA_037975065.1 Chaetodon trifasciatus
GTGTGTGTGTGTGTGTGTGTGTGTGTGTGTGACAGAATTAATGTAAATGAGTCAAAACATCTTCTGCTTTCTCTCCATGAAGCATCACGCTCAGCTGCTGCCACCACAGGAGGTAAAACACCCTGATACTACTGATACTACTGCTCTGATACTACTGATACTACTGCTCTGATACTACTGCTACTACTGCTCTGATACTATTGATACTACTGCTCTGATACTACTGATACTACTGCTCTGATACTACTGATACTACTGCTCTGATACTACTGCTCTGATACTACTGCTCTGATACTACTGATACTACTGCTCTGATACTACTGATACTACTGCTCTGATACTACTGATACTGCTGCTGTAGTCTGTAACAGTACTACCAGTGTCTGACCGGGGACCTCCTCGTCCTCCTCGTCCCTCCTCTCTGAAGCCGTGGTCTTCAGGCCTGTTTCTGTGGATGTGGTGGATTGTTAAGGATATTTTTCGAGCACACACCTTTCATTTGACTGTTTTATTCCCAAAAAAACACAACAGAGTTCAGCTGAACAGACTTTTGTTTTCTCTCTGGCTCTCAGAGCAGATGAATGAATGAATGAATGAATGAATGAATGAATGAAGACATTTCAACATGTTCATTTCCTGTGTTGGTGTGTGACCAGGTGGTGGAGACCAGAAGGACAGCTCCATCCTACGCTCTGAGGCCTCCTCCTCCTCCTCTGTAAGAGCTGCTGCACGTTTCACTGCTCAGCCCCTCAAACGCTAACACAAGCTTCCTCCAGAGACATCAGCTGTCTCCTCAGGAGTCATGTGACCCCTGAGCTATCTCCATGACTACTGAGTAAACCCATCAGCTCATGAAGCCTGTGAGGTGTTGAAAGCCCCAGAAAGAGTGAACTGTGCTCGCTGTCACTGACTTTGAGCTGAAGCTGACGTCATGCTAACTGGACATGCAAGATGGGGCTAAGCTAACTAGATGCTAACTGTAAGGCAGATGGAGCTGGAAGCTAACTCTTAGCTAACTGCACCTGGAGCTAGCTAGAAGCACAGAGTGTGTCTGACAGGTCGTGTGTGGTTCTCTGAACAGGTTTAAAACAGAAAGTGAAGTTTGAGACTTTGTGCTTCGAGCAGCTCGTAAAGTTTTTAACTTCTTTTTCTCTTTTTATCAGAAAACCCAAACCTTCTGCTGCATCACAGCCTTTGGTGCCTCAAAGACCAGCCCCCGCTCCACCTGTTTAACCAACCAGAGAGCCCCGCCCACCACACCTGGATGACCCCTCCTCCTCCCCTTCTCCTCCTCCTCCTCTTAAAAACTCAGTCCCCACCCACTTAGAGCTCGTTACCTAGCAACAGCCAGGAAACGATTCTGGAGCCGAGGTGGCAGACAGCTGGTCCCGAGGTCTGCTGGGGCCGGATCAGGAACTGGACTGCTCCATCAGGAACTGGACCCAGTCAGACCGGACTGGGAATGAACCAGAACAAACAGGAACACAGCAGTCCTGAACTGAAGCAGCTGCTGTCCTCCATCTTTCTTTCTTTAAGTGCAGTCTGGAGACAAAACTCCACCAGGTGACACGTTTTCTGCTCCGTCACCAAACCAGCCAATCGCTTTTCATCTCCTCACTGTCCGAGTCACTTTCGACATGCGACATAAACACAAAGCAGAAAACATTAAAGTCAGCGTCTTAACCAATGAGGATCACGTGACAGGCGTGACGTCACGACGGGAGAAGAGAAATAATGAAAGATCACCAGAAATAATGTAGAAGATCTTTAGAGAAAAGGTACAACAGAATCAGATTTCTTTAAAAGGAATCTTGTGTCACACTGACTGAGCACGTCTCTTATTGATTATAGATTGGGTCTCGTCTCGTTCCTAAACTCAGTCCTCTGACGCGCAAACGATGGCCGAAACCTTCGTAATAATCTGACAGCCTGCAGAGCGTTTCCTCTTTTCTTTTCATGGTGTAACGTTACGTCCTCGGCCTCCAGCTTCATTCAGTGATCAGTCCTCTGTTTTAACAGAAGCCTGATGATGTGCACCGACATTCATTAAGGATAAGATAAATTCCAGTAGAGGAATTCTGATTCTGTTTAATTACACACTTAATTAGTTGTTTTTCCAGTTTTACGTCATTCACATTCGTTATCATTGTCCCCAAATCTTGAGGAGAAAATGTCAGTGGGATAAATATTATACACAGTTTTTTAATTTCAGTTTGTTGGGGTGAACAGATTTAGCCTTGTTGCTTCCCAGTGAATATTAGAAACCTGAGCAGCCAATCAGATGTTTAGTCAGCATCATTTACTCTAAAATGAAGTGATTATGATTCACTCCCTGATGGTTGTCACTAATTAGCCAATGTTAGTCAGTTAGACCTGGCTAGCTAACTGCTAACTAACTTTTGCAAACTAACAGTGCTAGCAAGGCTTAGATGTTTACGAGCTAATGCTACGAGAAGTCTCACCAGTCGAGCTGTGAAGCTTCCTGTTCAATCAGACATTTATTTTTCAGTATCAATGTTTTGTTTGTGTTGTAAAAAGCTTTTTTATTTAACTTTGACTGACAACTAACTGACAAGTTAGTTAGCTACACAATGTTCCAAATTGTACCCTACATGCTAACACACTGAAGTATTTTCGATATAGTTAGCTAGCCAGCTCGCTAACAAACATTAGCTTGCTGAGAGTAAATGTAAAAGGCCATGAGTTCAGTTTGGTTGTCTCCAGTGTGTCCCAAATTTCACAGTAGATGCTCGCACTATTCACGATAGTATTCACGATACATTACTTTTGCTAATTAATAAGAACTTCATGGAATTTTCATGACATAATTGTCAGTTGATCGTTCACCAAACGCCACGCCTCTTAGTTGCTGTTGGTGCTCTTGCTATGTCAAGCTTCACGTCTTAGACCGGCACGTTTAAAGTGTTAACTGGCATGTTTAAAGTGTTAACTGGCACGTTTAAAGTGTTAACTGGCATATTTAAAGTGTTAACCGGCACTTTTACCATGAAAGTTAAACGTGTTTTTTGAATGGATCCATGAATTGAGACTAGAAGCAGATAAAAGCAGCTTCTCTTTTTTTAATCATTGGATTTTCTGAGCCTGAAGTGTCGAACACATGATATCATGCTAAAAAGTGCTGTAATGGACAAGTTTAGCTGTCACATGAACTGATAAGTGCTTCGCTGATTGGCTGGTTTGAAGACACGGAGGTCACCGGAGGCGGAGCTTGCACTTTGAAACTGTCTCTCTGTCTGAATGGAAGCACTGGTGCCGTCTGATGGCACGTCCCCTCTGATCAGCACTGTCATAGGAATGTAACGCACCCCTGCTGCTGTGTGCGGGTGCGCTTGGTCTCCGCCACCCTGTTCGCCCGGCGCTCTCCCTCCACAATTGTAAAACTTCACAGTATGCAGCAGCGTGAGTGCAGAGCTCCTGTCCTCTGGACGTGGATCTGTGCGGCACGTGGACGTCTGTGACTGCGCCGACTGACGTTTCCACAGGAAATGTCCGATCACCTCGTTTAGTTTTACCTCCTGACACACGTCAACACTGCGGCATCTGAGATCTGTGACTTGTGGGAAACGTGTGCGGTGACTGAAAGTAGGATGGTAGCACCTTATTCAGCAGGAAGCTCCAACACAGAGCAGCTCTAGCTGCTTCCTGTTCTGTGTTTTACTGTGGACGAAGATTTTAGCAAATAATGGCCTGAAGACATGAAAAGGAGACTATTTTTGAATTCAGTGTGGACGCACTGTGAGCGCTGACATCAGACCGAAGAGCGTGAAGGTGGAAACGATCCGTCGTCAGCTGAGGACGAGAAGCTGAAACACAGTCAGATTTGAACATTTAAAGACAGCCAGCGTCTAAGGGGGTGGGGGGGGTCCCTGCTGCTGCTGCCCCCCAGGCTCACAGCTTTCATCCAAACCAGGGATTTTTACACCACCAGTAAACCAAATGATTCAGTATCTGTCTGACTGGCTTCATCTGCTGTCAGCTGACTGTTAGCATTGTTAGCATTGTTAGCCAGCCGCACTGGAGGCGCTGCGTGAGGAGAACATGGTGTGGATACTTTTATCTGCTTTAGCATATTTTAAATTTGTCTTTTGCACAGAAATGGCTGTGAACATGAGGATTAACTGATAGGGCTAAATCTGTGCCATGTCAACACGGTCATGCCAAACAAGTCCAAGTCATCAGCGTCTCCTCCAGCGCCTCAGAGAAGTGTTCAGAGGGAGGTCATTCAGACACCTGAGCAGGAGGAGGAGCATCAGGTCCCGCTCGGTGAACTGCTGCTGACTTTATTAAAACATCACGTCTCGTGTTCAGACTCAAACCAGCGTCCGCTCACAGTTCAGCTGACTGTTCCTCCTCCTGTGAGCCGCTGACCTCCTTTAAAACACCATGAACACACACACTAACACTCACCACAGCACCAAACGTGGATTCATCCGCTGCTGAAAATAGTCCCCCGAGTCTTCACAGGCATGATCTGCAGATGATTTTTTCATTTATCAGTTCGACTAATCAGTTATCAAGTATTTCAAATCATCTATAAAATGTCCACATTTTCCTACATGATGTTGTTAGAAACCGATTCAGTTTGCTGGAATATAAAACAGAAAATCAGCTGATTCTTATATTTCTGCTGAGAAGATGAAATGATCAATCACTGTATTCATGATTGATTTGAACGATTGATCGTTTCCTCCAGTCAGCTCACAGGACATCACATACAGTACCGACACTGAGACGTAAAGCCGGTGATGAAAGCAGAACGATCTCATTTAACAGGTAAACTTCTTCAGGTTATCAGCCAATCACCTGTTTCCACTGATCAAAGTCTGGGATCACCTGAGCCCAGAACGCCACACGTCCCCTGATTGGTCACCTGCTTTGAAGACAGACTCCTACCTGAGCAGACGGCCTGAGAGGCGACGCTCAGGAGGCAACCTGTTGTTACTGTATGTGTGTGTTACTCCACAGCAGGTACAGACACAATGATTGGTCAACAGGTGTCACCTGATCTGCCCATAACACTGATATCACCATGGCAACGCAGAGAATCTCTTCACCTTTTTCTATCTGAATAAATTTTCTAGGTTTTTGTTCTTTTTTTGCAAATGTAAACCTCGTATCTGTGGTAATCCTCCGACTTTCAACTGAGTTTGATTTCATTATTAAATGTTGCTGTGTCACGTGGAAACCTCGTAAGGCTGTTTCATTTTCACAACACAGTACATTTACTCAAGAACTGTACTCAAGTACAAATCTGAAGTACTTGTATTCGAGTCTTTTCATGCCACTTATCTGACAGCTTTACTTATTTTATATGAAGAATTTTAGAGTTTATAAAGTCTGAGGTTTCGTTACAAATGAAACAGTTTATAGAAGAACAGCTGAGACGATCAGTCCATTAATCAATCAGTCGATTGACAGGAGATTCACAGGCAACCATTTTGTCATTTTTCCACCCCTGAATAAATCCTGAAGCACTTCCACTGATCAAACTGCCAAATCGTATCGATCAATGAGACTCTAACTCGAGCTTTGATTGGTGTCAGTGACACGCATGCAGCCCTGATGCAGAGTTTGCTTCTGTGTTCAGACGTCAGGAGGATCTGCTGGTCTTACACGGCCACTTAAACTGTGCTGTTAGAATAAACACATGATAAAAAACAGCATTTACTGGCCTCCATTCTTCAGGCACTAATCAGTATGAACCGCCGGCGCTTGTTAATGACTGAGATCACACTGATGACATGAGAAAATACACAAAAACAGAAAATGAATAAAAAACGCTGCAGACAAGAGAAAGACGAGTCAGCAGGATGTGACCAAACGCCTCGAGACACAGATCAGAGTCCACTGAGGATGAGGAAGTAACAAGTGGAAGAAAGTCTTCACTGAACAGGTCGAACACAGACTTTTCAAAGGTTTTGATTGTTTCAGAGAAATACTGCGTACAGAAACACGAGTATTGCAGTAATCTGAGGTGAAATAAACACGGCAATTTTCAACAGAAAATCAGAAGAGGTGTCCTCACCTCCAAACTCTTCCTTCAACCATTAAAAAGGAAAAATCTAATGAAGGCTTGTCCTGAAGAGCTCAGATTAAAGCACAAAGCTCACTCTCCCTGTTTGATGAAAGCTAGAGAGCTCAGGTTGGGTCGATAAATGATATTTATCCTTGCGGTGAGTTTCTGAGATGTTTTGTGATTCTAATACTGAAACTTTAGAACATTTGGTCTTTGCTTAAATTAAACTTATAATTAATATCTGAAAAGGACTTTCTATCACACCAAATGAGAATGTAATGACATTAAATTTGGAGTTAGAGGATAAAAAGGGGAAATGCTGGAGGCCAACAATAGATTGATTATTACAGCTGATCCGTGCCTCCACAGATGTAGATTGATTTATCAAAGACACACTCTTACTAGACTTTATGAATGAGTTCAAACATTTTAATCACTGAAATGTATAAAAACCAAACAAAGCTTGGATATTTGCCAGAGCACACACATATTGATCTCTGATTTCAGCCGTTTAGTTATGTTTTTCTTTCTTCTTATTTCTGTTGCTTTGTGCTTACTGTGTGATTTGCAGTATTACTGCAGTACTTTGTTGCCAACTTGATATTCTAATGGTCAGACTTTTGTTCATTTGAAATACTGTGTATAAATGTATTTTTAGATGAATTAATATTAATCGCGAGACCAGTACAGAGCCCTGTACGTCATGACGTCACACAGGCCTCGCTTCCATGCTCCGTGCCTCGAGCTGTCATCATTTTACCGGGAGAGGCGAAGGGCATCCGGAATACCGGCCGAGAGGGGAGCCGCTAAAACTCGTTTCTCGAGGTCAGTAACCAGGACTTTAGTTGTGTCTCACTGCCTACAGGTAGACATTCTGACCTACTGTCTCACACGGGGACAGTTCAGAGAACACCAGAATCCGCCCGGAGGAATTTGAGAAAGACAAAACCTGTTAGCATGTTAGCCACATGCTAGCTAATGCTCAACCCGTTCAGCGGAACTGGCTAACGTTACTGTGAGGGGCAGGTCATCTGTCACAATACTCGCTGAAACTGTCGATGTTGGTCACAATTATGTTTCACTCAGTAGATGATAAATTCAGATATTAATCATGTCAGCAGCTTCACAACGCCGGTTCAATTTTAAGTCAATTAGCACCATTTAGCCGCTAGCTTAACATGCTATTAGAAATTAGTGGAAAGTAGAAGCTAAACGGCTAATTACATAACCTAGCACGTTAGCTCTGAAGCTAATCACGTAGCCAGCTTGTGCAGAGTAATAATCAACACCTTTAGCTTCACTCTCTACGTTCTGTCATTTCTGGACATTGAGAAGAGGTCATTTTACAGTGTTTTGATAAAGCAGGCAGTAATTTTCGAGAACTCATGACTCGTGAAAGGACAAAGTGACTGACAGTTGCCGTAGCCAATGAGAAGGATTTGGAGTCGTATTTCCGGGCGGGA
>JBBMOE010000143.1:97743-118282 GCA_037975065.1 Chaetodon trifasciatus
CACACACACACACCACGTCTGCCATTAGAAATGTTCTGCATTTATCCATGTTAACCACCCCCGTGATGGCGAGGAGAGGAGGCAGCAGTGGAAAATGTGGCGATCACATTTATTGACGAGCAGGCTCAGGTTAGCTGCTCCGGCTAGCTTAGCACAGTTCACAACTGTCCTGTTTATGACATAACTGCATCAAAAATAGTTTGATTTGTGATAAAAAGGAAATTTCATTGTCAAAGACACACACAAGTGAACGGACACAGGTTCAGTCTGAACTTCCTGCTGCTCCTCCACAGTAAAAGCACGAGTCAGCCGTGTTCTCTGCGTCGTGGTTTGTGGTCCTGTGACAGTATGACACACAAGCAGCTGCAGCAGGTGATGAGTCTGCATGAACTCACAGCACAGACACTGTCTGTTTGCACCTGTCTGTTGCCACACACCTGTGGCTCTGTCTTACAGCGCTGTGATTGGATAATATTAGGACTGATCAACTCAGTTTGGACAGAAACAAGTGCACTTAGAGCTTTCCATGGATTCTCTAAACAATAAGTCAGGCCGGCGGTTCATGTCCCTTCATGAGTTTATAGATCTTTATATGTTTGTAGTTGTTCAGGGACACTTAACAGCACCAAAGAAGAGTCTTCTGCACATTTTCTGCTTGACACTGAAGAGACACGAGTTGCAAAGAGGTCGGTCAGCAGTGTGCTGAATGAGTCAGACACATCCTGTTAGTCACTTGAGGTCTTGTGGTTTAGTTTTTTCTTCTGTCCTCCTTTAAAAACAGGCAAAACTGGTCGTCCATGTCTGACCTCGGGAACGCTTTTGGCCACATCTCATGGCTTTCCTCGGTGAATGAAACCCTCAAGTGGATTTCAGCTTGAACTTTTAAGTCTAACGAGCTCCAGCCGGTGGGTCTACAGTAGATGCTATTAGCAACATTAGCCGCAGAATGTGCTAACACCAGATTCAACAGACTGACCGGCAGAATAAACAGTAAAGCAGCAAGTTCAGGCTCAGGTTTGAAGTGAGTCCTGCTTTGTTTTGACCCTCAGAGTGTCTGCAGTGAAATGAGAAATGAGAGTTTTCCAGTTGTTGTGAGTTCTCTGGAAAATGTTAAATTGATTGCAGGGTGTCTATATTTTGAATAAATTGTCTGTTTCAGAGTAAATATTCAGATGCAGATATTTTCCCCCATTAAAACTGAAAGCAGCAGTTTCTGCTTATTGACTGGAGCTGCTGGATCATGTCGTTCTGCCAAGACGCTTAAAACAATGCAACCAGCTGGAGCCCAACAGCCTAAAACGACTGCTGCTGGTTAAAAGAGTCACAGAACAAGAAACACGAAGCCGAGTTTCCACCAACATACAGTCAACATATCTGATTCACAGTGACTGCATTTAATTAACCGTTACAAGAGTCAGAGTTAATTTAGAAGGAATGGAAAACACAGAATGTAATAAATCACTTGGAAAGTTGTTTTTCTGTGGTGCTGGAAGGACTGACGTCACTCCCCAGGAATGATGCGTTTGATTATGAGCGTGCAGCTGCAGACTCAGTGAGCACTTCATGTTAGAGAACAGAATATGAACTCTCTGTGTCTGAGCTGAGAAATGATTTCTGCTTTGTCTCACTGGAGAAGGATTACTGTGGGACACTGGGAGGCAGGTTGGCATATAGTCTGTGTGTGGACTGTGTTTTTGGGTGGGTTTGATTGAACCAGTCTGACTCATGGTGCGGTTTTTGTTCACCAGAAGAAAGTGAAGGGGTTTTCCAAGAAGACTGAGGCTGGAAGAGCCGCCTTCAGCGAAAAATAAAAGTATTTACCAGTGCTGGAAGAAGTGCTCAGATCCTTTTCTAATACACACAGAGGATACATATGAATGTATGTCAATGCACTTCATGGCTGTAGCAGCAAGAGAGTCAGCCATAAAAAGCTATTAGATTATAACTAAAGTCAAAGTACAAATACCACAGTGTGGAAATACCTGTTAAAGTCCTGCATGCAGACAGTTATTTGAGTAAAAGTAAAAAAATGATACCTGCATAACGTACATAAAGTACTCATCATGCAGTGGCATTATATATAACTGGATAATGATTAACTGACACATGAACATAAAGGCAGCGCTTCATTGGTCTGTCTGGTTGAGGTGGAGCTAACTGAAACAGGTTTCATGAAAAGATCAAAGTTTGTGTAAAAGACTTTGAGATTTGTAAGCAGCTCCTCTGTCAGTGTGTCAGATTCATATTTAATCCACATTTCACGTGTTGTGCTCTGTGTTCAGCCTGTAGACAGTTTCACTCTGTAAACAGCATCTCTGGAACAATCATTGAACGCAGCTCTGTCTGATTTTAGATGCGTCGTGTTGGTTGATAGAAGTGTTGGATCAGGACATCCTTTTCTAACAACCTGTCTTCATCATGTCCACCTAAATATTGGTATTAATTTGAGGACGTATTGTTCAGCAGCTGGACAAACCTGCTGAAGACTCACAGGGTGGTCTTCAGTCATGTTATTAAAAATCTTCTCATTTTGTCTCCTTCCATCTCTTTCCCCCCATGGTTCCTCCTCCTCCTCCTCCTCCTCCTCCTCCTCCTGCCCTCCAGTCGTGGGATGTATTTTTCAGGAACGCTAACGCCGGTGCTCCTCCCGGTGCTGCCTACCAGTCTCCCCTGGGTCTGTCGGCAGCGTCCGGCCTCGTCGCTCCTCATCTCTCCTCTCTGGTTGGAGCTCAGCCCAACGTGGAGAAGCTGGTGGAGGATCACCTGGCCGTCCAGTCCCTCATCAGGGCCTATCAGGTATTCGTACACACCGTAGGCAGCGTAAATAGTGGACGGAGCCTCTGGGTCTGAAAAGCAAAGTCAATGTGAAAGTGCCAGATGATGGCCAGCAGGGGGCGACTCCACTGGTTGCAATAAAGAGGTCTGATTGTGTGTGTGCTTATGATGGATGGGACCTGGTGCCTTATCCCAGACTCCAATATGTCATAAAGGGCCAGTTCACCAAAATCAGGTTTTTATTGCGTCTCGTGATGCTTTGGGCGTCTAACCAGAAGGTGTGAGAGGCCATGAGAGGGTTAAAAGAAGAGGAAGCAGAAGAAGACATAAGTCTGCTTTGTTAATGGGGCCACAGACAAAACGTTTGGAACCACTGAACCACTCAACTGGTTTAGTAAAAGCCTCCACTCACCAAGTTTAAGCTGAAGTTGAATTCATTCGAGTGGCTGCTCTGTGCAGTGTGGAACTTTTTGTTTCCACAAAATTAAATTTAATACAATATTCAAATTAAGATTCTTCTTATAATAGTGAATCTCTTGCTTATTTTAAAATATATTCCTAAAAGCTGAAAAGCACGTTTTATTTTCTCATCCATACTTCTGGATCCTGACTTCTCCCTGTTAGATCGTCCATGGCTGTGTAATGTGATTTTAACTTGTCTTCTTCCCCAGGATGAGCTCAGGAGAGCAAACAGATACCTGTCGTTCATGAAACTGTCTTCTAAATTCTTATTTAGAGTAGTTGCTGGTGTCATGAAAGGTTTAGGGTATCTTGTTAGAAAGGTGGAGAAACCCTTCCTGCTGATGTGGCTCATGGAGGTCCTTACAGGTCCAACATTGTGTGTGTAAATAGATTCTCACAAAAAGAAACCTGATCTGAAACAGACCTGAGCAAACGAGACGGATCAGAGGTGAACCTGTAGATAGGAGCTCTGATTTCAGACTGGATGAAACTGACATGAAGCTGGATTTAATCAGCAGAGAGAGCAGAGAAGCACGAGGCGTACCTGCAGAAGTCACATATACCCCACAAATCCCAGTCACCCAAAACAGAAGCTGAGGTTCTCTCGCTGATGCTTTCACCTTTGTCATCCTCGTTAGTCGTCCTTCCTATGAACATGTGCGGCCTTACTAGTTACGAGTGGATCAGCACAGTGTCATTTTTAATTCAACAATTCTGATAACTCAGTATCTTTTTGTGCCCTTTTCCCAAATTTAAAGTCTGAAACCTCACATTCCTCTCATTTTTATAGGACATGATGCATCACATGTACGTTACTTTTTTAATCAAACAGGGAATTAGAAATAAAGGCCTGTCTCTAATACAAGTCCTCATCTACTAAAGGCGAGCTATGCTCTGTAGTTGAGGTGAATAAAGGCTCCAGTGAGTATTTCAGCATTTACAGAAGTAACAGAGGTGCTTAAGAAACTGGGTCTCGTTAGCTGTACTGGGGCTGCTAGATTGGTTCATGAGAACATTTTCCACACAGGCTGGTAGATAGATTGTCCTCAAACCTGCAGCTGCTGATGGTTGATCTCCAGTAAAGCCAGCAGGATTACTGGTGCTCATCAGTGTAACAGTCAGACCTGGTCTGGGACAGACCTGGTCCAAAATACAGTTGGCTCAAAAAGTGGAACCAGTCCAACAGCAGACCTGAGAGCCGCAGCAACCAGCAGGACCCCACCTGGACCTGATTAGACTGAGTAAGATGTAATCCAGACTGGGCCAGACTGGAGTCCTGTGTCAGCCCCCCGTTTCATGGACCTGTGAAGACCTCCAGTAGTCCGGCATGCCTGTCAGCGCTGTCTATACTGTGATAACCAGGTGTGTGTGTGTGTGTCTGTGTCTGTGCTGGGTGTATGTTTAGGTGATGGGGCATCACAATGCCCAGTTGGATCCTCTGGGAATCAGCTGTGTGAATTTTGATGATGCTCCGGTCAATACCGGCTTCCAGGATGTCGGTGAGAACGCCAGAGCTGACAAACAAACAAACTGCTTCCAGCCTGTGGTGTTAATGCTGCTCTTCCCTCCCACCCTCCCTCCCTCTCTCTCTCTCTCTCTCTCCCTCCCTCTCTCTCTCTCTCCCTCTCCCTCTGTCTCTCTCCTCCTTCTCTCCTTCCTCTTTTTGTCAATTCTTCCTTTCTTTGGTCGTTTTCCTCTTTTATACTCTCACCCCTGCTGTTGTCCTTCCTCTTCTTCTTTCCTTGATTTTGTATCAAATCCTGCGTCGATGTTGATCTTTTTGCCTCTTTTTTGGCATTCCTCCTTTTCTTTGTCTTTCCTTTCTTTTCCTTTCTAAATCCTCCACCCCGTCCTGCTTCTCATCCACTCGGCCCTCCACGTCCTCCCGCCTCCCTGTTCCGCCTGTTTCGTTGCATCGTGTTCCCCCCATCATTTCATTCTCTTCTTCTTCACCCTCTCCTTCATTTCGTTCCGTCCTATCCTCTTCCTCCTCGCTCCTCCACCTCCATCCCCTCCTCCTCCTGTCCCGGGTGGGCTCTGTGCTGTTGTCACTCCCTGTAGATCCGAGGGCACCATGTGGCCCAGTTGGACCCTCTCGGCATCATGGACGCCGATCTGGACTCGTGTGTCCCCACTGACATTATCACCTCCTCCGACAAGCTGGGTGAGGAGCTAAACCCTGGAAAACTACCAGAACGTCTTTTACTTCCCCTGTTCCTCCTGTCTTCTCCTGGTCTGCCTCGCAGTCCGGCTCTTTCTAAGTCTTTGGCTAGTCGGGGGACGTGTGTCAAAGTTTCTTGTCCTGGGAATGTTTCTGTGAGTTTGTCTTGAACTGAAACTTTATTGTACATTTGAAACATTTCTTCTCAAGTACAATAAAGTCTAGAGCTTTGTCCTGAACGGGACTGTTCCTGAACGTTCTCGTGTACGCTGAATGTTTCAGGACTCTTAACAAAACCTGAAACTCAAATGTTCCTGGAACATATTCGTATATGATGAATGTTTCTCAACTAAACCAACAAGTTTGTGTAATTGAAGTAATTCTGGAACGGCTTCTGAAACCTTCTTTTGTACAACAAATGTGCCTTGAACTAAATCTAAATCCTAAATCTGTATTGGACCTTTGTGGACATGTGGACTTCCTTGTGTACACTGAATGTTTCTGAAACCATTGTCTTCACTGGCGGTGTGAATTGGTCCCCATGAAGGACTGTAAGCTTCTGCGACATGTCCTCAGAACCTGGGTCAAGCTGTTTTATAGGTTTGTTGAGAGCGATCTTAATTGGATTTGCTGTGCAGAAATAAATTTGGCCCTCAGGTGTTTGGATTTAACCTTTTACACCTGGTTATAAAGGAACAGCCATGACCTGTGGGCTGGCACAAAAAGAAGAGTCTTTCTTATGGGCCGAGAAAATGTGATAACAGCATTGAGACGTTATTCAAAGAAAGATAAGATTTCACCGTAGTTAGGTGAAGTTAATTGTTGACCTACTTCTTGTCCACGTTTCCTTTAGAAGCTGATTTAAAAGTTCATGCTCGACCTTGAAGACTTCCTCTGAAGGTTCAGTTAGTTCCTGTTCTGGAGCCTTCAGAAATACTTTGAAAGGAGATTCTGTACTCAGAAGTACTCAGAAAAAGTCAGTGTGAGCCTCCGTTGCTCCATGTCGCCTCCAGAAGAGCCCACAAAGAGACCTTGAGTTGAGATTGTTTGGTCGGCTGAGACATGAAGAGTTTCGGAGGTGATTTCAGATCAGGTTGCCATCCTTTGGCAGACACTTGACCCCAGCACGATAATACTGTTAGCAGTACTTGGATCAGCAGGCGCTGGCTGTTAGCTTCATGCTAACCCTGTGGGCTGTGCTGCTCTGGGCTCTGCAGCATCTTTGCTTTGGTGGCACACACCTGCTGCTGTCGTTTGCTTTTCGTTGTTTGGCTTCTGCTTTGACTTGTTAGCTCTCAGCTGTGGCCTCGCTGGCTTGTTGCATTAGAAACGTCTGGTTTATTTGTGTTGGCTGATGGCTGTAAAGACGCTGAGGCTGTTGACAGCTCGGCCCTTTGTCACCACTGTTAATACTGAATGAGCTAAGGCGTCCACGTGTGAATACAGCAGTGACCGTCGAGAATGAGGTGTTCTTATCTCAGGAAGTCATAGTTTGGCCAAAGTGAAGAACGCCGTGCCACAAAGCAGAGACGTGTGTCCTTCTTATTGTCCATTTGTGTCTCTACGTGGACAGTCTGTCATAGTGGGTCATAGCCTTGATGTTGAGACCCTCCACACACAGTCACAAGTTAAATCTGAGGAAGATGATGAACAAAAGCAGAAAAACTCCAAACTGTAGTGTTTTTATTTTTGGTGATTATCTGGTGAATCTGTCTTTTATACATGTTTACTGGTTAGTTTCAGGACAATAATATTCCAGAAAACAGAAACAGAAAATAATGCTTCATTGTTTTATTTTGTTTGTAGCTCATTTAACTGATTGGCTACTTAACGGCTAACCTGATAGACTGAGTCGATCTCGTTTCAGCTCATCGTCATTAGTCTGACATGGTGTTAAGGCTCATCAGTTTTGTGTTTTGGAAGCAGCCTGGTTCCTCTCGAGGTCAGCTCAGGAGCTGTGGTGTAGAGAGCTCTGATAGGTTGTTTATTGTTGTTTTTTTTTTATTTTTCTAGCCATTTGTTTTACTCAGATGTGCCTTTCAAAGCTTTAAAACCAGAATAACTGAAGGACTTTGGGCTCTCTTGGCTCAGACTGCCACTAACTGCAAATTAGCTTTAGCATTGCCTAACTGTCTGCTTTTCATGAAGTGACTGATTCACCACCCGACATGAGCACGGTTCAGTCCGTCATACTCAAAATGCTCCGTGACTGTCACAATAATCGACTGATGGTGCTGCAGACGGAACGTGAGACATCTGTGTGAGAGCACACTCTGTGGCGTGTGGACAAAGTATTTAAAGTTTGTAGTGAAAACAGAGCGTTGAGTTCTGTGTTCGGGCTGCTCAGGAATTAGTCGCGTCCCTGCTGTAGTGAAGGTGACCTGTGCGGAATGGCTTCATCTGGGAAAACCCTCAGTGTGGGTTGGTTGTGGTGTGGCTTCTGTATCGAGGACTTTAACCTCAGCATGGTGTTAACTGCGTCTCTGTTTCTCCACCACTTCACCCTAAAATCACAACTTCTCTAAAGCGAACCTCTGGACTCCTTCTGTGAGTGAGCGGTGGTGGAGATGTTGAGATGTCGGGGCTGGTGTTGTGCTGTGTGACTTAGCTGTAGACGGTTGTTGGCAGTGGTATAAAATGGCCGTGGATGTCGAATTTAAGCAGGTCACTAATGGTTTCCGGGTGTCTCTCCCTTTGCTGCCCCCTGCTGGTGACCTTCCAGACGTGGCTGTGTTCAAGGAGAGGCTGAGAATCCTAACGGTAGGAGGTACGAGAAACGACATTGCTGGTGTGTCACTGCGCAGTGCTGTGAAGACAGTAGTTCATCTTTAGTGGAGTATCTTTGCTGCAGTACTGTGGACGTCTACAGGAAGTCCAGGATGTCAGAAACACTTCCTGCAGGATCAGTTTCTGACGTCCTGAGCCCCCGTAGAGGTCGCTGCACTGGGTGGGGGATAAAAAAGCAATATTTCATTTGGTTCAGTGTCTTTGCTTTTATCAAAAGTGCTTCTGCAGGAGCTCCTGAATGTTTTGGCGGCTTGAGGCACAGAGTCACCACCGCTGGACCAGTTTTTCACATTAAAGACCAGGCTCGACATTAAAATAATGACAGAGTGCAAAATGGACTTCATAGACCAGGATTTACCCTTTGTTTCCACAGATATTCAGGGATACAGAAAACTCAGGCGGCGCAGGTGCAGATTGGCTGGATGTGAAGGTGTTGAAGTCTCACCTGCTGCAGTCAGAAAGCGGAGCAGTGACGTAGTGCTGTATGCACAGACATGGATTAACAGGCCTCTGTATGTTAATTATATACACAATATGATTAAAACTATGACACAGGTGTAAACAGAGTCACTCTGAATCACCTGAGAACTCATTTCTCTAAATAAAAAAGAGGAAATGTGTTAATCCAGAGATCAGATCCCGACTTTAATCTAGAACGGCTGATCAGGATGTGATTCAGACAAACAGCCCTTCACTTTTTAGTTTCACTGTCCCTCAGACCTGATGTTTGCCGTCCCTCACTCCTGTGGAAAGGTTGAGTTCATTTGGTGAAATCAGACATTGAACCAGAGTGAAATGTCCCTTTAAGACCGCAGCACACAGGAGACATTGTGAGGAAACTCAGAGAGCGAGTGGAGGATGTCTGCTGGGGTGTCGTGGATGAAGCCGCTGTCCCTCTGACCTCTGAATGTCTCCTGTGTGTCCTGGTCGGTGTCGTTAGCTTGGTTAGCTTCTAGCTGCTGCTAGCACCCTTCTCTGTGCAGTAAACGGGGGAATAGTCTGTAGAGGTCCTGATAGATGAGCTGTCTGTGAGTTCATATGAGCCTACAAGGTGACGTCAGAGGATCATTTTTAACTGTGGCCACAAAAACATTGAAGTGTTGTCTCTTCTTCATTTCAGAATTCAGCACCTGGAGGCATAAAAGCACCTCGTAATACTGCATTCAGTACTTCTCCTGAATAACCTGCAGTGTTTGACTACTTTCAGGCAGCCCGGCTTGTGTTTGTGGAGTTTTATGCTCATTTAGTTTTATAATTTTACAGCAGATAAGAAGGACTGCAGCTTTCAGCAGCTATGATATCCAGTTTTTATTCCACTGTTCATGACCAGACGTGATGTATGGACACAAACGTGATAACGTCAGGTGGATTTTTGAGCCCAGATGAAACTTTTAAAGAACGTTTTTCTTTCCTCATCTGATTCAAACACACAGTGAGCAGGAGACAGCTGAGCTTTGTCTTGTTAAGTATTGAACTGGTATTAGTTTTATCAGCTCCTGTTTTAGTCAGCTGTGGCCATGCGTTTAAAAATCATGTCCTCGTGTCGCGCTGTACGTTTGACCTTCAACACCGGCTGAAATGTCCTGTTTGTCTCAGTGATCAGCTTCCACACGTGTCCGTTATCCTCAAAGCTTTCAGAGCTTTGCCAAAAAAAATCCACTCATTTAAAGAGGAAAACAAAGTGAAAAGAAGTGTTGTTTTGGTTTTCCATGTTGTCCAACGTCTTGATGGACTTCTTTGTATTTTGGTTGCTTCTCATCCTTTTCTGGTGTTCCTGGATTAAAGATGGATGAAATGGAATAAGCAGGAAATTAAAGACGTGAGCATCACTGACAGGAAGCGTTCAGCCTGTGTTGTTTAGCCGTGTTAGCTTGTATGATGTTCAGGCGGTGCGAGGCTTCAGTCTCCTTTAGCTGCTCTGAACCGGACCTCTTTTTTCTCTTCATCTCTTCTTGTCTGCTTTCTCTCTCCTTCATTCTTAATTTTGATCTCCTTTCAGATCGTCCCCTCTGTTTCCTGCTCTGCTCCCTTGTTTTGGGCCTCTTCACTTTTAGCCTGACAGTCTGCAGTGTTGACTGTTGAGTTAACGTCCTCTTTGATGGACAGACACAACGTCTGTCTGATGGCCGGAGCTCAGCTCAGGCCTGGTGCATACTTCTCGTGCTGGATGCTCTCTGTTGATTCTGTCATACTTTTTACTTCATGCAGGAACTTAGTTGAAATACTTCAGATAAAATCATTATGCATCAGAAAGCTTCATTACTGGTTGGATGAGAAGTGGAGAGACAGCTTGTCTGTCAGCTGTGGGACATGTCAAACTCCTGGAGTGTCTCTCAGCTTGTAGCTCTAGAACAGCCTTTGTTGGTCGGTAGGAGTAACAGCAGAAGTGTGACGGCATCGAGCTGCAGCTGTGAGCCTGTGAACCCGTGCTCATGTGCTCATGTGTTTGCACCCTGTGGCGGTGAATAAGTGAATGCGTGTTGTGACTGTGTGTTTCAGAGTCAGACTGCCACACACACTTGAGTGTCGGCTGCAGGCGGAGCGGTAAACACCAGAACCCCGTCAGCTGCTGTTTGTGTCTGCTTTGGAAAGGCCTCGGCTGAGATGTGTTGTTAGTGGAGGAGCGTCCTCCTCTTTGAGTGTCCTCACCCCCTCCCCCTCTTCAGAGGAGGAGGGGGTGAGGACATGAATGCGAGGCTGAGCAGTGATCTGTCTGCCTGCTGTCTGTAGACACACGCCGCTTGTTGATTGGCCGGCTTGGCTGTCGGATGTGTGGTCGTTTGTGACGGTGCTCCCTCCTGGCTGCTCAGCTCATCGGACGACTTTTATAACCTGTGTCAGCTCTCCCATTGGCTGAATCAGCTGTCGGTCGGCGCGGCTCAGCCCTCTGACTGAGTGTTTTCTGCTCACCGAGCGTAACAGGAAACATTTACGGTCGTCCTGTGGTGGATTTAAGGACACTGCAGGATTGTTATGTGATTTATACTTGAGGTCAAAGGCGACGGCGTTCTCCTCAACATCACGGTTTTTCCTACAAAAACCCGTCCTCGTCCTCCTCCTCCTCCTCCTCCTCCTTCTTCTCTCTCATCTCTCTCCTCTCCTTCATAACATGTCACTCCTAACTGTTACATAATGGGTTTGGAGTTGAAAGTAACAGATCAAGTGTGTTTAACCTCCCAACATGTCACCCATGTTCCCCCTCAGTCATCCCTGCCGCCATGAACACAGCGCTGCTCTCTGTGGAGAAGAGGAGCTTTTTCATTTCTGTTTTATTTACATCGTAAACAGTCCATAAACCAGGAGGTCCTCTCAGGTGGTCGACACTCACCCTCAGTCTTTTCTTCCGGACTTAAAGGGGTCAGCAGAGGTCGAGTGGTCTGATGAATGCAGAGTGATGGTGTGGGTCTGGATGACGTCAGTGCAGAAAACAGCTTAAAAACACTTTTTAGTTCATTGCATCACGAAGAATTCACTTTTTCCCTGTTTGAATTTTTCACTTTGAGTCATTTTCATACCCTCAAAAACTAAATCAGCCGACGTCACATGACACTTAGACATCAGCTCCTTGAATGTTGTTATTTAAGGTGTTTTCAAGTGTAAAAATCAACTTGTCGGCGCTCCCTGGTGGACAAACTCTGTAACTGTTTCTAATTAACATTCACACATCTGTCACTGATACCACGGGCGCAGAGGTGTTGACCACTCTGAATAAACAACAGTGATTATCAAACGAGTCCTCGGGCAGCGCTGCAGGAAATGTCTGCTCAGCCGACAGCGTCAGCGCTCGTCACAAAATGGCAATCATCAACCTGCTGACAGAGTTCACTCAGAGGCTCGCAGCTCACCAACGAGGCCTCGCGCAGATCGAACGCACACACGGCTACAAAAGGGCCGAGGACACGACCGAGGTTTTAAAGGGCAGGATGTGTCGAATGGACCAATCAGCAGCCAGATAGAAGGACACCAGTAGGTTCAACCCTACAGGTAACCCTAACCCTTTGATGCATAATATTATCGTAAACACAATCAACCACATGAACTCTGACTGGACTCAGTGATGAAGCTCACGACGGCAGCCTGTTTGCGTGTGTGTGTGCTGTGTGTTGATGCTCCTCAGGATTCACACAGGCTCACGGCCTGAACGGATGCAGGACGTTTAAACCCGCACAGTTGAACCTCCTCTGAGTCGACGGATGACCTCTGACCTCGGCTCTGATTCTTCTGCCCTCCTGGTTTCCAGACTCTGACAGTTTGATCGCGTCGCTGTTTATCCGCTGATCCTGGTTTAAAATATTCTGTAATTCATACTGTGTAGAGATTCTTCTGCGTCTTCAACCTTAACGTTTACTGCTGGGAGAGAGAGCAGTAGAGAACTGGGCTTGTCTCAGCAGAAACATGTTTCCTGGTGTGTTGGCTGTTTGAAATGCCTGGAAACCGTATCACCACCTTCATAAGCACCAATCAAAGACAAGAGCTGAAGAGATCTGCTGCCCAACAGATCACACAGAGCTTCCAGTGGAAGGAGCAGCTGAGTGAACCAAAGCCACAGCGTCTGATGGACGTCTGATGGACGTCTGATGGACGTCTGATGGACGTCTGATGGACGCAGATCTGCAGCGTTTTTAACGCTCGCGTCTCGTTCTCAGCTCACAGTTCAGTCTGACGACACAAATCCTCATTAGTTATTTGCCAAAGCATCAGTGTGGTGTTATTCTCTACTGTCTTGTCATGAATTCTCATGTCAGAGTCAAACCAGCAGCTCGTCTGTCACCTCACGAACACGTACATTCATTTTAATTCCTCAAACAGCTGCTCACTGTAGCTTTGATCAGACGAAGACAGAGCCTCTGCCTGGGACGAATTTCAGTGGCGGATGAATCCACATGTGGTGCTGTAGTTTGTGTGTGTGTGTGCGCGTGTGTGTGTGTTGGTGTGATGAAGGAACAACACTGATGAGTTCAGTCAGCTGTGATTCACTGAACTGTTAGCAGTTAGCGGTTAGCGTCCACTGCTGGTTTGAGTCTGAACATGGAGACAAATATTGATTGTCACCACACTGATGTGAGCTCTGTCACGTCTGGTTTGATGTATGAACCTGCTGATTGGCTCACTAACGATGTCTCCTCTTACCTTTACTTTCTGACTGTCGGACCCCGCCACTGCTCCTCACTCCTCCTGCTCCTGCTGCTGCTTCACTTCACTGTGTCCTCTCTTCTTTCCTCCTCTGTCCATCTGCTCCTGTCTGCATGGTTAATGTCCATCTGTGCTTTGAGAAAATGTCCTGCATGTCCTCTGTGTTGATGGTGCTCACTCATTCATGCATCACTACCTCATATATGCATGTCTTCATCTGTCCACGCCTGTTCGTGTGTCTGTCCGTCTCTTTGGCGTCTGCTTCCTGCGTCCTTCAACCTTTTCTCACCTCCTTCCCTCTGTTTTCTCCCTGAACCCCCTCCCCCCTCCTCCCTGCACCCCCCCTATCCTGTGGTGCATCATGGGACATGTAGGCTTCTACGGTCTGGATGAGTCAGACCTGGACAAGGTGTTCCGGCTGCCCACCACCACCTTCATCGGAGGCTCTGAGAGCGCCCTGCCGCTGAAGGAGATCATACGCCGGCTGGAGGTAAACAGCGTGAACGGTTATGCTAACAAATGCGTTAGCGACATGTCGCTCTCTTTTCTGGCTTTATGGGGTCATGAAGGTCCCAGAATGTGAAGAGTTCATTGAAGCATCATAACCAATAAATAACCAATAAATAACAGATGGTCAGAGAACGAACCAAACTGTGACGCTCACGTGTTGCTCAGATCACTGTAACAACATGCAAAGAGACGTCACGGCCGAGTGTGACGCTTCATGTTGTTCATGAGGACCAGAGACAGCGAGACCAATCAGATCACGTGTAAACCTCACTGAAGCAGTGGGCGGGACGCCGGCCGGTTAACAGAAAAGGCCCATTGATGCAGGACAAAGTGGACACCTGCTCAGAGTCCCAGCAGATCCTGGTTTGCTGGGCTCATTTAAGATAAGATAAGACTTTATTGATCCCACACAGGAAATGTAGTCATTAAAGCCAGCAGGTTACAAAAAGCAGGCACAGAGGCATAAAGAGCTCGAAGTAAAAATCTGGAAGTTTACAAGGTGCAGAGTCAGATGAGGTGAACATCACAGTGTGTCTGCGTTCAGCCGGGAGACGCTTCTCGTCCTCTCTTCACTCGTAATAACTTTGGATAAAAGTGTCAGTTAGTAACTCACCTGAGGGCTCACCTGTGCTTTGTCTGTGGCTCAGATGTCGTACTGTCAGCACATCGGCGTGGAGTTCATGTTCATCAACGACCTGGAGCAGTGTCAGTGGATCAGACAGAAGTTTGAGACTCCAGGTGTGATGCAGTTCACTCTGGAGGAGAAGAGGACGCTGCTGGCCCGCATGATCCGCTCCACCAGGTGAACGCCTCGGCCTCCCTCGGCCTCCGTCAGGCAGCTCAGGTGGATGATGAGACGAGGTATTGATTGTATGGATCCGTGTGCGTGTGCAGGTTTGAGGAGTTCCTGCAGAAGAAGTGGTCTGCAGAGAAGCGTTTCGGCCTGGAGGGCTGTGAGTCTCTGATCCCGGCTCTGAAAACCATCATCGATAAATCCTCTGAGAACGGTGTGGAGGGCGTCATCATGGGCATGCCTCACAGGTAACACACACACACGCGCGCACACACACACACACAGTTTGTGCGCTTGCCGCCCTCATTGCTTGTCTCGCCTTCTTTCAGGGGTCGTCTGAATGTTCTGGCCAATGTGATCCGTAAAGAACTGGAGCAGATTTTCTGTCAGTTTGACTCCAAGCTGGAAGCTGCTGATGAGGTACTTCAACTGCTCTCAGACCTGCTCCTGCTGATGTTGTCACAGTAAACAACCAGACCTGCTTGCAGGGTGACGGTCCAGCACGCTCCGACGAGACCGGACTGTCTGAGCATCTAACAGCTGACAAATCACATGCAGACCTCCACTTTTACTTCACAGATTTTCTCTTCATTTGAACCAGTTTTTACAGTTTGTGTTTTCTCATCATTTAGTTTGAGGAAACGACCGTTCATCCGTTGTCAGCTCGTTGTGCGAGCTTAAATTTAGTTTTTCTATGTGTGTGCGCTTCGTCTTCAGTCACTGAGTCTGTGTGTGAACAGGAACAGACCACGCTTTGAACATGACCGCGGTTCACGACAGACACAGTGCTCATAGTCTCTGTGGCCAGCAGGGGGCTCCAAAAGGAGGAAATCACACCTTGTGTTTGTTTAATCAGAGGTCTCCAGGCTGACTGAGCCGCTGCGTTTCCTCCTCAGGGCTCTGGTGATGTGAAGTACCATCTGGGAATGTACCATCGCCGCATCAACCGCGTGACCGACAGGAACATCACCCTGTCTCTGGTGGCGAACCCCTCTCACCTGGAGGCCGTGGACCCCGTGGTGCAGGGGAAGACCAAGGCCGAGCAGTTCTACTGCGGAGACAACGACGGCAAAAGGGTGAGACT
Source organism: Chaetodon trifasciatus (assembly GCA_037975065.1). Classification (NCBI taxonomy): domain Eukaryota; kingdom Metazoa; phylum Chordata; class Actinopteri; order Chaetodontiformes; family Chaetodontidae; genus Chaetodon; species Chaetodon trifasciatus. The sequence goes on from JBBMOE010000143.1 coordinate 113,449, forward strand.
GACATCCCGACGCAGAGACGGAGAAGAACCAAAGTTTAGTTCCACGAGTCCGTCAGAGTCGCTCTGAAACGTTCACTTACTGCTGTCACCAGTTTTACTGAACCTACGGGACGAGTCAGGACACCTTAAATCATCAGAAGCCTGCCGGTGCTGGACCACAGAACCAGCAGAGCCTTTACACTCACCTGCACCTCCACCTGTTTGTGTTCCACAGCAGCAGACAGAACCACAACCACAGCAACGACACACAACAACACAGTCACTTTGATGCTGTGTGTGTGTGTGTGTGTGTGTGTGTGTGTGTGTGTGTGTGTGTGTTTTCAGGTCATGTCCATCCTGCTCCATGGAGACGCAGCGTTTGCAGGACAGGGCATCGTCTATGAGACCTTCCACCTGTCCGACCTGCCGTCGTACACCACGCACGGCACCGTGCACGTCGTCGTCAACAACCAGGTAACAAACTCAGGCCGACACGAAACGACCTCAGTGACGAACACTCAGACAGACCGCTGACCTCTCTGACGTCCTGTCTCCAGATCGGCTTCACCACGGATCCTCGCGTCGCTCGCTCGTCTCCGTATCCGACAGACGTGGCTCGAGTCGTCAACGCTCCCATCTTCCACGTCAACGCCGACGACCCCGAGGCCGTCATCTACGTCTGTAAGGTGGCCGCCGAGTGGAGGGCCACGTTCCACAAAGACGTGGTGGTCGACCTGGTCAGTGCGCTCCCTGAGCTGTGAGCAGTGTCGCCCGGCGTTAGCGCGAGCCGTGTATTGACGTGCTGTGTGTGCAGGTGTGTTACCGTCGGATGGGTCACAACGAGATGGACGAGCCGATGTTCACTCAGCCGCTGATGTACAAGCAGATCAAGAAGCAGAAGCCGGTTCTGCAGAAGTATGCCGAGAAGCTGATCGCAGAGGGCGCAGTGAGCAGGCAGGAGTACGAGGTAACGACATGGCACGAACACGAGCAGCCGAAAGGTTCCTGCGTCTCCCAGGAGGCCCTGTGGCTCCTCTCTGAGGAGGAGCAGGAGCTGCTCGTGCTCAGCTGCACACTTTTACAGATGATATGTTTCCCTGTGATGCTTCACACTGACACTCAGTGCTGAGTGACGCTGGACACAGCGGTGCGTTTGACCGATCAGCACCTCGCATTCCAGCCTGGACGTCCCTGTGGGGGACAGCGTCAGCTGTTTGTATGACGCAGTGGGACGTTTGTTGGTGCGGTCTGCTCATGCAGCGTTTGGGAAGTTAAATATTTCCGTGAAGGCTGAATTTGCTCTCCTGGTTTGTCTTCGTGTCTGTCTCTGTTTGCAGGAAGAAATCTCCAAATACGATAAGATCTGTGAGGAGGCGTACACTCGCTCCAAAGACGAGAAGATCCTCCACATCAAGCACTGGCTGGACTCCCCATGGCCCGGTGAGGGAGGACGGGGACGGTGTCTCTGTGCTTAACAGCTGCTCCTCAGCTGTGTTTACACTGACCAGTCACAGTTCATTAGATGATTCAGAGACAGAACTGGAGACTGGAGACCTCTGTAAACAGGTCTGGGGTCTGGGTCTGGATGTGGATGTGGATCTGGCCTCAGTGTCTTGATCAGGCTGTGTTCCTGGTTCTGTGTCAGGCCACTGAGGTGTTGTTGCTGTTTTCAGGTTTCTTCACTCTGGACGGACAGCCTAAGTCCATGAGCTGTCCCTCTACCGGTCTGACTGAAGAAACCCTGAACAACATTGGACAAGTGGCCTCCTCTGTCCCTGTGGAGGACTTCACCATCCACGGAGGTCTGAAACATTTCACAGACTCAATCTTGGCATTCATTTTCCACTGAGAACTGTACTCAGGTACTCCGTGCCCACGTTGTGGTTTCAGGTCTGAGCCGTATCCTGAAGGGCCGAGGCGAGATGATCCGTAACCGGACGGTGGACTGGGCTCTGGGAGAGTACATGGCCTTCGGATCGCTGCTGAAGGAGGGAATCCACATCAGGCTGTCAGGACAGGACGTGGAGCGAGGCACCTTCAGGTAACGCCCAGCGGCGCTGTGACCTCCAGAACTGTGTGTGTGTGGGGGGGTCCTGGTCCAGAGCAGATCAGGTGACTGGGAGCTGGTCTGGAGTCAGCCTTTGTCCACATGTACATGGGTATTTCTTAAAAGAACCACTTTTTTTCCTCCACTGTTCTAAGAAACAAAATGTTTTCTAAAGTCTCCGTCCATCTGAGAGGCCGCTGGAGTGAAGTCATCCTGCAGACTGATGCTGTTTGTCCTCTTTCAGCCACCGTCATCACGTCCTCCATGACCAGAACGTGGATAAGAGGATCTGTATTCCCATGAACCACGTGTCCCCTGACCAGGCGCCGTACACCGTCTGCAACAGCTCGCTGTCCGAGTACGGCGTCCTCGGTCAGTCTGAGCGCGCGCTCACACGCACACACACACACACACACACACACACACACACACACACACACACACACACACACACACACACTGTCCTCTCAGCACTCGGCTCTTCAGGAGTCAAACGGTTTGTTTGTCCGCAGGCTTCGAGCTGGGCTTTGCGATGGCGAGTCCCAACGCTCTGATCCTGTGGGAGGCTCAGTTTGGAGACTTCCACAACACGGCTCAGTGCATCATCGACCAGTTCATCTGTCCCGGTCAGGCCAAGTGGGTCCGACAGAACGGCATCGTGCTGCTGCTGCCGCACGGCATGGAGGGCATGGTGAGGAGACGCACGCGTACCGCCGTGCGCACTGCACAGCTGAGGCTGAATAACACTAAACCGCATTTATACAGTTTATAAACAAAGTGTTTTCGAGGGCTGATCCAGGATTCAGACGTTTCAGGAGGCAAATAAAATTTAAGTATGCTGCCAAAAAAAACAGAAAAAAATCAGGTTCTTTGAGTTCTAATGTCAAAATCCAGTCAGGTTTTCTTCTTTAACGATCTGTCGTGTGCCCACATCAGCTAGAACTGACCAGTTTCAGACGGTCGTCCAACATCCAGCCGTCAGCACTGAGAGATGTGACGGAGCTCCACCTGGTGGACGTCTGAAGTACTGCAGGCACTCGAATGCTGCTGGTTTGAGCTAAATAAAACTTTGTGTGCAGGGTCCAGAACATTCTTCAGCTCGTCCAGAGAGATTCCTCCAGATGTGCAACGACGACCCCGACGTCATGCCGGTAACACACACACACACACACACACACACACACACACACACACAGCAGCTCCCCTGTGCTAATGTGTGGTTTTAACACAGTGTGATTCTGAGAGATTCAGCAGAGTCTCACAGGACGAAGTACTCAGGCTGTTTACTACACTGAAAGCAGTACAACTACAGAGTACAAACACATCTCTCCCCCCCCCCTCCTCCTCCTCCTCCTCCTCCTCCCCTCTCAGACCATCACAGAGGACTTTGCGGTGCGTCAGCTGTACGACTGTAACTGGATCGTGGTGAACTGTTCTAATCCTGCAAACTACTTCCATGTTCTCAGACGACAGATTCTCCTCCCATTCAGGAAGCCTGTGAGACACACACACACGCACGCACACACACACACAGTTTGTTGATTTGAGTTGTTTACAGAAACATGATCAAACTTCCTGTTTGTCCCTCCAGCTGATCATCTTCACTCCCAAATCTCTGCTGCGTCACCCAGAGGCCAGATCCAGCTTCGACGAGATGCTGCCTGGTACTGTCAGCATCATCAGCATCATCATCATCATCATCATCAGCGGTAGTTGAAGCCTCACCTTCATCGTCGCTCCTCTTCTCCTCTTCATCTCCGTTTAGGAACTCACTTCCAGAGGTTGATCCCAGAAGCGGGCGTGGCGTCGGAGCGTCCGGAGGAGGTGAAGAGGGTGATCTTCTGCACAGGAAAGGTGTACTACGAGCTGACCAAAGAGAGGAAGAGCAGAGGGATGGAGGCCACGGTGGCCATCACACGCATAGAGCAGGTAGAGCGCACGCACGCACGCACACACACACACACACACACTCTGACCGTCATGTCCACTTCACTCTCTTCAGTGTTTTTCCTCCTTCATGTTTCTGATGATCAGAAGTCTGAAAACGAGACGAAGAACAATAAACTGACGTAAATAATGTCCTCCTTACTCTGTCCGTCTGTCTCTGTCTCTCTCTCTCTTCCTCCGCCTCTCTCTCTCTCTCTCTCTCCCTCCCTCTCCCTCCCTCTCTGTCTGTCTCTCTCTGTCCCCCTCCCGTCCATCTGTCTGTCTCTCTGTCCAGTTGTCTCCCTTCCCGTTCGACCAGGTGAAGGCGGAGTCAGACCGTTTCATGAACGCTGACCTGGTTTGGTGTCAGGAGGAACATAAGAACCAGGGTTACTATGACTACGTGAAGCCTCGCATCAGGACCACCATCCAGAGAGCCAAGCCCGTCTGGTAACCGTCTTCATCGTCTTCATCGTCGTGTGTCAGTTTGAGCGTCAGTGACCGCTCTGGGTGGTTTGACCTCTGACCTCTGTGTGTGTCTCAGGTATGCTGGAAGAGAGCCGGCGGCGGCTCCGGCGACAGGAAACAAGAACACTCACCTGATGGAGCTGCGGCGCTTCCTGGACACCGCCTTCGGCCTGGACGCCTTCAAAGACCAGCAGTAGACCTGCAACACCTGGAATAAACCCTCACCTGTCTGACCTTTGACCCCTGACCCCTCTGGATTCAGTTGTGGCTCTAACTGCATCATCATCATCTCACACACACACACACACACACACACACACACACACACACACACACTGTCATACTGCACACTGGAGTCTGCAGACACTCTACTGTTGAGGAAATAGTACAAATAATACACAGTCAGATACTGTA
>JBBMOE010000143.1:133142-135642 GCA_037975065.1 Chaetodon trifasciatus
CTCATAAATGACATGAGCTTAGACACACACACTGATAACCTTGTGTGTGTGTGTGTGTGTGTGTGTGTGTGTGTGTGTGTGTGTGTGTGTGTGTGTGTGCAGTGACGGTTCGTACCCCTATGACCCCTCCAGCTGGCAGCAGCCCACCAATCAGCCCACAGGATCCCTCTCCGTGGTGACCACCGTCTGGGGAGTGACCAATCCCTCGGCCAGCCAGGTATGACATCACCAAGCAGGAAGGAGAGGAAGAAGTGGGATAATTAGTGACCAAAGAGTCTTTGATTGTGATGAAGATGAAGACGTGTCAGAGGTCTTTGTTCTGGCTCTTCCTGTCTTTCTTCTTCGTGTGTTTTCATGTTTTCATGTTGTGGCTGATCAGACGTCAGAAGAAGACGTGCAAAGTGACGGTGTGTTTGTGTCTGTCAGGGTCTTGGTGGGGGGGTGATGGGGCCAGGGGCCAACCCGGGCGGAGGGCCCATGATGCAGGGCCCCGGGGGTCCGGGCATGGCCGGAGGGCCCGGAGGCTACATGGGTCAGCAGGGCTACGGAGAGCCCAGCAAAGGCTACATGAACCAGGGCATGTACGGCCGGACGAGCGGGGGCTACGCCGGAGGCCCGGGGGGGTACACGGGCAGGTGGGTCTACCTGAGCTGATGAGGACGGGGTATCCTCAGAAATGTTAAGAAGTGAAGTGATTAGGATGCAGTGATGTGGTGATGATGTCAGCAGCTGTATCGTCGGCCAATCAGATCTTTTGGAAACATATAAACTGTTTGTGCTCTGCTGCTTCTTCTTACCGTTCATCAACAGAATCTTAAGTGTGACCCTCATCTCTCTCCGTCCTCAGTTACCCGTCAAACCCCGGAGGCTCCAGAGGTTCAGCTGATTTCACTCAGGCTGCCGCCGCCGCCGCCGTCGCTGCGGCTGCCGCCACGGCAACTGCCACCGCCACAGCAACCGTTGCCGCCATCCAGGAGAAACAGAACCAGGAAATGAACTACGGACAGGTGAGGAGACGTGGCTCCGCCTCCTGTGAGGTGCTCCTGCTGCCGAGGGCCGGCTTAATGTTTGAAATCAGACACGCGTACGTCACAGCATGAAACCAGATCAACATGTCCGTGTGTGTGTGTGTGTGTGTGTGTGTGTGTGTGTGTGTGTGTGTGTGTATCTCAGATGGGAGGTCCAGCCTATAACAACCAGTTCATGGCTCACTCCGGCCCCCGCGGCCCCCCTGGCATGGCTCCTGGAGGTATGGGGCCCGGGCCTGGACCCAGCAGGGGCCCTCCCTCAATGGGCCCCATGTACGGCCCGGGAGGCGGCCCCCAGAGGGTCCCTCAGCACCCAAACTACGGCCCCGGACCCCAGCAGGGCCACCTGAGGCCCCCCCTGAAACGGCCCTACAGCTCTGAGGTGAGAGCGAGGAGGTTTGATCAGAGTGGACGGATACAGATGATCAGTATGATCAATCAGCCAATCACATGCTTGAATCTGATCTGATTCAGTGGGTTCAAATAGATCTGAGATCATTTTGATGTGATCAGATCAGAATCAATCACTGTGATCGCCTTTGATCTGACTGACGATGGACCAACACAAACAAAATGTCTCCACATCATCGAAGTGTCTCCTCAATTCATGTCCAAAGTTCGTCCTCTTTGTCCGTCTGCTTCGTCTCAGTCTTTCTCAGGAATGTCTCAGCAGTACGGCGTCCCGGTCGGCTCCGGCGTGAACGTGATGTCGGGTCCAGGTGGCGCCGGCGGTGCCATTCCAGGTTCAGGTGGAGGCGGTCATGCCGGCCCCGGCCCCTACTCCGGCCCCAACATGCAGTACCATCCAGGTGAGACGTCTGCAGGTGTCACCGCACGTCTAACAGGTGAAGACGTCCACTGCAGACAGAAACTCTGAGGACAGGAAGTGAGGACAGAAAGATTAAGAGCGACGTGCAACAAAGTCTGCAGCCAGACTCGAACCGGGAACTATAAACTATAAAGTGTCCCAGAATGAAGCTCATCGTGTCTGAAGCAGCAGCACGTTCCCGTCTGTCCCCGCCTCCACGATCAGAGCGTCACAGCGTTCAGGTCTGACGTCGCTCCCGCTGCGTGACGCGAGGTGTGGACGGTCAAACATGTCTCAGCTGTGTCTGGACACGGATGTACGTTTCCGTTTGAAATGATCCAATAAGATCATCGTGAGCAGACGTGGACGTGGTGAGGTCTGAACCTGTCGTTGTTTCAGTCTCTTCAGATGACCTCACCTCATCTCCATGTGTGCAGAGACATGTTAGCTTAGCTTAGCACAAAGACTGGAAGCAGGTGGAAACTGCTAGCCTCACTCCATCAGAGGTTCTGCAGTTCCTGTCCCTGTAATGATGTCCTCCATCTTTTCTGTCTGTGTTTCTGCAGGTCCTGGTGGTCCAGGCCCCGCCCCTCCACGCTCAGGCTCCTCCCCCTCCTATCAGACTCATAAAATGCCCCTCCCACAGTACCCCCCCTCTGGACCG
>JBBMOE010000143.1:138142-163745 GCA_037975065.1 Chaetodon trifasciatus
CACACACACACTTCATACGAAGTTCCCGAACACGTGCAGCCGTGACGGCTCGTCTCTGTCCCTCTGCAGTCGCACCTGTTCGTCCTGCAGCTGGTCCACCGTCCGTCGGTGCGTTCGGTGCTGCAGGGTCTGATGAAGAAGAGGCTGCTGCCCGCAGAGCACTGCGTCACCAAGAGTAAGTGAACCACCACCAGTACTGCAGGACGAGGACGAGACAGAGTACTGCAGGACGAGGACGAGACAGAGTACTGCAGGGCGAGGACGAGACAGAGTACTGCAGGGCGAGGACGAGACAGAGTACTACAGGGCGAGACAGAGTACTACAGGGCGAGGATGAGACAGAGTACTACAGGACGAGGACGAGACAGAGTACTGCAGGACGAGGACGAGACAGAGTACTACAGGACGAGGACGAGACAGAGTACTGCAGGACGAGGACGAGACAGAGTACTACAGGGCGAGGACGAGACAGAGAGTACTACAGGGCGAGGACGAGACAGAGTACTACAGGGCGAGGACGAGACAGAGAGTACTACAGGGCGAGGACGAGACAGAGTACTACAGGGCGAGGACGAGACAGAGAGTACTACAGGACGAGGACGAGACAGAAAGTACTACAGGACGAGGACGAGACAGTCTTTGAGTATTACAGGACAAGGACCAGACAGAGAGTATTACAGGACGAGGACGAGGCAGTCTTTGAGTATTAAAGGACGAGGACGAGACAGAGACGTGTTGGACGGCTCAGATGCTGGTTTTCAGACTCTGTATTTCAGCTTTGTCCTCATGTTGTCCTCGTCTTCGTCTCTTCAGTTAAGAGGAACTTCAGCAGCGGCTCCATCCCCGGGACCCCCGGGCTAAACGGAGAGGACGGCGTGGAGCAGACCGCCATCAGAGTCTCGTTAAAGTGTCCCATCACGTTCCGCCGCATCCAGCTGCCCGCCAGAGGTCACGACTGCAGACACATACAGGTCAGAGCCTCGGCCAATCAGGACGCTCCACATGCTGTGATGTCACAGCAGCGGCCCAACGTCTCACAACGAGACAAAAGACAAAATCAAGATGACTGAAAGACAAAGGAAAGCTGCAATGTCTGATTTTTACACAGGGACACTGAACTGATCTGTCTGTCCCTCTGTCTGTCTGTCTGTCTGTCCGTCCGTCCGTCCGTCCGTCCCTCTGTCCCTCTGTCTGTCTGTCTGCCTGTCTGCCTGTCTGTCCGTCCGTCCCTCTGTCTTTCTGTCTGTCTCTCTGCAGTGTTTTGATCTGGAGTCGTACCTGCAGCTGAACTGTGAGAGAGGGACATGGAGATGTCCTGTTTGCAAGTATGACACACACACACACACACACACACACACACACACACACAAAGCTGAAACACACACTCATGATAATAATAATAATAATAATAATAATAACTTTATTACACCTTTTAAAAACAAGGTTGACAAAGTGCTTTTCAGAGCAGAGAGCTGAACGTGTTTCAGGAGCAACAAAATCAAAAAGATGGAGGAGAGGAAGGTCAATAAGACATTCGTCATAAAAAGTTCGATCTGTAGAATGAGTTTTAGGAGTGGTTTCAAAGAGTCCGCTGAATCAGCGAGCCTCGCCTCCTCGGGCAGGTCGCTCCGCGGAGATGTCGCCTCGTCTCGACTCTCCACTTCGGAATAACCGAGAGCGACTCAGGCGAGGATCGGAGGCTGCCATTTGGTTTGTATGCCGTCAACAAACTGCCGATGTAATTTGGGGCCAAGCCCTGACGAGCTTTAAAAGTGATCAGCAGAATCTTAAAATCAGCCCTAAAGCGCTCGGGGAGCCAGTGGAGGAAGCTGAGATCAGGGCCATGTGCTGACATCTGTTGAGAGCGGTGAGAAGCCTGGCTGCTGCGCTCGGGATCGGATGGAGGCGAGAGTGTTTTACTGTTCATGCCGGAGAAGAGCGAGTTGCCGTAGTCCAGTCTGAAGAAAAGAAGGAGTGTATTATTTTTCCAGGTTGGTGTGTGAGAGCACGGGTTTGATTTTGGAGATGGTGCGTAACTGGAAGAAGCAGGACTGGACCAGTTTGTTAGCGTGGGGTTGGAAGGTGAGGCTGAGTCAAGTACAATTCCTACATCTGGGCAGTGGGCTGGATGTATGAGGGCAGCGGGCCAGGGTGTTTTCTGTGGGAGAGGTGCAGCGTGGGGGAGGGAACACTAAGATTTCAGTTTTTGATCCGTTGAGTTGAAGAGAGTTTCGGGTCGTCGGGTCACATTGTAAATCGGTGAGACGGTTGAACAGCAGCTGGGCTTGCAGGGTCATCATCAGGCCTCAACGGAGCTGTCTCTGTGTCGTCATGGCGACGGATAATCTGACCTAATGGGAGCATGTGTATAGAAAATAAAGTTGGACCTAACATTGAGCCTTGCGGTACACCGCAGGCCGCCGCAGCTTTAGAGGAGCTGAGCCTGCCTGTGGCGACCGCATGGGTTCGATCTAACAGGTACGAATGTACCGGCTGAGTGTCCAGCAGTGCCCCTGATGCCAACCCAGGTCTCTGGACGACTCACTGAAGTGCTGCGATCTGTCGTGTCAAAGGCTGCTGTTAAATGTAAAAGGATTAAAACTGCACTTTCGCCCCTAACAGCAGCTAAAAGAATGTCACTGGTCACTTTGAGGAGGGCAGTTTCTGTCCTGTGTTGAGCTCTAAAACCTGACTGGAACTCCTCAAAGAGGTTGTTAAGAGACAGAAAACCTAACAGCTGGGCTGAAACCACTTTCTCTGAAACCTGAGATAAACATGGACGATTAGAAATTGGCTAAAAATAGAGGAGTGTAGGTTTGGTTTCTTTAAAAGAGGTTGGACCACAGCATGTTTAAAAGAGTCACCTATGATGGATTAAATAGTGGCTCCAACTGTGTCTAAAACCTCTTTCAGAAAGTCAGTGAGCAGAGCATCAGGGCTGCACGCAGCTCATTTCATGAGGGTTAGATATAAAAACGACTGGAATAAAGCAGCTAAAATAACAGTGAGAGTTTCTACTAGAAGTTAAAATGTGATCTGGGGGGTAATCTGATTCCTTAAATTATTGACTTTATTGGTAAAAAAGTTTAAGAAGTCCTCACGCAGCCCCTCAGAGGCATCATCGAGAGGACGGGGGGGGGGGACGGGGGGCTGGTGACAGCACCTGAAACCTCAAATAAAGGTGTGGGCTTGATTTTGTCTGTTAAAACTAAGTTAGAGAAAAAGAGAGCTCTTGCTTCTTTAACTGTTCACTGGTTGGTTTTCACATTTCATGAAATACACAAGGTCTGTCTTCTTCTGCTGTCCTGCTGTCCTGCTGTCCTGCTTCAGGTCGCTGGTGTTTCCTATCTCTTCTATAACCTTTGTTTGTGTGTGTGTGTGTGTGTGTGTGTGTGTGTGTGTGTGTGTGTGTGTGTGTGTGTGTGTGTGTGTGTGTGTCTCTCTGCAGTAAGACCGCTCTGCTGGAGGGTCTGGAGGTGGACCAGTACATGCTGGGAATCCTGATCTACGTTCAGAAGTAAGAAGCTGCTTCTTCTCTGTTTGTCCTCGTGTTGTTGTTGATGTCCAGCGTCCAGCTGTCCGTCAACAGAAGACAAGTTTTGGTGTATTTCTGAGTATCCTGTGTGCAGCTGCTGTCTTATTTTGAAATACTGCTTCCTGTCGTGAGTGAGCGGCGGAGCTTCAACAGGACACGTTTCGTTTCCAGCTGCTGCAGAAACGTGTCTTGATGTTTTCCTCTGTTGCTCCTCTGTGAAGAGCAGCTCTGTGGTCCTCAGGTGTCCTCAGGCTGAGACAGCTCGAATGGCCTCAGACAAAGTAAACCAACAGTTTCTCCTCCTCCTCCTCCTCCTCCTCAGCTCGGAGTACGAGGAGATCACCATCGACCCGGTGTGCAGCTGGAAGCCGGTTCCCGTGAAGCCGGACATCCACGTGAAGGAGGAGTCTGACGGTCCGGTGCTGAAGCGCTGCCGGACGCTCAGCCCCAGTCACATGGTCCTGCCCAGCGTCATGGAGATGATCGCGTCGCTAGGCCCCGCCCCTTCCTCTGCCGCCTCCTCCTCCCCGATGCCCTTCACCTCCCTGCCTGCGGGGGGCAGTGGCAACAGTGGCAACACACCCGACTACCCCGGACCAGGTAGGCGGGCGACGTGGACCCCGACACGCCGCTCAGAGCGGGAGCTCAGTTTGAGTTTGATTGACAGGCGCAGGTCGTAGAAATAAAACCCCTCAGAGAGGTCGTCCATCAGTGTCCAATCAGTGTCCAATCAGCTGACAGTGACAGCAGCTGAACTCAGAGCGAGTCAGAGGGAGCCGTCGTGTTTCTACGGGAGTCCAGAGGGGACAAACCAAACGCTGCCTGTAGACACTGTAGACAGGGACTTCAGGGTTTTAGCTGTCCGTGTGGGGGACAGTGGGACAGTAGGACAGCAGGACAGTCTGCAACTTCACCACTAGATGTCGCTGATAAACATTATTGATCCCACGCGTCCTCTTCCTCCTCCTCCTCCTCCGAGTCCAGAGGACGGAGCCAGCTGTCCTCACCTGTTCTTCTGTCCCCCACAGGCCACCTGCTCCTGGTTCCGGTCCTTAAAGTCCTCACAGTGGACAGGACCTGGAGCTGATCAGGTGTCACTCAGCATGTATTGATCTGTGTGTGTGTGTGTGTGTGTGTGTGTGTGTGTGTGTGTGTCTCCGTGTGTCTCCGTGTGTGTCCGTGTGTCCTCCTCAGCTCCGTCCTATCCCAGCCAGTCTGCCGGGTTCTCAGACTTCGCTGGTCCTGGGACTCCGGGGGTCGGGGGGGACTTCTCCTCCCCCGGTCCTCCTCCTCTCTCCTACCAGTCGGAGCTCTCCAGCGCCCTCCTCACCCCCGACAAGCCCCCACCCCACCCGCTGGCCGGACAGGTAACGTCTTCATCATCTTCATCATCTTCATCACGTTTGATTACTGAAGATTAACTCAGTGAACGATAAAAGCCAAACGTCTGCTCCTCCTCCTCTTCCTCCTCCTGTTCTTCTCTTCACTTCTCTTTCTTCTCTTCTACCTCCTTCTTTCCTTCCTCTCCTCTTGCCTCCTTCGTATCCTCCTTTCCTCTCCTCTTTTTTCCTTGTTTTTCTCTTCTTCCTCCCTCCTTCCTTCCTTCCTTCCCTCCCTCCTTCCTCTCCTTTCCTCTCCTCTCTCAGATGTCCGTCTCAGGCCGTCTGGACTCCGCTTCCCATGGTGCTCCTCTCTCCCAGCAACAGTCGCAGGGTCTCCATGGCAACTCCCAACTTGGAGGCAGCAACCAGATGATGCAGCGTAGCAACCAGAATCCCCGTCTCCAGGGCGACGGCTCCTTTGGTCTGGGGGGGTCAGCGGAGGTTCCAGAAGCTTCTCTGGACGTGAGTGAAAGCAGGCGGAGCCTCTGACGCTCCTTATGTGTCAGCGCCTCCTTTATCTGATCGTCCAAAAGTACTGTACTTTGAGGTACTTTTGAGGTACTTGTACTGGAGTTGAGTATTTCCTCTGCGCTCAGTGAACAGCTGAAGTGACTGAGGGAGGAAATAAAACCGTAATCAGCTGATAAATGATGAAGTATTCTCACAGAGGAAAGAACTCAGCAGTACATGAAGGCAGTAAACTCAGCTCCACCTTCAGCAGCTCCACCTTCAGCAGCTCCACCTTCAGCAGCTTCAGAGCGTAGACTCAGTGACTGATCCGCTCTGAAGGTTTTTCTACTTTAGGTACATTTTCATGTTCATAGTTTTGCAGGATTACTTGTATTTGTACACTGTGGTATGAGTTTTTTGCTGAAGTAACTTGTTGTACTGCAGTATTTAACAGCGATGCGTTCACTGACTGTTGAAGTGCATCGACGTGTTCCCGCTCAGGTACAGGTGGTGTTTATCAGGAGAAAAGCCGCGCTGTGATTGGCTGAGTCTGATTTTCAGGCTAGAAGCTGATTGGACGGTGACGCTGACAGAATCTCGTCTCACCTGTGTGTTTGTGCAGCTGCTTCCTGAGCTGACCAATCCTGACGAGCTGCTGTCGTACCTCGGACCTCCGGACCTCCCGAACAACAACAACGACGACCTGCTGTCCCTGTTCGAGAACAACTGAGCGCACGCTCACACACTCACACACTCACACACACACACACACACACACACACACACACACACACACACACACACACACACCTCCAGGATCACTGTAAGATATGAACTCTTGTCTCCTCGCCCGCCCACATGAGGACGGAGTGGACGGCGGCGAGGCGTCTTTTAAACATGAACTCTTTGATGTGACGACGGTAACTTTATTTTATTGTTTTTTATTCTCTCAAACTGTCTTTTGATGCTTCATCCTTCATTCCTGTCGCTGCCATTCTGACTATTGAGCGTGACCACACTGCTGCTGTTCACTGCGCGGGCACACACACACACACACACACACACACACACACACACACACACACAGCCTCTGGTCTCTGCGCTGTGGTTGGTGGAGGTTCTGGCAGAGCAGCGTGGTCCTTTAAAGCCGCGATGGTTCTGGTTCAAACCAGTTTTAGATGTGGGAGAAAAGTCGACGGTGAGCTTTAAAGGAGCAGTCCGGCGTCTCACAGGCGCCTGAGACACGTGGAGACACCGAAGACCTCCAGGTTCAGCGTTTCCACTCAGCCACGGCGTCTCAGCGGCGCTCCAAAGATGAATCTGAACGAGAAGAAAGACAACCGCTGTGATGTCACGACTCGTATTCATGGCGTCCTCGTCATGGTGTCGTATTGATGGTGGCGGATGTTCACCTTCAGATTCTCCTGCAGCCGCTTCAGTGTGTCGCTGCTTTGAGGATCTTTGCTGCAACTACTCAGATGATGTTTTCATTTAGTCCACGAAAGGCCAAAAAAACTGAAAAAATGTCCAGCGAGACGCCTTCAAGTGTCCAAACCCAAAGAGACAGAAGCAGAAACGCTGGACACGCTGGACACGCTGGACACGCTGGACACGCTGGACACGCTGGACTCAGACACTTCTGACCTTTTTTCACCATTTTGGCTGAAAAATGAAACCTGTAGTTTATTTTGTTTCCTGACTGCGGCGCACGAACGACCAGAGAAGAAGAAGCTTTTCTTCTTCATACTTAACGAGAAAACTCACCAAACTGTTTGTTCAGGTTTTCTTCTTCTGCTCTTCTTTTAAATGTTGTCAAACGGCTCCTGCAGTGAAGGCGAGCCAGCTGAGGACGAACGGGACAGAGCGACAGACGTCCTCTCGGCCGCCTGTTGGTGTGGCTGAGTGTGAACCAGAGTTCACTCGCTCATCTGGACTCGATCCTGTGAGACGCTCGATATGAAAAAGTGAAAATGGGACCAAACTGTTGGACTCCTGAAAGACGTTTTGGAGTCTCTTCAGTCTCGAGGCTGCAGCTTCGTTCCAGGAGCGTCCCCGCTGTCTTCGCTCTGTCGGTCTTTTAGTGGGGTTTTAACTCACTTGCGCCCCTGGAGGACAGTGACAGACTGCAGGACGATTGTCTGAGGCCACAGAGACGCCTGCAGCAAACGAAGGACGGACAACGGAAAGATGGGACAAGAACATCAGTGGAGTTGCTCAGAAAGTTGCTGCTATTGCCTCAAACTGTCGCCCAGAGACGAAGGCTGGACACTTTGTATATGTGACGTTCACAGAGGGTCCATCTTCCTCCTCCTCCTCCTCCTCCTCCTCCTCCTCCTCATTATTCTGTATGTTGTAAAGTGACTAGAGTCCAGAGAGTGGTGGTGTCTCCATGTCCCAGTGAGTCATCTGACTTCTGGAGAAAATAAAACTGTACATGATCACACTGTATGATTCAGTAATGATGCTAACAACAACAACAACAACAACAACAACAAGAATAATAATAATAATAACCTTTGTAATTTAATAAACACACACTGGAAAGACACCCTGAGGAGGACACGTGGTGCTTTTAATAAAGTTTGATACACAGTTCATGTTTAAACTGTATGAGATGTTTGTCTGGAGGAGGAGCACAACGATTAAAGAACAGATCAATATTATTGATTATGTGCATGAAAACTGAGGCGTCACGCCATCAGCTGAGCTACTCTCAGGTGACGGGACGGCAAACTGGACGTCTTTGTCTTCTGCCTGCTGCCTGTGAGTTTCTTCAGTGACCATCAGTCATGAAAATGACGGTTGTTTGTGCTGATAATGAAGGAACGAGTGAAAGTGGAACACAGTGAACGCCATCACTGTGACGTTCTTCTTTATTTGAAATACTGATGGACAATAACTTTATTAGTCCCAGTGGAAAATGACACGAGACAAAGCAGCTGAGGACAGAGGACATCCAGAAATGATTAACTGACAGTTCACACTGTGCAGCTAGAAAACATGATAACGCTTTTAGTGGCCTGTCAGACGTGTTCGTACGGGCGCTTTATTACTGAGCTCGCTGGCCGCGCTGCTTCATCGCTCTGTGTTGGACTCCTCATCGTCCTCACTCACTTTCCACTGACGTTTCCTGTAGCGCCGCCTTCAGGTCAATGTCTTGATGTGTCCAACACTTTGGTTTATGACCAAATACCTGTAGAACTGATGATATTCCCATCAGACTCAGCTGTGTGTTGTTTAGCATGCTAACATGCTAAACTAAGATGGTGAACATGAAACCTCATCATATCGACATGCTAACGTTAGCATGCGTAGCTCAGACTCAGCAGGCTTGGCTGTGACTAACCCATGTTTAGAGATTAAGTCATTTAACATTTGTCTCAGATTGTCCTTCGTCTTTGTCTCCAGGCTAAAGATTAATTGCTGCAGCTGCACCAGAATTAAGGCAGAAAATGAGTTTTTTATTCGTTTGGGAGAACTGAGCCTTGAACAGTCTGTGCCGCCCGACTGAGCCTGTTTGTGCTGGAAGCTCTTTGACAGCGTTGCAGGATAAACGTCAGTCCTGTTTCATATTCAGGGGGCTGTGTTGAAGGGTGCTAGCATGCACTGCCACTGCTCTGTGAGCGTCTGCCAGAGGTTGTCAAAGGTCATTAAAGGTCACTGATCGATACCAGTCCCCCGCAATCACCCACCACCTCAACTGGAAACCTGACAGGAACAACTGCCTCCATAAACGCCACATATACAAGACGAGTCTGCAGCAGGTAGGAAGAAAAACGGAGCTGCAGGCCGCTCTGAATGGTGGCTTAGATGGAACTTAATCTGGTCCAGATCAGGTTGGCCCTACAGCACAGGTTACCAGTTAATCTTACCAGATGAAACATGAGCCAACAAAGGCAGTGAAGAAGACTGCTGATTCAAACAGGGATGGAAAGAACGCTGCATTGTAAATCCTTACAACAAAAAAAAAACAGCTTTGAGGCTGTTTGACAAGGAAGTAAATGTCCTCTAGAGGATTGTTGGACCTCAAACACTGAATGTCAACACAGAGAAACTCCACGTGGAGCCTTTAATCTGACAGCTGATGGGTCACATGAGAAAAACAACAAGTTTTCACCTTTTGAACATATGAATGAGACTAAACCATCATTTTAGAAAATGCTTTGCTCCTTCAGAATAAAAATTAGTTTGCTAATGCTGTGTTTCAGATAGTTCACTAACTTAACATTGATTGATAAATATGATAAAAGTTGTATCTTAGAACTTTTCCCACTGACATTATTATTGTTAAACCATTTGTCTGTGAATTCTTTGTGTTTAATGGATTAGAATAAACCTGCTCAGTGTAGAAGACATGAAGACCTGCCAGTGGGACAAACTAACTCTAGCTTAACTCCTAAACCTGTCCAGCTCCTGAGGTGACCAGCGGTCTGCATCCAGGGTCATCCTCAGTTGATTGGTCTTTTACCAGTAAGAACACTGGTTACTCACTGGTGGCCCTGGGATCTCACCATGCTTCAATAAAACTGAAAACAGACACATTTGAACAACGAAAAGCATGATATCCAATGTTTCATGTCTGAATATACAAACAGTGAACCGAGTTCTTAAAGTTTGGACCCAGCTTTCATGTTAGCTCTGCTAATGCTATGCTAGCTTTAAGCTCTTATATTTGACTGAGTTGTAGCGATCCTGCTCCTGTTTGCACAGAATAAATCACTGGTTGAATAGATTTCTGTTGGTTATGATATGCAACTACAATAATCCTCATTCCAAAAAAAACACTACTCTCAGTAAAAATTGAGTTGTTGTTTAGTCTTTTATTTGGCCTCCACCAGAGATTCCAGTTTACCTCCTCTGGTAAACTCTGCTGTGCCAGTAAAAGGCGTTTATGGGACTTAAATGTGACTTTGATGTGGTTTCAAACACCAAACACGAACTTTCCGTCGTCACTTGTCTTTGTTTCGTGCAGAGAACAGTACGGACCCCACCCTGTCCTCGTGACCGCGCACCCAGATTTTCCCCTGACAGCGGGAGCGTGCGCTGACTGCGGGACTTCACGCTCTCCACCAGCGTGCGCTGCATGTATTGGATGCCGGAGCTGTCAATCAAGCGAGGTGCGCGCTGTTCCGGGAATCACACGTCTTTTTGACCGGGTTAACAGAACCGAGCGGCGTTATCCGGCTCACGCCGGGAGACAACGCTTGAGAACATCCAACCTCCGCCGAAGCGGTCCACTCTGATTTATGAATCAAACACACCATGAAACGTCTCTATCCATTCAGAGAGCAGTAAAAAGGGAGGGTCAACTCTTCTTGCTGCTGATTTGCTAAAACAGGTGCCAATTAAATGTTTCAGCGTTGCCAATTGGCTTCCTGTGAATTTAACGCCGCCCACCAGTGTCTTATATAAACTTAATCTAGTGTCCTCCATCTTTTTCGGTTCCTTGTGACCATACGAATTCCGTCGCCGGAAAACCGTTCAGTCCACCCTCTCCAGTTCAGCCTGCTGAAATGGCCAAACCTAGAGTCTTCTTCGACATCTCCTGTGGTGGCACAGCCATAGGCCGGATTGTGATGGAGGTAAACCGGTCTCTGTAATGCAAAATGTACCCGAGAGTAACGTTAATCAATGGTAGACTAGTTGGTTAACGTTAGCCTGCGGACACGGCTGGGGTTTAGCTAGCCGTCTCTGTTCTGTGTCTTTATGGGCTGTAAGTTCCTTTGGGCTAGAGAAAGTTGAGCCCAGGATTCAGATGTTTACCGTAGTTTTCAGTCCGTTTACAAGAGCTAACGTTAGCCGAGCTGTCACGAACGCGAGTGTCTTGAATGGACCATGTGCACGTGCGTGTGGCTTGTCGCCAGCGCGGCTCGGTGGACCTGATGGCGGAACTTCAAGCTGTTCGCGTTCGTGCAGATGTAGTTTTATTAAGGACACCCGCCCCACTTAAACTTAAACTAGTTGATGTGCGTACAGAATCTGTCACGTGACGTGAATGATTTCTCCAAAGTAAGTGAATTGACTGATTCATTCAGTTGCAGTATGGGCGGTTTTAGCTGTTAGAACTGGAAATATTGAACGAGTGTTGCGCTTCTGAATCCATCAGATAGCGTAAAATTGTAACTAGCGGTGGTTTGAACGCTGAGGCCCGTTACAGCCCGCGGCCAGTGTTTGAGTCGTAGAGCGGCACGCTGTGCGGGCAGTAGTCTGCCACTCCTGGCTAACGGGCTAAGCTAATGCTAACTGACCGCTCAGATAAACTCGGCGCAGCTAGCTGCGCAGATAAAGAACGGCTCGTGCGCAGTCTCTAGCTCGCCCTGTTCTTTGTTGCAGCGTTTTGCGGCCTTCAGGGAAGCCCGCGAAACCTACAGATCTACGAAAACTACAGCCTGTGTGCTAAAATGTTTTATTTCAGTCTAAAAGTGTCAGTCTCAGGATTCTGGCCGCAGCCAAATGGGAAGAAGACTCAAAATGTAACAATCAAGGCGTTTAGCATGTTAGCCGCCGAAGCTAACTGCGCCGGTTCCGGTGTTCATAAACGGGGAGCAGTTCTGGAAAGTTCCACGGTGTTGGCGCGGAGGGGGGAGGGGAGGGCGAGGGGAGGGGGCGACCGACTGGCTCTGCATGATTAAAAAATGCGGATGTAAGGAGATGGCCGAAAGCTACCGCGTTACCTTAAGTCCATTGTGCCTACATGAATGATCATAATGTTACATAACAGTTGTGATTACAATGAATCCTTTGTAACGGAGGCTAACTTATTTTTAGCCGCTTGTTTTTAGGCAGCCAATTGCAAGCCCAAAGCTGTTAGCATGCTAGCTGACACATCCAGCCATTTTGTGCACATAGCAGTAGCAATGCTCATCATGGGCGTTCCCGCTGTATGGTACGAGTTCTGAGCTAATTTTGAAATCACACCTTCAGCTTAAATGGTGCCCAGCTCCAAACCTCGCACACACCAGTCAGTGTTGTGGTCTTAAATTTTTGGCCACACTTTTGTGTGTTAATGGTAATTGGACCTTGCTGGTGCTTCTATTAGACAGCTCTTGAATTATGAAGGTCTGGTTTCTGTTACTGCTGAGCAGGTGGAACAGCACAGTGCTGCCCTGAGATCAGCTGCAGCGCTCCCCACATACCAGCCTGTCTGCTGCAGCCCCCTGCGCCCCCTCCCTCTGAACATACTTGCACGGTAGCGTCACTGCTGTGCAGGGCATGCAGATATCCACTGTGGTGCAATGCTGTATTCCTGTTTCTCCATGACATAACACAATTACCACACATCTGTGGCTAATGGGCTGCAGCTGCTACCTAAAAGCAACACAAGGTGTTGCTGAACTTGACTTGACTTTTAATGTTGGACTTACAATCTTAAATGTCAATGAGTTGAATGTTTGTTTTGTTTTGTTTTTTTTGTTTTTTTTTTTTGTTTTTTTTTCCCCAAACCTTCTGCAGATATTAATGCACAGTGGTGTCTTTTTTTACAATGGCACATGTCCAGTATTGCCAAATGATACACTGAGCATGTTGGACTATAAGTGGCTGGCATCACATGCTGGATGTTCCCTCTGTGTCCACGTAGTTATACAATCGCTTGCTACAGAGAGCAAAGTGCAGTATCTGGTCAGCCTGTTCTGGATCTGACTCGAGTCTGCATGGCTACAAGCCGAATGTAAATTTACTGTCTGGTCACTCATTTCACAACTTTTACCCTCAAAGAATCCTTTCTTTTTGTCAGTCTTGGAAACTAGCAGTTAATACAGTATTTGTTGATAACATTGACCGACTCTGGGTGTGTTCATTTGTTTCTACAGCTCCACGCCGATGAGGTGCCCAAGACTGCTGAGAACTTCCGCGCTCTCTGCACTGGCGAGAAGGGCTTCGGCTACAAGGGCTCCATCTTCCACCGCGTCATCCCTGACTTCATGTGCCAGGTGATGAGGCCAAGAACACACCTTGTAGCCTGTGCCACATTTGTGTGTGCGTGTTTTTTTTTGTTTGTTTTTTTTTTTGTTTTGTTTTTTTTGCTGTTTAGATGTTTTGAAGCCTGAACCAGCCAGTTTAATATCAATTGATAACAGACTTTTTGATCATTATTACAGTTTTGAACATTATTTTGTGACCATCAGGCAACAATTTTATGTTTAATCTATAGGTTTTTGTCTTGATTAGTCTACAAATTGCAAGAAAATGTTGAAAATGCTAGTTAAAATTTCCCATTGTGAAAACTGACAGATTGAGACGTCTTGTATCTGATGGCATTCAGTTTACAGCAGAAAATCAGCAAATCCTCACACTGGAAAAGCTTGAAAAAGATAATTTATTGTGTGACGTGACAAAAAACTAGTTTGCCAATCAACTAATCATTTCAAGCCCACCTGAGGCAGCAGTACTTTTTTCTTGGTTAAAAGTTTCACAAAATCATCTGTTAACGTAGCCGTGTCTGCATCGAGTGACTGGAGCTCTGCACGGGCACAAAACTGACAACAGAATCTGGCCATTACTCAAACCGTTCAGGTCCGACCCGTCTGAACCCGCCTGGTACGGCCCAGGTCGAGGCTGGCTTTTTGTTCCAAGACAAAGTGAAACCCTTGCTTTGAAAGGCGTCCTCGCTGTCAGAGACTGGTCGATGTGATGGCAGGCGATGACAAAGGTGCTGTGGCTGAGGATGGACGAGCTCGTCCCCTGTGGATGGTTTTAGCGCCATCCTCAGGTCAAATGTTGCCTGGACCGTCTGGTTCAGGTCACTTTGTCGAGCTCTCGTACTGAAGTGTGTTCATTTGGTAACTCTCAGGGAGGTGACTTCACCAATCACAACGGAACTGGTGGAAAGTCCATCTATGGCAACAAGTTTGCTGACGAGAACTTCAACCTGAAGCACACCGGTCCCGGCATCCTGTCCATGGCCAACGCCGGACCAAACACCAACGGGTCCCAGTTCTTCATCTGCACAGCCAAAACAGCATGGTAAGAGTGAGTGAGTGAGTCTGCATAATTATAAAGTCATTATTTGCATACAAGTTTAAAACAAAAGCTAGTGACTATAAACTAGTGATTGTTTATAACTTGGAAAAAGGCTGAGGGTTAGAGTCTCGCTGGAGTCTGCCAAAAAGTCTCTGAAAGGATCTTAAAGTCACCAAACCCGCACACTTCCAGCATCCTGTGAGTGAACAGTAACGAGTCTCTGCTAGCTCTGTGGGGAGGATGTCTTTGGATCTGTCGAAGCAGGAAGTTCAGATGCAGTTTTCAGCACTTCAGCTGTAGTTGATGAGCTTAATGTTGCTGCAGTGAACAAAGAAGCTGTGTCCAGTGGTAAATAAATCCTGTCCAAGGTGACGGATGGGCCTGGGGTGAAGGGGCTGCTTGGAGGCTGTGTGAAATGATAGGTTAGATTAGGCTGTAGTGTGAAGCGCGCTCAGGGTTACTTTAAATATGGAGACTCGGCTCTTCATTGACAAAAGAAATCCACAAAGCTCGACAGAAGCACGTTGCTTCATCAAAGACGAAACGATCTTGCAGTGATTTTCTGTTGAGAGCCAGCGGATGTTGAATCGTTTCCTGTGAGCTGATGAGGAATTGTTTTACCCCCCCGCAGACATTTTCAGCTCCCGTCTTTTGATGCTGTTAACTGGTACGTTTGCGTTTCAGTGGTCACGTGTCACATGCGTGGCTTTGCATCATGAAGCGTGGGGTGCTGGCGCGTCTGCCCCTGAACAAACGCATCTGAGACTCTGCTTGTTGTGTGTTGTGTCGTCTGATGTCTGATGTGGGACCAAACTGCTTTGTTTCACGTCCATCAACACGTCCCCTTGCAGATCACTTCAGTGGGACAGTGATTGATAACCACCATAACTTTTCAGAGTTGTAGCTGAAGACCTGGTAATGAGTTTTATTCTGACGTAGTGAGTCCTGGTGAGGTGACCTGGTGTGTGTTCCCTTTGTGGATGTGATGAATCCTCAAACGTTCAGCATGTTTCTGTTCAGCGCGGTGCGACCACACGCTTGCTTTCAGTTTGTTGCTAACGTTGCTAATTGTGGCTGTTGATGATCTGTGCCCGCAGGCTCGATGGGAAACACGTGGTCTTCGGCCAAGTGGTCGAGGGGATGGATGTGGTGAAGAAGATGGAGGATAAAGGCTCCCAGAGCGGCAAACCCTCGTGCACGATCGCCATCACCGATTGTGGGCAGCTCTGAGTCCGGCGCTTAACCTTCCTGCTTGCCCTGTAGCCACGCCCCTGTAGGCTCCACCCACCATTCAACATTCCTATTGATGGAGAATCAGCTGATCCCCCTCCCGCCCCCCCTTTTTTATTCTGTTGTTGAAATCATGTTGCTGCATTTGTGACTTGCCTTTAAGTTTCTTTTGCATTAACGTTTTTTTCCACAAGTCCCAACGGTTTTTTGTTAAGTCAAAAAATGAATAAGAAAATAAAAGTTGCCTTGACATTTGAAGAGTCTGCTTTTGTTTCTAACCACAGAAAATTCACCTGATTCAAAGAGTTGACAGGTTGTTCAGGACGGTTTCAGAGCCGTTTCCTCACCAACATTACGCAAGAACTTCATCACCACGACGTGTCGGGTCGTTTGAGCAGCGGCCCAGTGACGCACTGAAGCGCTCTGCAGCCATGGTGATCACTTTACAGCCAACACACTGACATCCAGACCGTGATGAAGAGTCAGCATCAGTGTGCTCTGCCTTAGTATTTTAAAACACCTGCAGCTTGTTAGAACAGCTAGCGGAGACCAAGTCACTCGTGACTGCTGCCATGTTGGAAACGTCTGGGTTTTGTTTTATTTATTTAAATCTCATCACAAAAGACTGAAAGAGCTAAATGAAGGGCAGCTGGACTTGAGCTTTGGGTTCTTCGGGATGTTTCGCCTCATTCAAGAGGCTTGGAGATCCACCAGGATGGCTCGACTGCACTGACTGCACGCTCAGATGATCCCGTTCGCCCTCAGATAACACGGTGCGTCAGTGATAATCAAACCTGCCGTGAAAATCTCAAACAGCTTTAATTTTCAGCACCGTGAGTTCTGCAACTCAAGTTCAAGTGTTGAAATGACAACTTCCCATTTTAATGTAAAATATGCTCATTTTTGCAGTTGATCTTGTATTTTAACGTGATTTAGGAAAACAGTAATAACTTATACAAATGTAATTGTGATAATTGGACCAACAGATGGCATCGATTTTACATTAGTCTGCACGTTGTCACCCATTCACACTTTCATCATCAATTAACACACTTAAACTTTTGAAATGATTGTCACTGTTAAACGTCTTGGTCCTGATCAGCTGTCAATAATCTGTACAGTGACATCACCTTCATCTGATGACGTGTTGCAGCGAATTAGTTTAGCATCAAATTAAAATACTCAGGAGGAAAAAAATGTCAACTAAAAGCATGAACTGATCACACCTTCACCTCCATGTTTCTCCTGTAACGCTGAGTCTTGCAGTCTCCAGCAGGGGGAGCTCTTTCACTTGTTTAGTAGGAGAAACGATTGACGGTTCAAATCCGGTTCACCTGGTGAGTTAATGAGGTCTAAACTATGAACTGAAAAGAAAAGCATTTATTTTTCACCAGTAGAGCTACACATAGTTCTTTAAACAAATAATATCCTCACAGAAACTCACATCTACAGGTGGAAAGTCACTGCAAACGCACTCCCTGGTTCACCATAAAGCACAGGTCAGTCGTGAATTTTTTTGCTTTTTTAATTTTACAACATTTTCCCTTTCATCACTTCAAATGAAAGAAAACTGATACAATAACTGTGGGCAAATTCAATTAAATATGTTTATCTCCCAAAATTTATTACCACCCACATTTTACATTCAATGGATTATTCCACGTTGACCTTTGACCTTTACATGCTGCATTCGCGCCAAATCAAATGACGTAGAAGTTAACTCCAGAGGCACATAACGGGTACCAATGTGAAGCGTTTCCAAAGTGGATTTGAGAGGAAGAGGAGGAAAGAGTTTATTTTGAACTGACTGATTTTTAAATGGAGCAGCCAGAGACTCCATGAGGTGAATTTCAGGGGAAGAAGCTGAGCTAGCTAATGTTAGCGGCACCAAAGCTAATGTTAGCGGCACCAAAGCTAATGTTAGCAGCACCAAAGCTATTGTTAGCGGCACCAAAGCTAATGTTAGCGGCACCAAAGCTATTGTTAGCGGCACCAAAGCTAATGTTAGCGGCACCAAAGCTATTGTTAGCGGCACCAAAGTGCACACTCAGTTTGGCTAAATGCTAAATGCTAATATGTTGGTGCTGCGTCATCCAGCTGTGTTTTGTACACGTGTTACACTGCTGAGAAACTTCTTCAGTGAGGAGTGTGAGCCCTTTCTGCTGTTTCTGACTGGTTATACTGGGACACAGAGGCTGAGGGGACTGGTTATACTGGGACACAGAGGCTGAGGGGACTGATGTGACTGAGGGGACTTCATTGTCCTTGAGGCTCAGAGAATGACATTGAGACAGGTGAGTACAGGTGTGTTGCCTGGACTTCATGTTGTTTCTGTCCCTCTGTGTTGTCTGCCTCTTGCTGTTTGCTTCGCTCTGCTCTTAAAGGCTTTTGTTTGGTGTCTGTAGTCTGATGCTGTTGTTGCACACAGGCAGTGAACCAATAACTGCTCGTCCTTGAATGGACACTTGAGGTTCGATTCTCTGTCTCATTCAATAATCACAGATCTTTATTTTAGCGTGAAGTCAGACTGCTGGCGGGGGGTCGAGCTCGTGTCATGGACTCTGCTTCTTTCATCCCACTGTGGCTTTTCAGGCTCTCTGCAGAACACAAGTCAATAAAGTGCTCGGTGCCGTAAACAGAGTGATTTCAAACAAGGCTAGCAGATTCCCCCTGCTTCCAGTCTTTATGCTAAGCTAGGCTAACATCTCATGCTCGAGTGAGAGTAAGACTATTTCCCAGAATGCCAGACTTTTCCTTTAACGTGTGCTCAGGCCTGATGATGGAAAAGCTCATTTTTATCAGTTCCTAAGTCGTGTATTTCTCTCAGCTGCGCAGGAACGCTATTTATTATCCCTGTTATCAGCTGTATTTTTATAAACTGTATGTGTTGTGCATATACATAAACCCAGTATTTCTCAAGCAAAACAGTATTTTCTCAAGTGCAGTACAACACGTCATGTCAGTACTTATTAGTAGTTTTTCTCATAGGACTACTAGCAGCAGTACTTCTCTACGGCAGTAGGATTCTTTGCCATTTACGTTTTTTTTCTAATCTGTAAAAATCTAAATATGCATAGTTGTTTTTCTATTCTGTATCTTGTAAACTATATTTTTTATTTTGACCTCTTTATGCCACCATACCTGCTTTTTGTAACGTGCTGGCTTAACAGCTAAATTTCCCCAGTGTGGGATCAATGAAGTCCTGTCTTATCTTATCTTATCTTATCTTATCTTATCTTTGACATCACATTATTGAGGTGAATTTGACCTTTGAACTGTGCAGATGTTAGCTGTAGCCTGCTAGCAGCATACACACAAAGCGTGTGTGTGTTTGTGTGTGTTCGTGACAGCAGTCATTAAGTCTGTAATCATTCTTTTCTCTTCGGCAGGCGCAGTCTGCCCTCGTGTCTTCATGCTGATTTTGTGTCACCTCTGGAATTATTTGATCAGTTTCTTCTGTTTTTCTTAATGTGACGTGAACAGAAAGAGATGACAGCAGTCAGAGTGTGACAGTCATGTGCTCTCTTTAATAAACTACAGCCAAGCAGCTTTTATTCACTACAACAACAGTAATGGAGAAACTATCTGAACCTTTGCCGAGGGCCCGTTGAAGGGCCCCGGGCCCCCGCTGCTCTCCTGTGATTCCATGCGGAGGAAAACGTTCAGGTGTGCCTCAGGTGTGACAGTCAGTGATGATCAGCTGAGCGGATGTCAGCTCGACGACATGCTAACATTTTCTAAACACGGTCAGGGCCTAGACCTCCAACATGGCTGCCAGAGGTGATGATGTAATCTGATCCTCGACCCTGACGTGATTCTGAGTTTCAACACGAGTATTTGTCTACAAACTGAACCGACGTTTAAATTAAATGTGTACAAATACTACAGAGTTCATGAGGAATCCTTCAGCAGCTCCTCTCTGCCGTCCTCCTCTTCTTCCCAGAATGCCTTGTTTTCCTCTGGCCGTGTCTCTGGCGGGGCTGACACACCCCCTGACCCGTGGCTTTTCCTGACTCCGCCCGGCTGACGGCGGCACACGTCAGCCCTTCGTCGCAGTCGCAGCGTCCCAGCTTCCTCCTCAGTTTGGTGGACCCTCGCAGCAGACAGGCCTCGCCCTCCACCGGGATCCTCTGACACCGTTTACCTGTCAGGTAGCGGACGCAGCACAGGCCGGCCGCGCAGTCACCTGAGCGCACGCAGCTCGACATCTCTGGAGCTGGAAGACAGTGCAAGTATCATCACTGCTCCCAAACAGTGGAGCACCAAGTATTCACGTCCTTTACTGCAGTAAAAGTACTAATACCACACTGTGAAAATACTCCACAACAAGTAAAAGTCAAAACCTTACTCTGAGTAAAAGTATCTAAGTCTTATCAGCAGTACATACTTAGAAACAGTAACTATACTTCGTTACTTTCCACCACTGGTCCGAGAACTGTCCATTGGCTGTTTCCCACAGCAGTGCACCCTGGGACTTCTAGTTGACTCACTCACCTTTTGTCCTGTTGAAGCTGTTGGCGTTACTCTGTCTGCCTGTCTCTGTGTCTCGGTGTCTGTCCACCTCTCTGTCCGAGGGGGACGGTCTCCTCTGAGCTCTGTTACTGCATCGTCCCCTCTGACGGACACAGACAAAATATTCAAACCTCTCAGAGTCAAGTAGGAAATAGAAACAGTAGTTTGACAAAATCCTCCCAGTCTTCATCTCCGTGACACCTGAGCCAACCTGAGATGTGTCTGATAGGTCAGAAATGGACAGGTAAACAGATAAATGAGCCGGTAAACAAAACGTTGATTAAGGAGCGCGTTTGACGGACGCTGAGACACAGTGAAGCCTGTCACACTGAGGACAAGTGATGTCAATGACTGTCCTCTTCCAATCTGTGTCCACTGTCTGCCTGCCGCCTGTCTGTCCGTCACTCACCTGAGGTACGTAGCAGTCAGGTGTGGAACATGCAGGTGTTGATTCTCGGTGGGAGTTGAAATTTGTCTCTGGCCGACGCCGTACAGGACGCTCCACCTGGTCGCCATGGGAACGATCCTGAGGGACAGGTGAGGGTGGTGACACATTTAGGACCTCAGATATTAAAGTATTACACAATCGTGAATGTAAATATACCGTGTCAGCTGCCAGTTAATTCACTAATGAGGATTTTTTCCAGCTCAGAACTGAAGATAGCGGGCTAACAGCTAGCAGCAGGCTAACAGCTAGCAGCGGGCTAACAGCTAGCAGCAGGCTAACAGCTAGCATCAGGTACTACAAACTACTAAAAATACTACTACTGCCAGTAGCATACTACCACTACTGCTCCTACTTCTACCAGTAGTACTGTTGATGCACTACTAACAGTACTACTGCTGCTACTATTACTACTACTACTACTTACTATACTGTTAAGCCATACTACTACTGAAAGTATTGTTACTGCTACTATTACAGTTATGATAAAACCACTTCTGCTTCTACTGCAGTTCTTCTATTCATGTACCACTAATACTGCTGCTACTCTCCACTACTACTAGTAATACCATTAAGTTATACTACTACTGATTTTAGTGCCATCAGTACTGAAAGTACTACTACTGTTGTGATGTGAACTACTTGTACTGCCAGTATTAAACCACATCTGCTACTGCTTCTAGTATACTAGTACTGTTTCTGCTACTGTTTCTACCCTCTTCCTAGTATTTCTACCAGTGTTTCTGCTACTGCTACTATACTGCTAACAGTAATAGTCTGCCATACTATTAAGTTCTACTACTGCAGCTAGTAGTACTGATAATCTACAGCTACTACTAAAAATGCTATCGCTACTGTTACTGCTTCTACTACTACTATCATTACCACAACCACAGCTGCTGCTTCTCCCCATCTACTACCACTACTACTACTGCTACTACTGTTACTACTACTGCTGCTGATTCTGCTACTGCTGCTATAGAATAGAATAGAATAGAATAGAATAGAATACCTTTATTGATCCCTCAGAGGGGAAATTGCTAATACTAATGCTATGCTAATGCTAATACTACACAAAGACAATAACATCATCCCTTAACCTGACCACCACAGGCTACAGGAGCAGGAGCCCCCACATGTTCACTGTGGTCCACAGTGGACGCAGCTGTCCTCCACCTGAGGACCGTCCCCTGTCTGTACCCACAGAGAAGAATCCTGCCGGACTGAATCTGGTGAAGCTGCTGGGCCTGACCACGTCCCCGGTCGTTTTAACAGATCCCAGTCAGAGGAGAGGGTTCCCCCCCGCCTCCATCATCCCTCCATCATCCCTCCATCATCCCCGTACTGAAGAATCTGCAGCGTCCAGTCTGAACGACCGCCGTCCCGTAGACCGCACCCCATTCTCATGAAACGCTCTGAAAACCTGGTTCTCTATGAAAGACCACATCCCAGCCAACCTGGACCCTCACCAGTTTGCACTCAGAACCAGCAGATCCACAGCAGAGACCACCTCCGCTGCCCTCCACTCCACCTTCAGCAGCTACGTCAGAGTGTAGTTTGTTGACTTCATGTCGGCGTTCAGCACCGTCTCCCACATGAAGCTGAACCCTCTGGACTCTGGACTGGAGTACCACACTCTGCAGCTGGATACTGGACTCCCTCTCAAACAGCCCACACGGTTCTGACTGGTGGTCTCACCAGTCAGAAGAGGAGGAGATGAAGAGTCTCACAGAGCTCAGAGAACGACCTGCTGCTCAACCTCAGCCAACCGACGAGCCGATGGAGCTCAGCAAACAGGAGGTGAAGACACACCAGAGGAGCCGAGGAGGAGCAGGAGCAGCTTCAGGCCCTGGTGAAGAAAGCTCAGAGACGACTGAGGAAGAATCATCTCAAGATCGTCGACAGAAAACGTCCTGACCGGAAACACGGCGGAGTCACATGTTCGTCAGCTGGGACGCACGACGTTTCACAGACTGAACGCCAAATGATCAGCAGATGAATTGTTAATGAAATGGATCATCTGTTGCAGCACTACAGGAAGTTCTACTGATCTGCTGGACGCAAGAAGACGACATGAATGTCTCCGATCAAACGGCAGTGATCGATCTTCAGATCAGACAAACGACACGACTCAGCACTGAAGCGTTCGTGACGGTGGAAATCAGAGTTTGACCAGAAGACGTTTGACGGAGACTTTAAAGCTTCCTCTGGAGCTTTGCTGATGATGACTCATGGTGGCTCATCTAAATGAGGACGTTTTCAGGGTTTCTGAAGAGTCAGACAGAAGCCTGTTTCTGTCCTGATGAACATGAAGATGAAGATCAGGTGTTTCCAGTTCTCTGCTGGCTGTAAGAGACTCCGGCGGCCTTTAATTCAGCCCTCCTCACATTTATGGTTTGAGTTTTAATTATGTTTATGAATGAACAAGAAGTGAAACTTCACGTGAAGATTGGACATGAAACCCTGAACGTTCAGTGAACCTGCCTCTCCTGCTGCGTGTCTGAACGTCTGTGTCTTTGTTCTGTCCATGTGTGAGGAGAAGCAGTAGCTCCAGGTGTCGGGTGGATGTACTGCAGTAAAAGTGGTGGAGTAGAAGGAGAAGTACTACAGTGAAGTATTGTTGGTCTTACCGGCACCTCGGAGCTCTGCAGCGTCGTCTCTTTGGAGGATCTGATGGTGTTGGAGTCCAGAGCCAGACCGCAGACCAGAGACACACACAGGAAGCTACGCCACATCCACATCCTCTGATCGATCGATGGCTCGTCTATCGACTGTCGATCACCGGATCTCCTTCTCTCGCTCTGAGGGGATCTGATCAAATTCACCACAGTTTGCTCTTTGTTGTAATTCATTCACCGCGTTAATGTATTCATCTGTTCTAAGCCCTGCGGCTCTTTTTGAGCGTCCTCACAGTAAAAGAATCTACCTGCTGCGTGAGAAACAGTCTGAGATGGCCGCCGTCGCTCTGCTCTGCGCTTCAGGCGGACGTTGACGCCGTTGTCAGAGGAAACCTGCAGACTCTCCTCAGACGTGTGGACGTGGACGTAGGTCTGCTCTGACTCTCTGCTCTGTGTCCTCCTGGCTGCTGCCTTCAGGTGCGCTGGTTTTATCCCCTCCCCTCCCCTCTGATCCGTCCTCTTTCAGCTGCCCGTCTCTCAGAAGTTTTGAAGGTGCGTTTGAAGCTCGACCGCATCAGTCAGCGGAGACAGCACCGCCTTCACTTCCTTCCTGGAAGCCTCGTGGCCTCAGGTGAGGCGGGACGTTTGATACGTGACACCGCAGAGACCACAGAGAGATTAAAACACACCTGGAGACACGAGACAGGTAGAGCCGTCTGAGGAGCTGTGTGTGTGTGTGTGTGTGTGTGTGTGTGTGTGTGTGTGTGTGTGTGGTTTCACTTGATGTGGTTTGAAATGTTACGATAAAGACTCATTAGAGCTGAACCTGTCTCTGTCAGGCGGGCGGATGTGTGAGTGTTTACAGGTGATTAAAGCTGATTAACAGACAGAAGTGAATCCGTTTCATGACGACACCAAACAGGTGAACAGTAATCTCAGCTCAGCGTCTCTGAACACACAAATCCTGCACAATTGTTCTTCCAATAAACAGACGTCAGGGCTCCAAAGAGAACAACATGCAGGCAAGCTGTGTTTGCTTGATTGACAGCTGTGCCAGCCAATCACACAGCTGTCCAGGAGACAGGGGGACAGGTAGAGGCAGTGAAGCCAAACGTCTGGAGGAGCTGTGGACCTCGACGTGTGTCTTCTTTGGTTTTTCTTGTCAGCGGACTCTTCATCGCTCTGCAGGACGATGAAGGCCGGCTGCTGGTCCAGTCCAGCCGCCACGTCTCTGTCTGCTTTCATGTCTCCACTACAGACTGAATGAATGAACTAATGCTTTCTTCTGCTCCTCCTCTCAAACTGTTATTGCTCCACCTCAAATTATGAGAACATGGCCGACGTTTTCACTCCTCTCTTATTCCCAGAGGTGCTGCTGCTGCCCGGAGGAGCACAGGAAGCTTTCAGGAAGCAGCACCGCTCACAAACAGCAGGGGGCTGACAGGCCGCTGGTGTCCACTGTCAGAACAAGCCAGGCCTCGACTGAGACGTCTCAGAGGAAAGTTCATTTCGTCTTTTCTGGACGTGTTTCACAAGAGCGTCGTACTGTTTTACACACTGAGCTTATAGATCGATCCTCGGCTCCTCTTCCCTTTAGTCTGTCTGTCTGTCTGCCTGCCTGCCTGCCTGCCTGCCTGCCTGTCTGTCTGCCTGCCTGCCTGCCTGCCTGCCTGCCTGTCTGTCTGTCTGTCTGCCTGCCTGCCTGCCTGCCTGCCTGTCTACCTGCCTGTCTGCCTGCCTGTCTGTCTGTCTGTCTGTCTGCCTGCCTGTCTGCCTGCCTGCCTGTCTGCCTGTCTGCCTGCCTGCCTGCCTGTCTGTCTGTCTGCCTGCCTGCCTGTCTGTCTGTCT
Source organism: Chaetodon trifasciatus (assembly GCA_037975065.1). NCBI lineage: Eukaryota > Metazoa > Chordata > Actinopteri > Chaetodontiformes > Chaetodontidae > Chaetodon > Chaetodon trifasciatus. The sequence goes on from JBBMOE010000143.1 coordinate 163,124, forward strand.
GCCTGCCTGCCTGTCTGTCTGTCTGTCTGTCCTCTGCTTTGTTCCAGACTGAAATATCATCACTCATACCTTTGATGACCCTCTGTCTGTCGGTCTAGCGCCATCATCAGGTGAACGCCTGTGGAACCAGTGACTGTTATTATGGCTGTGGTTGTTAGCTGACATGCTAAGCTAATGATGGTGAACGTGGCAAACCAAGTAGCTGTTACACATCAGAATGCTGTGACACTGTGAGCGTGTTAGCATGCTCACATTAGCATTTAGCTCGGAGGCAGTCGGTCAGCAGGTATCAGGGTCATGACAGACAGAGAAAAGATGTGATGATGTGAGATTTTTGACCAACGTGACGATGAGCTTCAGATGTTCTCTTTAAGAGACCTTGAATCATGGAGGAGTGAATCTTTTCCACCGACGGCACGGCGAGAAAACCAGCCGTCACTTTGATTCTGGAAACGTGGAAACACGTCAGATCCAGAGGGTCTGAACACTGATGTGGATTCATGTATGAGCTCCAAACACACACCAAACACGTCACACAGACAGAAGAGCAGTGTAAACAGACCTGCTGTGTGTGTGTGTGTGTGTGTGTGTGTGTGTGTGTGTGTGTGTGTGTGTGTGTGTG
>JBBMOE010000144.1:0-25000 GCA_037975065.1 Chaetodon trifasciatus
TTCCTGCAGGGCCCCCTCGCTGCAGACAACCATGTGGGACTCACAGTCCTGCATCCTCACATGCTGTGTTCGGTTGGCGAAGTAGTCTGTGATCCATGCTGTGAGGTGGTGGTCCAGTCCTGTGTGCTCCACTCGTCCCTCAGGAGTGTGGGCTGTATGGACCTGAAGTCACTGCAGAAATCTGCTCAAGTCTCTTCCAGGTGAGAGAGGGGGTGGATGACAGCGTCATCCACGCTGATGCCAGATTTGATACGTGAACTGTAGTCGGTCAACTGACGGTCTCACCGCGGGGCGGAGATGGACAAGGACCAGCCTCTCCAGGGTCTTCATCAGGTGTGATGTCAGTGCCACTGGCCTGTAGCTGTCGAGGTTCTTGGGGTTCAGAGTCTTTGGCTCTGGTAACACACAGGATGTTTTCCACAGCTGTGCCACTCTCCCCAGCTTCAGGCTCAGGTTGAACGTGTGCTCAACTATCCTCACCACCGGTCTGTGCTTGAGAAACCTTGAGCTGATGCCATCTGGACCAACAGCTTGTCTCACCTCCTCCTTTTCTCACCTGGGGCCTCATGTACAAAGACTTGCGTGGATTTCCTACTGAGACATGGCGTACACTCAAATCCAGAAAACGTTGTACGCACAACAATATCCAGATGTATGAATGTATGATGTATGTCTGTGCACACGCATGAATCCAAGCACATTTCCTTTGTACATCCCAATCAACGTGGAATTGAGCACACATGTTGGAGTACCCGACCCCTCCCTGTCCACGCCCCTATTTAAATGCACAAATCATATTTAAACTAGACAATTTCCCGTGGGGAAATTTTGAAAGGGCCACGGGGGCTGCTGCCGGAGTGTTTGTCAGTAGCCACAATGCTAACAGCGGCTAATGCTAAGCTAACATTAGCATGTCAAATAACACATTGAAAAGGTCTGAAACAGCATTAGAATCATTTTAACGTAGGTTAGCATATTAACATTAGCAAGCTAACATTTACATATTAGCACAACAACCTGATATCACAAGTCAAACCTGTATGCACCAACAAGTTCATAGAACCTCATGTTAGCATTAGCCAGAGGTTGCCATGGCAACTGGAGGTGGCCTGAACGATGACGTCATGCACTCAGTGAGACATGGCCGCACTTAGAGGCCGCTAATTCAAATTCTGTAAGTCTCTCTGATTTTTCGAGCACATTGTGAGAGACAGCACAATTTTGTCTACAAGTGTGGAAAAAAATCATGCGTATAGAGCGTAAATTGTGGCCGGGAGGAGTGTGGAAAGAGAAAAATCAGGAATTTTTCCGGCTTTCCTCCACTCTAACCGATGACATCACGAACTCTAGCCCGAACATTCCGTGCAATACACACCCATTGAGAGCTCAAAATCTCTCCCAAAACGATCATTGTCATTGAACAGCGACTGATCAAAAACTATATGACGTATCAAAGCGTGGATTAACACACCAATACACAAGACTTGTGTCGACATTTTAAAGTTTAAATGGAGTTTCTAGGTGTAAGTATGCCGGAGCAGTAGGCAGTAGAAAAAGTGCGACTTTTTGTCAGTTTTTTGACCTGCTCCCATTCATTCCTTATGGGAAATTTATTTATCTCAATCGCACGAGCACTGTTCACTGCAGCTGAAATAGCTGCAGTGAACAGTGCTCGTGCAATTGCACCGTGGCCCTAATAAAAAGAAAAAACCGAGCCCTTGCACCGTGGCCCTAAATAAAAAAATAAGAAAGTTTTGCAGCTGTTTTTTTTTCTAAAGTTCAGTTCACCTTTTTCAGTCACTTTTTTCAGATGACACGATAGAAGTGGAAAATCAGTCCCACCGCACTGTTGTGTGGGTGGTGTGTGTGTATGTGTATGTGTAAAGGTGTAAAAGGATTCAGGTTCCGCAACGTTGTAGCTCTAAGTATCCTCCGGGGTCTGGCTCGCCATCAACCTTCGACTGGCTCCAATGTCCAGGTAGGTCCAACTCTCTATGGTCCATCAAAAAAACCTGACCTACTATAAGTAGGATCAGAACATTCATTTTAATTTTTTCTCAACTCTTAAAAATGAATTATAGAACATAAATCATGTTAAATCCACACAAACTCTATATCAATAGAGAATAACTGTTTACTGAATTACCGTTGCAATATAATATCACAATGGTCAGTAATAAAATAAACAACTCAAAATATCAGATTATGTTATTAAAATAATTTCTTCAAATCAACTGTATCAAAATATTTTGTACTCTTTATGGTAGTTAGCAGGGCGGCACGGTGGTGCAGCAGGTAGTGCGCGTGCCTCACAGCAAGAAGGTTCCCGGTTCGATCCCGGGGTCAGGCGGGGTCCTTTCTGTGTGAAGTTTGCATGTTCCGTGCATGCGTGGGTTCTCTCCGGGCACTCCGGCTTCCTCCCACAGACCAAAAACATGCTCATTAGGTTAATTGGCCCTAGGTGTGAGTGTGAGTGTGAATGCTTGTGTGTGTGTTGCCCTGCAGTCGGCTGGTGACCGGCTCAGGGTGTACCCTGCCTCTCGCCCGTTGACAGCTGGGATAGGCTCCAGCCCCCCCCCAACCCCGAAAGGGATACAAGATGGTATAGAAGATGAATGAATGAATGAATGGTAATTAGCTCACAAACAACATTAAAAGATTCCTTTTCCATATTCATGAGGCTTTTAATGTTACTCGGGATCCATGGTTTATTATTTGGAAAGCAGAGCACTATTCTAACAGGCACCACCACATCTGTGCAGAAGTTGATATAGTCAGTGACTTGGTCAACTACCCCATTAATGTCAGTGTCAGACCCATGCGTGTCCAGAAGTATATTCCAGTCAGTAGACTGAAAACAGTCCCTCAAAGCTTCACTGGCCTCTGGAGTCCACCCTCTGATTCATCAGCTGGTTGGTGGCAGTCTCTTCACACAGGGTTTATAAAAGGGTCTGAGGTAAATCCAGTTGTGGTCTGATCTACCAGTGGTGGCATGGCCACAACATTGTATGCGTCTTTGACATTGCCATAACACAAGTCTAAAGTGTTGTTGTGCCTTGTGGGACAGTTGACATACTGTGTAAAACCTCCTGAGGGCTAATGTCCACGTGATTGAAGTCCCCTGATATGATGATGAGTGCATCAGGGTGTGCAGCCTGTAATCTCACAGCAGTTTCTTGGGTGACGTCACACGCGACTACTGGGTTGCTCAAGGCTGAATGTAAACAATGACAGTGATGACATGGGAAAACTCTCTCGGGACATAGTAAGGTCTTAAACTGACCACTACGACCTTCACATCACAACAGCAGATCTTATATTTCACTGTTACGTGACCAGGGTTACACCATTTGTTGTTCACGAACAGTGCCAGGCCCCCACCTTTAGTTTTTCCACACTGTCTTCGGTCTCTGTCCGCACGTACCAACGTGAAGCCGGGTACATCCACACAGGAGTCAGAGATGTAATCCATGAGCCAGGTCCCAGTAAAGCAATACAAGCTGCACTCACAGTAGATCCACTCGTTTTTCATAAGGGCCTCCAGCTCCTCACACTTATTAGGGAGAGAGTTGACATTTTACAAGATAATAATGGATGAAAATGGCCCCTCTCTCTGGTTTTTAATGGTTCATAAATTTGTCCTCTGTGTTACGACCCTGGCTCAAAGGGACACAACACAACAAGTCACACGGCCACAAGGTGAAGCTTTTTAAGAGGTTTATTTCATAAAAATGACCAAACTGGTATAGGCCTTTCAGAAGGAGCTAACACCTTTGCTTCTGTCCTGTTTAAATGGACTCTTAACGAGGGTGGGGCCCCCCCATCGTGGAAGGAAGCATGTTATGGCTGTGCTCTCTGGTCGTTTTGTTTTTGTGTTTCTGCTGTCGTTTTCTCTCTCACTTCTCTTCTCAGCAGTTAGAGTGAGGCGGGAGCTGGGTTGAGTTTCTCCGACTGTGCCGCTGAGACACACCTGAGCCGCATCAGCGCTCCTCAGCGAGCGGCTTCTTAAGCCGGCTCCTCTCACTCTTCGTCGCCAGATGATTACTTTGTCCAGCCACTTGTGACTCCCTGAGAGTGGTCTCTAGCTATTTGCTCCTTGAGTTATTTGAACCATAGACTTCTCTAGTGTAATCCGGTTTGCAGGTGATTTTTGTCATAACTTACTCTAGCTGAATTTTTCTCCCTTACGAGGTGAATTTCGGTTGTACTTTGTTTTGTGCCTTTTTTCCCCACGGGGAGATTTCTGTTCTGTTGTTTTTTACTTTAGCCTTGGAGTTTTTTCCCCTTGTGGAGATTTCTGTTATATTCTTTGTCACTTTGTGTTTTTGGACATTAAATCTTGAGCCTCTAGTCTCTGCATATCGGGTCCTGGCCTCTCTGTGGCTCGAGTCCGTAACAGAAGCAATTATTACTGTTCTACCCAAAGAAGGCAAAGATAAAGAAGACTGCAAAAACTATAGGCCGATTTCACTTTTAAATGTAGACTACAAACTATTTACATCAGTTATTTGCTTCAGGCCCTCATACCAGATTTGATTGATGAAGGTCAAACTGGTTTCATTAAAGGACGCCAAACACACGATAATATTTGAAGAACCCTCCATATTCTAGACAATGCTCAAAAAAGTGGTACAAGTACAATTCTGGTTAGTTTGGACTCTGAAAAAGGTATTTGATATTGTTTGTTGGTTATTCTTGTATGAGGTACTAAAGAGATTTGGCTTCAATGAAAAGGTAATCCAATGTATTAAAACTATTTATCAAGAGCCCGCAGCTAAGATCAGAGTAAACGGAAGCCTGTCCAATATGATTCAGTTGGAGAGGGGGACAAGACAAGGTTGTTGTCTGTCTCCCACTCTTTTTGCTTTATATGTTGAGCCTTTAGCACAGGCAATAAGGCAGAGTGAGAAACTGCAGGGTGTCAATGTAGGGGGGACAGAATTACTATTATTATTATTTTTCTTGAACAACCACATATATGTTTCCCACACCTAATGTCTCTTCTGGAAACGTATGAATACTATTCAGGGTATAAACTGAATATATCAAAAACACAAATTCTCTCATTAAATTATTCTCCATCCCAACAAATAAGAGATGCATATAATCTGAAATGGAACTCTAAAACAATGAAGTATCTTGGTGTAACTCTGAGTAAAACACTTCCTGATGTTTGAAAACAATTATAGTGAAATTGAAAAAAACATCCAAAAAGATTTTGAAAGGTGGTCTACCGTCCCATTAGACTTCAGTGCTAGAATACAGACAGTCAAAATGAATATTCTGCCTAAATTGTTATATATATTTCAAGCTCTTCCAATTAATATCCCCCAAAACAAATTTATAGCCTGGGAAAAGATGATTTCTAGATTCATTTGGAATAACAAAAAACCAAGAATAAAATTTACGACAATTCAACTACCTAAAAGCAAGGGGGAGATGGCTTTGCCTAACCTTACAGAATATTTTTATGCAGCTCAACTTAGACTGACCTGTTGGTGTAGACCTGACTGTGAATCTAAATGGAAAGAAATGGAAAGGGAAGTACAGGGCTATCACACCCAGATATTGGTGGGGGATAAATATTTGATAGGTACTTTGAGACATGCTATGAACCCAATAGTAGCATTTACGCTAGAAATATGGAGCACTGTAGTAAGAAAATACAAACTTAGGAGGGATAAATGCATATTAATTCTGTTTCTTGCAACAGTACCCAGAGCTCTTTCACCAGAGAAGAGCTCATGAACATCAAGGTAACAACACCAGTGGATTTATTTCCTAACTTTCTGCTCCCAACCGTGGACATTTTGGACGTCCTGGTCAAAGGTGCGCTCACCTTTGCTCACGCAGTGAAACGCCGGAGGAGAGGAAAACGGGCCAGTGCACTCGTGCGTCTCTACGCACAGCGTTACCGGGAATATTTCTCTCTAACGTGCGTTCACTGTCCAACAAACTGGAGGAACTGCAACTGCTGCTGGGTAGAAACAGGGACTTTTCTTCATCTGCGGTTTTGTGCTTCATCGAGACGTGGCTCTGTGGATTAATACCGGACTCTGCGCTGCAGCTGGCTGGCTTCCAACTCCTCCGCACGGACAGAGACACGGAACTTTCCGGCAAAACTGAAGGTGGAGGAATCTGTTTCTACATCAACAGTGGTTGGTGCAACGACAGTGATCCAGCAGCACTGTTCTCCTGACCTGGAATCTTTCATCGTAAACTGTAAGCCCTTTTATTCAGCCCATGAGGTCGCTTCATTCATTCTGGTCGGCACAACGTGCAGGACGCACAGCGCGTGCTCGTTGACCAGATACTGCGTGTGGAGCGGACCAACCCGGACTCTTTAGTTATTGTTCTTGGCGACTTTAACAAAGGTAACCTCACCCACGAACTCCCTAAATACAGACAGTTTATTAAATGCCCAACCAGAGAGGAGAACATTCTGGATCACTGTTACACCACAGTCAGGGATGCTTATCACGCCGTCCCCGCGCTGCACTCGGCCACTCTGACCACGTCATGGTCCACCTGATTCCTGCGTACAGGCAGAAACTAAAGCTCTGCAAACCTGTAGTGAGGACCTCAAGGAGGTGGACCAGTGAGGCTGTGGAGGATCTCCAGGCTGACTGGGATGTGTTCAGGACTGCTACCAACAGTCTGGATGAGTACACGGAGGCTGTGACGTCCTACATCAGCTTCTGTGAGGACTGCTGTGTCCCATCATGCACCAGGGTGAGTTACAACAATGACAAACCCTGGTTCACAGCCAAACTCAGACAGCTAAGGTTGGCAAAGGAAGAGGCCTTCAGGAGTGGGGACAAAGACAGATTCAGAGAGGCAAAGTACAAGTTTAGCAAGGCGGTGAAAGAGGCTGAACGACTGTACTCTGAGAAGCTCCAACACCACTTCTCAGCTGACGACTCTGCGTCTGTCTGGAAAGGGCTCAGGCAGATCACAAACTACAAGCCCAAAGCCCCCCACTCCATCAACGGTCGACGCCTAGCCAACGACCTGAACGAGTTCTTCTGCCACTTTGAAAGACAAAGGGACAGTCCAGCAACCATCACCCACGACACCATCCAACAGCTCCAGCTCCAGTCACCTCCACCAATTCCCACCTTAAAGAACCCCCCCTCCCCCTCCCCACCCACCTCAGTGATGACTCTTTCCATTCATGAGAGGGACGTCAATAAACTCTTCAGGAGACAGAACCCCCGGAGAGCAGCTGGACCAGATTCTGTCTCCCCATCTGCCTATTACAGACTTCCTGTCTGACAGGAAACAGTGCGTGAAGCTGGGCAAACACATCTCTGACGCAAAGACAATCAGCACCGGATTCCCTCAGGGCTGCGTTCTTTCTCCTCTGCTCCCAGTACATGAACAGCTGCACCTCCAGTCACCAGTCCGTCAAGCTCCTGAAGTTTGCGGACGACACCACCCTCATCGGACTCATCTCTGATGGAGACGAGTCCGCCTACTGGAGCAACCAGAACAACCTAGAGCTCAACACTCTAAAGACAGTGGAGATGGTTGTGGACTACATGAAGAACAGCCTCACCTGCCCCCATCACCCTCTGTGACTCCACTATTGACACTGTGGAGTCTTTCCGCTTCCTGGGAACTATCATCTCCCAGGACCTCAAGTGGGAGCCGAGGATCAGCTCCCTCATCAAGAAAGCACAGCAGAGGATGTACTTCCTGCGGCAGCTGAAGAAATTCAGTCTGCCAAAGACAATGATGGTGCACTTCTACACAGCCATCATTGACTCCATCCTCAGCTCCTCCATCACCATCTGGTACGCTGCTGCCACCGCCAAGGACAAGGGCAGACTGCAGCGTGTCATCAGGTCTGCAGAGAAGGTGATCGGCCGTAATCTCCCGTCTCTCCAGGACCTGTACGCCTCCAGGACCCCGAGGCGTGCAGGTAAGATGGTGGCCGATCCCTCCCACCCCGGACACACACTCTCTGAGACGCTCCCCTCTGGCAGGAGGCCGCGGTCCATCAGGACCAAAACCTCACGCCACAAGAACAGTTTCTTCCGTCTGCCGTCAGCCTCATCAACAAGGCCCGGACCCCCGACACTCTTCACACTCCTCCTCTGCCTCATCTGTCACACTGACACGACCATAACTCTGTGTGTTACATTAATGCTCAGCCTGGACTTTCTGAGAAACAGACTGTGCTTCGGAAAAAAAACAAAAAACAGACTTGTGTACATATTTTTTTATTGTTACGTTTTTACTTTTTTAATGGCTTCTTTTAATAGATGTGTCATGCACCAACCAAAGCAAATTCCTTGTTTGTGTAAAATCGTACTTTGTGGTTTGAGATACTTTTGTGTTTGCATGGCGCTCTTTAATATGAACAGTGATTAAACTATTCATATAATCGCAAAATGACCATTTGTACTGACACATCTTGGTGATTGCTGCCCACAAACGACGTGAGTGGCTCAGTCGTTTCCTTCCTTTGGACAGAAAACAAAGTATATTCATAAAGAATTATATGTATTAACATACAATAGTGTGAAACCCAATACAAACACATTTTTTAACACTTCAAACTGGAGTTAGGATGAGACTTCAGTACCTGCAGTCAGCAATTTGAAATATTTAAATTCAACAATGTGGGAACATTTTTGGTTTCAGAAAACTTTCATGGTTTTATGTTGATTTAAACGTTTGTACATTTGAAGCCACCCGTCTTTACTCTGCAACCTCATTTCTGTGTTTGTAGCATCTACAATAAACTATTTGTAGAAAAATGAAACGTTGTTGGTGACTGCAGTTCCATTCTCGATCCTGCCATCAGGAGACACCATTTTAATCCAGTTCAAAGTTACTCAAGTGTAGTTAAACTCTTGTAATCACCTTGAAAAAGACTGTAATGTCATTATTGGAGCTGGACGGCGCAGCTCTGATCAGGAGGGTGCAAAGAGCTGCTTCATGGTGATGATGATGATGATGATGATGATGATAATGAAAAAAGTCAGAAACCATCTGACACATGCTGTATTTTCGAACAATACAGAGTTGTAAAATATTTGGCATCGTGTGTATTTCTTGTATTCGTGAGGTAATGATAATGTAATGATTTCTTCTCAATTTTCTGTTTCTACAAGATAAACATTATGAAGAAAACACAGTGCGACACCATTATACTAAATATATAATGAAATATATCTTTGGATTGATCATCTGTGTTGGAATGGTGGTTGTATAAACATAATATTTTGTTGACGGCTGTTTTTTTTTTTTTTTTTAAACATTTGCAATTTGTGCAACTTGTTTCTCGTCGGACACCATTTGTAGCTGCACCAAAACCCGGAACAACAAGTCGGCGCAAATGTGCAAAAATTACTCAGTAAGATCACAGCAGTGGAAAGAAAATAAAGATGTTTTACTGGATGGAGAGGAGCCGTGGCGGCTCTGAGACACTGGACGGTCTTAGTAACATGTCCAAAGCGGAGATTCTGAGAGGAATCGTCACCGAGAAACTGACAACGGCCGCGCAGGAAATCTTAGCGGTTGTTGAGAGAACCGTAGCCGGATACGAGGAGGAGGCTTCTGGCTTCCGACGGGAGATCGACCAGCAGCGGAGGCAGCTGGAGCTCCTCCTGCAGCCTCGGGTCAACCTGGAGAGAAGAGGTCAGTGTCTGAATGAACTCAGACTGATGAACCATAGCGTCTCCTCCACTCACAAACACCCCGTTTTCTTTATTTGTGGAACTTAATTTTAAAACCTGCTAATTTGAAGTTGCTTTGCTCACTGACAAACCTGCACACTTCGGAGGACATCAAGTGGACGCTGACGTATATTTCCATGATGTGACTTACAAATCGGCACACAAAAAGTTTCACCAAGTTGTGTTAATGAAGTCAGGTTTCAGGTTTGGTTCACCGTCAGTCTGCGTTGGTTGCACACCATCACCGCGCCATTCGGCTTACCATGTGCAGCGTTTCTTTGAAATGTTTATCTTGGTTTCTTTTACTTGTGGCTGGAAACACGAAGCCCTGGTTCCAGATCTTGGAGGCCATGAGGTGGTTGTTGTGAGTGAGGAAGAAGAGGAAGAGGAGCAGCAGCACACACAGCAGACAGGTAGGTCAAAGTCTCTTGTCCTTCTAAACGAGTTTAAAGAAGTCATTAACAATGAGCCGTTTGTGAGAATTGAGTGTTAAAGGTGGAAGAGTTTTCTTTAACATCAGTGTGTAGACTGGCCCTCAGGTGTCAAATGAGACCCTGCCTCTGTCCTCATGGGTGGCCAATGAGTGCAGCCATGGCTTTGGCAATTATTTTTCCAAAGATGGCGAAGTTATGACCCCGATATCTTTACCCTAGCCAATCCCACTGGTCATGCCTCACCCGAACCACCCCGACCAACAAAGGCAACGAGCACTATCCAATCGCAGTCAGAGCGGGGTGGGTCATGACTTCACCATCCTGGAAAAAAAAAAAACAAGTGCCCAGTGTGGCTTCTTGTATTTCCTGTTTGGACGGAGTCGTCCTCAGAGGACGCTGCTTTCAGCGCTCATGTGTTCCTCCTTCATGTCAACATGCAGCTCTGGCAGTCAGTCCGAGCTGCTTCGATACAGTGAAATCCTCAGCAGAGAAGACGGAGGACGAGCGTGTTCAGCCTTATTGAAATCAGAAAATCTTTATTGCCAAGTACGGTTTTACACATACAAGGAATTTGCTTTGGTGAAGTTGGTGCGTGACACATCTAGTAAAAAATAAGCTGTCACAGTAGTAAAAAATATAGCAATATAAACATATATACAGAAGTCTTTTTCTTTTCGGAAACACAGTCTGTTTTTCAGAAAGTCCAAGCTGAGCGTTAATGTGAAGCGTAACATTAGCATGGTGACATCACACACAGCTCGCTGTAGATCTTTATCCAAAACGCGCATTTTGACACACCTGGACGATTCGCAGCTTTAGCACGCGTACTTACCCGCGTACCGGTTATGTGCACCCCTGGATATATGACACACGACGTCACCGTGTTGATCAGCGAGGCCGGATTATCCAAAGGGCTTTATGGGCACAGGCCCAGGGGCCCATGTGCGCCGGGGGCCCAACCAGACTTAAGATGGTGGCTGATACAAGTCGGCAGTCCTGCAATGTGTGTTTCTCTTCTACTCACTGACGGGTGGACTGGCCAGAGTTCCTAATGGGCCTGAAAAGTACAACCCGACCTCACCCGGGCCGGGGGTTTAAGGCCGGCCCGATGCAGCCCGACACACCGGCATTGATTGTCGGCCCAGCCCCCCCCCCCAGTTGCAGTCAGTGAAAACAATGGAGAGATGGAGAGAGGTGGAGCTGAGGAGGAGAGACAGAGCTGAGGAGGAGAGACAGAGCTGAGGAGGAGAGATGGAGCTGAGGAGGAGAGACAGCTGAGGAGGAGAGATGGAGCTGAGGAGGAGAGACAGCTGAGGAGGAGAGAGATGGAGCTGAGGAGGAGAGACAGCTGAGGAGGAGAGACAGAGCTGAGGAGGAGAGACAGCTGAGGAGGAGAGACGGAGCTGAGGAGGAGAGGCGGAGCTGAGGAGGAGAGGCGGAGCTGAGGAGGAGAGACGGAGCTGAGGAGGAGAGACAGAGCTGAGGAGGAGAGACAGCTGAGGAGGAGAGACAGCTGAGGAGGAGAGACGGAGCTGAGGAGGAGAGACAGCTGAGGAGGAGACATGGAGCTGATGGAGGTCCCTGTGTGTTTGTATTGGGACCCTCCCAGTCTTTGTACTGGTCCTGCTCTGCCTGTCGACCAGTTTCAGCTGAGTCGTTTGAAGTCTGGATTCTGACTTTCTGCTTCCTCCTGATGAGGCGGAAGTTTTACGGTCAGTGTTAGCAAGAAAACAGCTTCAGCCCGGATGGTGCAACTGGCGTAACTACTAGGTCAGACTTAGAGCGCCAAGTTAGGACCGACTTAAGACCGGGAGCCCTGTAGGTACAACCAGCCCCTGGTGTCCCCTCGAGTCCCCCCCGGCTCAAAGACACCGGGCCTAACATTCAAAGGTGTGCTTACAGACTACAGATGACGAATCCTGCTCTGCCTTCAAGTTTTAAGTCCAAAACTAGAAGAGGCAAAATCCAGTTGCAAAAACGTCCGTGTCCTCGCTGCTCACTATTCTGACTCCTGTCAGTGACTGGAAAAAGGTTAAGGTTCCCCCTGGTGGTGGTTTTGAGTTATTGCAGCTTTATTCACCGGGCCCTTCCAGTGTTCATGCACAGGCTGCAAGTGCTCCACCACAGAGAGTTGGTCGTCTGAGCCTTGGAGTGGAAGCATCAGTGAGTTTATTTTACGTTGCTAACCATTAGCGTTGTTCTTGGCGGCCTGTTTTAATTTTAGTCTCAGTCTAGTCTTTGTCAAGCTGTCATTTTAGTATTTATTAGTTTTAGTCACGTTCATACTATTTTTAGTCTAGTCAACTAAAAAAGCTGAGCATTTTAGTCTTATTTTAGTCTGAATTATCCGATACTGATGACATTTTAGTCTAGTTTTAGTCAGTGAAAACTGTATTTTAGTCTCTTTTTAGTGATGCAGTTCTATTTAACCCAGTCAGTACAGTATAAGTACCTCGTAGTACACACAAAACCAAAATGTTCTTTGAGCCATTTCACAGTTCAAACAAGGTTGTCTTATATTCTGTTATTGTCACCTTATAGACTCAGAATACGTCCATTCAGACACGAAGACGCTCTGATTTTAATTCTCAACATATTTATTTGACCAAGCAGAGCCGGCTGGCCGGCCATCGGTCCGTCCTCTGTGTCAGCTGTCTGTCGCTAACGGTAACCGACCGCAGCTGCATCTTCTAAAGAACGTCGCGAGCGGGGATTGAGGAAGTGACGTGGCTGCGACTGCGCAGTGCGACCTGATGCAGCCCTGAAGAGACACAGGAAACAGAAACACTGCAAAATAATAAGAACAACGCGACTAAACGAGACCAAATAACGTTAGAACATTTCGTCTCGTTTTAGTCAATGAAAATGAAGAGATGTTTTAGCAGAGCTTTTATTTTGTAAACCACATTTAGTCTCCTTTTTATTCATCGATAATATTGCATCATATATTTGATTATAGTTACCGTCACATGACCAGCATTTACGTTGCGTCTCGTCTTGTTTTCGTCACGTGATAAAGGCTCTTTGACAACAATATTTAATCATAATTTTTGTTGACGAAAGCAGCACTACTAACTATGCTAAACTCCTGGATAAATTCAGGCTGCCAATCAACTCAAAGGAATCAATCAATCAATCAAACTTTATTTATATAGCACCTTTCATACACAATGAAATGCAACACAACGTGATTACGAGGGTTAAAGACAATTTAAATAAAAACAGAACAATATTAAAAACGCAACCTTCCCACCCTTTGTATGTACTAACACACACCCCGAACTACAAGCATACACTCACACAGACACTCACACAGACACACACACACACACACACACACACACACACACACACACAGACACTGTCACCACAAGTAGTAGGAAGAGTAACGAGACATGGCAGGACACTGAGGATTGAGGATAATGCCACCTTTGGGGCCGTCCGCACTGAGAGGAGTCATCATGGACTGTGAGCACAGGGGGCGCTGGCCACCCGGGCCCCCCCACCCAGACTGACCGGCGGACCCCCACACCAAGGTAGGGAGCCCCCCTATCAGCCGGGCCGAAGGGACCCGAGGACAGCACCCCCGGCAGCAGACCAGACACAGCTCTCAGTGTGGACGACCCCCGTGAGGAAACACTGGAGTTAGAAAATAAATGAAACAGTTAAAAGAAGAGAAGTTCATAAATAGTGAATAAAATATGGTAAAATAATACAAAATATAAAACAACAAACTAAAAGGCATCAACATAAGATAAATGCTAAAACTTAAAAAGCCTGATTAGAAAGGTGTGTCTTTAACCTTCTCTTAAAAATCTCAACGGTCTCTGAGGACCTGAGGCTCTCCGGCAGGCTGTTCCACAGGTGAGGAGCACAGTGGCTAAATGCGGCCTCACCGTGGGTTTTTGTTCTGGCTTTTGGTATGGATAAAAGGCCGGTGCCGGAGGACCTCAGGGTCCGCGAGGGTTGATACGGTAAAAACAGGTCAGCTAAGTAAGAGGGCGCAAGGCCGTTAGGACATTTAAAAACTAGTGAAAGATCCTTAAAACCGATCCTGAAGCGGACTGGGAGCCAATGCAGCGACTGTAAAACAGGTGTAATGTGGGCCCGCCCTCTGGTCTTCGTCAGCACACCTGCAGCTGAGTTTCGCAGTAATTGGAGGAATAATACTCTTTTTGGGAAGACCAGAGAGCATTACAGTAATCTAAACGACAGGAGATAAAGGCATGCATCAGCACCTCTGTGCTGGCCTGAGAGAGAAACGGGCGGACTCTGGCTATGTTCTTGAGATGGTAAAAGCCTATTTTTGTTATGTTTTTGATGTGAGGGATAAAAGTCAGCTCAGAGTCAAAAATCACGCCCAGGTTTTTTACAGATTGTGTTGGTTTAAGATCTTGTAGTTTTGGTAAAAGTTTCTCAGTCTGGCCTTCAGGACCTATCACTGAAACATCTGTTTTGTCCTGGTTGAGCTGTAGGAAATTCCCTGCCATCCATGACTTGATATCTAAAATGCAGTTAAAAAGGATATCTGTTGGCTCTGTGTCATCAGGAGACACGGCAATGTACAGCTGTGTATCATCAGCGTAGCTATGGAAACTGATGCCGTGTCTCCTGATGACGTCGCCAAGAGGAAGCATGTAAAGATGAAAAAGAATTGGACCTAAAATTGAGCCTTGGGGGACTCCACACTTCATTTCATGGGATCCTGAGGAACAAGTATCCATACTTACATAAAACATCGGTCTGAGAGATAAGAGTGGAACCAGTTAAAATGTGATGGTCTACTGTATCAAAAGCGGCACTTAGATCCAGTAGAACCAAGACTGTGAGTTTCTTTTATCTAAGTTCCACCTGATGTCGTTTAAAACCTTTAAAAGTGCTGTCTCGGTGCTGTGGTTCATCCTAAAACCAGACCGATGTTTCTCAAAGATGTTTCTGTTTAAAAGTCACTGACTTGGTTAAAAACCAGTTTTTCTAAAACTTTACTTAAAAAGGTAAGTTGGATACAGGTCGGTAGTTATGAAGAACGTTAAGGTCTGAAGTGCTCTTCTTCAGAAGAGGCTTCATCACAGCTGTTTTAAAGGCGGAGGGGAAGACGCCCGTCTGAAGAGAGCAGCTCATAATGTTTAAAAACTGCTCCTCAAAGAATCCATAAAATGATTTTAGAAGTGATGTGGGAATCGGATCTAAAAGGCAGGTTGTTGGTTTACCTGTGAGAAAACTCCACCAAGTGTCCTCCAACGACCAGGACAAAACTCTGCAGTGTTTCCTCAGGCAAGGACAACAACTCCAGTGTGTTAACAGATGAAACCTGTTGGGATAAAAGGCTGGATCTGACGTCCTTGGTTTTGGTTCTGCAGTGGTCTGCAGAGTTCTCACAGAGAGCGTCAGATGGCACGTTAAAGACTTTATTCAAATATGTGCCAGTTAAAATATCAAAGGTGGAGAAGAGGGACCGGGGGTTGTTTTTGTGGTCTATGTTGTGAAAAATGAGAAATTCTTGCCTGTTTAACTGCTTTATTGGAGGTTTTGAGTTGTTGCCGTAGAGCTTGGAGGTGGACTGATAGTTTAGACTTCCTCCATCTCCTCTCGGCACTCCTGCATCGTCTCTTCAGTTTATGTATTTCATCGTTGTTTCTCCACGGGGGTGTAGGTGTTCTTTTGACTGTTTTGGTTAAAAGTGGAGCTACTGAGTCCAGAGTGGACTTCAGTTTGCTGTTAAAGTGATCAACGATAAAATCACAGCGTGGAGTATTGAATATTGAATACTCTTGTGTTTTCTGTGGAACAGAGGAAGAAACTCTGCCATCTGTTCTGTCACTGTGTGTTCTGGAATATTCTGGAGGGACATTCAAAACTACATCAACAGGAAAACTGGACAGTAATCCACTGAAAGGAAAAGGACATTATCATCTGTTATGAGGACAATGAGAGAGAAAAAGACGTTCTTTATTTCGTACAGCTGCTTGTGTTTCTTGGAAAATTTCACATTGATAAGAAAAATGGTGTAAAGCTGCTCTGAACACTTTCTGCATGAGCTGAAACAAAATGCACCACTGCTAACGGACTGAAGGCAGGAGGCTCTCTGAACTAACTCTGATTTTAGGTTTAGTATTACAAAGAGTGACGATTGTGTGTGTTGCTTTTTTTTTGATGTTTCTTTGTTTTTGTTTTTGTCTTTATGTCTGGTATTTAGTCTGTGGACTTTGGTTTGGTTCCTGCGCCTGTTTTTCTAATCCCCTGGCTGAAACAGCGCTGCGTATACTGTAAATGGCTAATTGTAAATAAAGCTTTAAAAAAAATGCTAAAGCTAATCGCAAAGCTAACTGTTAGCATGAGACTAGCTAAGCTGCTAAGGCTTAGTTCATTGAGGAGCCTCATTTGTGTTGTATGGGTGAATTTGCATCTTAATTGCTGCATTTTACATTCTGATTGCTTTCCTGTGGGAGCATTTTTATGCGATAACAGTGTGTGTGTTTACTGGAATGTAATGAGTGTTAAACATATTTCATGTATCTGTACTGTAAAATGTTGTGTATTTCATTCGTGTTGCAGTTTTACAAAAAATAACTGAGAAGATTCAGTAAAGCACCCTCAGTCAAATCTACTGGGTCTCTCATTTTGTTCGCTATCAGGACAGAACACTGAGAGAGGTTGAAGCGTGACCACAGATGAATTGGAGGAGATAGTGCTGAAAGGAGCTGAAGCGCGACTGATCGACTGAGTGTCAGTCAAAGTGAGAAAGTCCTGAAAAGATGTCACGTCAGTTCAAGTGAAGGACTGGAAGACGATGTCGGCCGAAGTGAGAGTGCTGAAAGCATTGAGAATATAATGTGTGCTGCAGTTTTTACACGACTTCTGTTTGTTCTGTATCTCATGTTCGATGTTCTTCTGACATTTTTGTACACTAATCAATCAAAGTCAGTGACTTGCAGTCTTACACTAAATTGTTTTCACATTAAAATAAACTAAAATATTATAGAAATCCAAAGTTTTTTTAATGCAGATGATGTGTTGTCTGTAACTTCCTGTCAAACTGGAAACGATGCGTTTCAGCCTACAATGAATCCAAGAGCTGAACAAAGTGGGACTTTTGACTCCATCTGTGTCCAGGTGTGGAGGACACCGGAAGTCTGGGCCTCCTGTGGTACGATGATGAAGAGGGCGACGGTGGGGACGAAGAGCAGCAGCTGTCAGCGCGACCGGCAGCGAGCTCCAGACTGAGACGAGAAGATCTGAAGGACCCAGATTATCAAATAAAATCAAGGTCACAAATCTCAGTACCAGCAGTTTATTGAAGATGTTCACTACATTGGTAAAAGTATGTGGACACCCCTGTGGTCACCTTCCTGTGTGCCCTTCATCCGTCCTTCCTGGTTTGGCCCTTTTAGCTCAAATGAAGCATTTTAGCCTGACATGCTGTCACCATGCTAGCGTGGCGTTTTGTGTTTGGTTCCTTATGGTGGCTCGGGCAGCATGCTGCGAGCGTGGATATTAGCTTAGCATAGTAGCTGAGCAGCATGCCGGTGGTGACAGCAACATGCGGTTAGCTGGTTGTTATTAGCTAGCATGCTGTGATCTGGTGATGTTGTGGTTTCAATGAAGGGGAAGTTTGATGCTAAATCGTACAGTGACATGAAGCAGCTCCATAAAGAAATGATTGTCCCTGTTTGGTATGGAAGAACTGGACTGGTCTGCTTAGAGCTCTACCTTTGGGATGAACTGGAAACCAGACTGCGAGCCAGACCTGAACATGTCACAATCACATACAGTGTAATGTTCCAGTGTCCACATACTTTTGGCAATGTACACGTAGAAAACGTCCACTACAGTGATGTAACTGTGATTAACGTTAAGATGTTTAGTTTTGTTATTAACCAGCTAACAATCTTTAACCTGTGGGTTAACTTCCCCCAGAGGTCCGTCTGACAGGAGGAGGCCCGGCAGACCTCAGACCAGTGACCCGCAGAGCCATCTAGGTCTCAGGATCTGCATCCTGGAGGACTCTCAGACCGATGTGCTGTCAACAAGGGGTACATCTGAAAGACTTCACAGCACTGTGGAATATCCAGTACATCATGATTGAATAGTGACCAAATTCATAAAGTGTCTTTACAGAAGCCTCGAAATAACTGTGACAATAAAAATTACAACAGGAAAGATGAACTCAACCTCATGATTCAAGTTTGTCTGTGTCAGTGTTTCAGAAATGTCCAGTGCAGGAGGTGAGGTGTCCTTGTGGGCTGCAGGAGGAGGACTTCCTGGACCTGCTGAGGTCCACTTTCCCTCAGCTGGCTGCCCGGAAACCTTTTGACGTCTTCACATCCAGCAGAACAAAGAGACTCCAGCCTCTGAGAGTGAAGACGCTGACCCCAGAGGAGATCTGCAGGAGCATCAGGCAGAGCGGAGCAGGAACCTCGGCCCTCTACATCCGACTGAAGGTGCTTTGACATCAACATAGTTTCAAATAGAGTCACTTGTCTTTATTAAGTTGACCACCTTGAACCAGGAATAGTGTCCTGTCTCCATCAGTGTAGCTACAATCTAGGAGAGTCCCCAAATTTGCCTCATGGGAAGATTAGTTAGCCAACAGGCATTTCAGTTAATGGATAAATAGTTGTTTAATCTGTAGCTATTCAAGCGAAATATTGATGAAATCAAAGGGCTCTCCACAAGTGTTACTTTATTGAGGGTGGGAAAGTTTTTCTTGGCTGTTGTGGCATTTTAATACTAATGGGGTAGTGCTTCAATACCTGCTCTGACAGGTGTTTGTGTTGTATTTGTTTAGTCCTTTTGTTTGTGTGGTGGAGCATTTTGATCCAGACAGCTTCCACAAAACGAGACCTGTCTGTTTTTTGGGAACAAACCTGTTCCAGACCAGAGAGGATCCTCAGAGCAGCAGTGAAGACCTTCGTCCTCCACAGAGACCAGATGATTCTCCACCCAGCTTTGCCACGACGTCAGCTGATCGAACCCAAACCTACGCCAGGTAACACATGAAAGACACCGACGCATTGCTCACGTATTAACACAATGATCAGTTTTTATTGGATGTCTCAGGTTTCTTTGAGGAACAAAACATCAGTTTTGACAAATCTTTACGTATTAAAACGTTCCTGCTTCATGAATCACTGTGCCTGAGAAGTGAGACCCTTCACGTCTGCTCTCAGGTTATTGTCTGGTGGGAGGAGGCGTGGCAGACCTCGCCTTGGTGAAGAACCGACTCACCGCTTCCTCAGAGTCTGCGTGCTGGAGGATTCCCAGTCAGACATGCTGTCAAAGAAAGGTGAATATAAAAATGTCGCTCTGAAAAGACGCAGTAAATGAGTGAGAGGTTGTTCAGGACAAACAAGAACTCCTTGTTTCTTTTTCTCCGTTTCAGTGTTACTGAAATCCTCGATACAGGATCTGAGGTGTCCTCGTGGCCTACAGGAAGAGGACTTCCTGGGCCTGCTGAGGTCCACCTTCCCTCAGCTGGCAGAGGACAACAAGCCTTTCGACATCTTCAGGTCCGACAGGAACAGGCGGCTCCAGAGGCTCAAACTGAAGACACTGACGCCAGAGGAGATCTACAGGTCCACGAAGTCCGCCAGCATCGGAAAGACGTTCGTCTACATCCGACTTAAAGTATATACTGCAGGATTATCCGTTCCTTAAAGCTCGTACATGCTCCTGCTCTGAGGTCGTAGAAACAAACGCACGGTGTTATCCTTGAAGTTCAGCCGTATTCGTTTTGTCTTTCTTGTAAAAAGTTGTTTCTTTCAAAAAAAAAAAAACCTCTTGTAGACGGGAAAGGAGGAAGAAGAGGGGACGCGGCGCCACCTTTTATCGAGGAATAGCGAGGCAGACGCTGGTTCTTGGTCCGCCGCCGCGACAGAACGAGGCGATGGAGCCGGGCGCAGCCTGAGGTGAGCTCATGGGAAAAGTCCAGTCCGGCAGAAACTCGTGCTCGATGTTACAGCCCGACTGAAACAACGTTCAGTCAGATATTACACTACGAACGCACCGGAGGCAAACTGCTCCGACATATTTATTCTGCAGAACGTCTCACGTTTGAAATGCGACCATGCGATCGGCCGTCAGGTGATTTCTGAGTACATTTGCTCGAGTGCTTCACTTAAGACACCTTTGAAGTACTTGGTCTCGAGTTCTGCGTCGCTTCATTCATCTGACAGCTGTGGCTCTTTTGCAGGTTCAGATTAGTAATTAAAAAGACCAACTAAAATATATTAACGGTGAATCTCCCCACATTCATCAGCTGCAACATTAAAATCCTGAACACATTAATGCATCAGTGCTTTTAATTAGTAATACAACATTCTTTATTCTGAAGTGGGCCGTTCTGCATAAAGACAATGGATCCTTGATTAACACGTTGAACACATTTCCTTCCTCATTAAACATCTGAAATACTTTTTGTTTTAGCTCTTTTGAATGCAGCATTGTTTTCATTCACTCGCTGGCTGTCGTCTTCTTCTTCTTCTTCTTAACTCCTAATGTTGGACTTGATGCTGAGATTCGGCCCAGATGAATGGCGGAGTGGCCGACGCTTACACACTACAGATATCTACGTCATACAAGTAGTAATAATAATAATAATAATAATAATAATAAGTCATTTTCCATTTTCCAGCTCAACATCACATCAACAGGACATGGAAACAGAGGAAGCTGCTGACGAAGAGGTGGCTGAGAGCCAAGTGGACTCCAGTGATGACAAAGATGGAGACAGGGCGCTGGACGGAGACGACGACTGGAAACCAGATCCTGAGCCGCGGTCACCAAAGACGAGGAGGAGGCGAGGAGCCAACATGTCTGGTGTGGAGGAGAAGTTGATCAGGAGTAAAACGCCGTGTAAAGTCTGTGGAGTTTGGTACAAGATGCTGGGCAGTTTGATCAAGCACGCCTGGAGTCACGTGGAGGAACCGCAAGGTTCCTGTGGAGTGTGCGGAGAACATTTTGAATCTGTGGAAGAGTTAAAGGAACATCTTAGAAATTATCAAAAAACTCACAACTGTTCATATTGTGGAAAGTCTTTCCTCACCATCACTGGCCTCAACTGCCACACCACTCTCCACACGGGAAACAGACCCTTCTCATGTGACGTCTGCAACAAAACCTTCGCTCACACCTCCAGCTTGAGTGTTCACCGCTGGGTCCACGTGGCGGATAAACCGCACAAGTGTGACCTTTGCCCGAAGGCGTTTGGTCTGAAGGCGCAGCTCAGAGCGCACAGGAAAGTGCACGCAGGTAGAGACAAGTACCACTGCAACGTTTGTGGTAAATCTTTGTACGACATGCGATCTTTAACCCGCCACAAGGCCACTCACTCGGCGGAAAGGCGTTACGGCTGTGAGGTTTGCGGGAAGCGTTTCAAACTTTCCGGCGCGTTGAAGGCGCACGAGAAGACGCACACAGCCAGAGACCGGCCGTACCTGTGCCACATCTGCTGCAAGACGTTCCTCTCGAACTGCGGTTTGACGACTCACATGAGAACGCACAGCAACGAGAGGCCGTTCGTCTGCATCGTATGTAGCAAAGGCTTCGTATCCAACGGCGAGCTGAAGAATCACATGCGTGTGCACACCGGCGAGGCGCCGTACGGCTGCTCCGACTGCGGCCGCTTTTTCAAACGCAAGACTCACCTGAACAGCCACGTGAGGAGCCACCTGGGCATCAAACGCTTCATCTGTGGGGTTTGCGGGAAAGCGTGCTCTCGCCAAGAACACCTGACAGTCCACATGAGGACCCACAACGGAGAGCGACCGTACGAGTGCAGCGTCTGCGACAAAGCCTTCACTCAGAGCCACTGTCTGAAGACACACATGAAGAGCCACCAGGGGGAAGACAAGCCGTTCCTGAGTGCGTCCCCGTCCTGAAAGGGGACTCGTCGGCCTCTTCTGTCCGAGGAACGATGCCGGTTGTAGTGACGCCGCTAACCACGTCAGTCTGCCCTTAATTCCTTTGTGATACTGAGCGAAATGCAGACAAAACCAACTTCGAACGTCTGCTCAGATCTCTGAACTCACTGTTTGATCTCACGGTCGCTGATTTAAAGTGAAGGAAGTGTCGCTCTGGTAACGCCACCAAAACAATATTCAACCCTACGATTTGAAAGAAGTACTGCTTCATCAGATAACTGGCTGGACAGAAAATGATTCCTTCGAATTATCGTTAACTTTGGTGTCAGTATTTAAAGTTAAGAATCAAATCAGGACGAGTACTGAAGCAACACCCGGCGACAAAAGGCCTGAAACGATGAATCGACCAGCAGAAAATCAATCAGGTATCGGATTAAGATTTTCCTGCCGGCCGCGTTTCAGAAACGTCACACACATGGGTGTGGTGTAGAGAGTCTGGCAAGTAAAACACCCTGGGCAGACTCCCCATCAATCAAAATACACAAAAAACCACTTAACTACGAAGCCGACTCGCAGAAGCACAAATATCAAATCAGATCAATTCTGAGCAAGTCAACAACATCCGGCAGGCCGAGGCTCAGCTTCAGACCCTCAGTCTGAAGCTGAGCCTCGGCCTGCGGCGGCTGCCCAGGATCGTTTGCAACTCATGCAAACCCATTTCCAAGAAGTCCAGAGCCTCCAAAACCAAAACCATCTCAATTCCCAGAGCAGTATTGAGTCGTGTTTCTGTGAAGAGACAGAAGTTATCCGACAGCTTTTACACTTTGCATTCGAACTGTAAACTCTTATACAGCTTTGTCAGTAGATTTGTAGCGTTGTGGAGGAACTGTGTTGTATTTACTGCCTCCAGCTCACGTAAAGTTCACTCTTGCAAACACAAACTTGTTAAACTCTGTTGTGTAGAAGGTGAAGATGTAGTCTGAAACTATAGCAACATCTTTCCTACATTTTTACTTGGTTCCTTGCAGCGTTCCTTCAAGTAGTTCAGTATTTTCTCATTCCACTGTGGCTATAAAACCAGCTGTTTTTAATGTTGCATTCAGGGCCAGTGGGAAATGGAACTTTTCTTCAAAGTGGGGATTGACTCGAAGCCCTTGAACTCGATGTAATAATTACCATTTTTTACTGTAAATGTCTTGATGCCTTGATGAATATGACATCGGAACACTTCCAAATCCCATGTGGTCCTGAATGCAGCATATGGTGCCTTAAAGTGCATGTTTTCCTCAACAGGTATTATTCAAATATTAATGACAGATATCCTGGTTTACATTTTTACTTCTGCAGCAGAATGAAGAGCGTACTGCTAACATCAAGTACTTCACTGTAAAAAATGTGACCTGCATGTTTGCTATGCTACATATATGTGACCAAAATAAACTACACTCTGTGAAACATCCAAAACGGAGTGAAAAACAGTTTGTACGTGTCTGTGAGAAGATAAGGTGTCTTCAGAAAGCATTTCTGACAGCTTCTATCAGTGGTGTGTCGGTGGTTTCTGGACTGTTCCTGACATCTGAAGCTCTACAGAACAGGAAGCCTTTGCTCCGTACGTACGCTCAGCGTGTCGGGGCGGGGTCAGGGCAGCTCCAGCATGCCGTGTTCGGCCAGGATTCGCTGAGTCTGTGTGTGCACAAGCGTCAGGGCGTGGATGATGAGGCGCAGGACGGGCGTGGCCTCCTTCTGGCTCTGCACGCACACCAGTTGCAGGAAGTACTCTCTGTCTGGGAGAGCCAGGAAGACAAACTCTGCTGCCTGGCGAAGCATCCAGGGGTGGTGGGGGGCCAACGCCACCTTGTAGGCGTCCCTGAGCGAAGAAGATGAAAAAGAGACTGAGCGGTTCTTTTGGGATGGGTAACCTGTCATAGTGAGGGTTCTGAGAAGACCCACCAGACATAGAGCCTACAGACATGTTAGCAGCTCAAACAGCAACAGTCCAATCATAATTCAGCAACAGTAACTCTGGACAGTGTTTGCATTCCTCCTCATGTTCAAGCACGTAGCAATGAAGTACACAAGACAACTTTTCTAAGACTTTAAAACATCTAAAAGTTAGCTGGAGGCTGTTTTCAAATCAACTCTTGGCACTACTGTTAGCTTAAGTGGCTAGCTAGCAAGCTACAACTGATAAGCTACAAGCGACATTTGCCATTTCATCAAACTCAATGGTCATCAGCGAGAAATGAGAAGCTGCTTTTCTCTACTTCTGTCTGAAAACAAGGATTTGTTGCTTAATTCTTTCAATAATGACAAAGAACTTCCACGGTGAAACTGGCGCCCGCCACAGGTTAGCAACAGTAAATAAGGGTGGCGGGACTTAACAAAACAATGTGTACTGTGTAGTGAACCGATCTGGATCAGTGCGTTTTTCTGTTGTCCTTGAACACACCGCAGTCTGTCAGTGATGAAACTGTTACCTGCTCAGCTCGCCAGGTGTTTTGTATTGTCCCTCTGCATCCGGTCCTTTAGCCAAACCCTCCAACATCAGCTTCAACCACAGCAGCGATCGATGCAGCCGCAGCAGCGTCCTGCAGCCCGAATCTGTGCGACGGGAGAAGTCGACCACACCCGCCTTCAGCTCGGCCTCCGCCATGGATCGAACTGAACGGAACGCCTCGAGGAGAAAAGGAGGAACACCAGCGGCAAATTAGATCATTTCAGATCATCCAGCCATGATTTTGAGACAGTCTTGTCAGTCTCACCCCATATTTTAGTCCAAATGATGCTGGAGTTTGTAGTCCAGCGTGGTCAGGTGGACTGCGTTTCCCATGAGCCTCTGTACTGTGTTTGAGTGACAGCTCTCGTATCAGTACAACCTTTTCCTTCACCTTCTGAGAAAAGAAACTGACCATCTTCCCAAGAGACTCCATGAAACTGAGAGAGAGAAAGAAGTGATGAATGAGACTTCATCTCATCAGAAATCCTTTCACAGCTGAACCTCTTCAGACCCTTAAAGTTA
>JBBMOE010000144.1:26399-101799 GCA_037975065.1 Chaetodon trifasciatus
CACACACACACACACACACACACACACACACACACACACACACACACACACACACACACACACACACACACACACACACACAGTGATGCGTGGATACTGGACAAAGTAAGGCTGACAGACTATTTTCCATAGAACAGATGTGCGTTTGAAAAGAGGGGTAGGGGTCTTTTAACCATCTGGCTGTGGGGAGTTGTTCACTGCACTGTGGACGGTTTGAGATATCTGTGCATAAAGGATTTCAGTCGAGTCTTGGCTTTTAAAACGGGTGAAACAGTCCCTGATGTGACTCCAGAGCTGTTTTAGGAGAGAAAGAAATGTTTTCCACAGTTTTTACTGTTGTTTCTAAACCGCTTTCATGAAGACTGAGCAGCGCAGGGAAGAGCAGCATCGCATGCTTTCTAAAGGTTTTAATTCCAGCATTATTTCCATCTTCAACACTGAGGATGAAACCTCTGAGCCGCAGCACTGACAGATGTGACCAGATGTTACCGAGCCACAGTCCTGCTCTTACAACACCGCTAACTTCCTTTTCAGGGTCCAGGGTGACTGATCACTGCTTAACTGAATTTGCGGTCTCTCTAGACTCACCGTGAAACACAGATATCTTAAATCTGAATTGGCAGAAAATTTTATCTTGCATACAAATAACAGGCCTGAGTCTGGGCCCCTTCGAATTTTATGCACAAATTGTGTAATAAAATGTATTATTAGCAGTATGATGGATGGATGGATGGATGATCAAAGATCCTACGATAGAACCAAGGTTTTAACTGTGGATCAGTAATGACTGGGAGAATAGAATGACACCACACTGGTCTGGACTAACCTGCTGGGACTCAGGTCTTGACTCTGGTCTTTCTGCTCTGAGGTTTGTGAAAAGCTTCTGTTTCATATTCAGAAGAATATAAAGAAGTGTCTCTGGAAGACAAGCGACTCTACTGAGGAAATCCAGATGAAGAAAAAGCACAGCTTGAAGCAGGAGTTCGTACTGATCCACGTTTTAAAGGAGATGTGGCTCTTCTCCGATCAGGAGCCCAGCTTCTCCTTCAGAGCTTCATTAAAAGTGGGATGTAGAAACCATTATCAGACCAGCAGCCTCTCACAGCCCACAATGATCGCTGAGGAACCACAGGTGAGGTTATGTGATGTGAGTGAGAAGGATAAGCTACGGGGCACGTTTTGGTTAGGTACAGTTTATTTGTCTGGTACTTGAACTTTGAACATACAAAACAATTCATACACACAACAAAATTGGGGTGCAAAAGCAAAATGCAATGAAGAAGAAATATCTAAACAAATATAAACAGAATCGAGCAGAAGGACTTCATTTGTGGAGAAGGCACAGGACTGCTGAACTAATGAAAAGAAATACAGCTATTCAAGAATAATACAGCTAAGGATGAAGAGAAGTGCACAACGCCACAAGTGCAACAACTAAAACTAGACAACAACGCGCCTTTTGAACCTGGCTGATGTGCACAGTCGGTCTGTGCTCATCCCATCGAGCTCAGCTGACACCTCAGAGCACTGAAGGTACAAAAACTGTGACGGCCCAAAACATTTTACCTTCAGCAGCTGGAAACAGTTAGACATCTTTAAAACAGCTGTGGGAACAGGGGAGCAGGAAGGCACGGGAGGTCAGGTGACGTGGATCTGATCCAGGTGTCTAGATCTGAAATGACAGGTGAATTAGTGTGGTACGGAAAGCAGAGCAGACATGAAAATGTGCGACTGAGCCTACGTTCACACGTAGCAGGGTGTTTTGGAAAACGGATATTTTGGCCCCTCCGTCTTCAAAAATAACATCGTGCACACAACATCGTTTTCAAACATGTTGTCGTTTACATGGACCCGGATAAACACGCAGCGGAGCGCATCAGAACTGCCAAACCACTGGGCGCGAGCGCAAACAGGTCGCTCACATGGCCTTCAGTATTTTCAGTCACACGTTGTGACGTTTCTGAACCTAAAACGCCGTTTAACCCTGTTCACACGCCAACACATGACCGTGTTTTCAGAAATCTCCAGAGTTTTTAAAAATGATGGTTTCCCGTGAAGAAAAACTCTGTTTGCATGTAAACAAGAGGCCAAACCGCATGACAACATATGTTTTCCCTAAGTGTAAACGTAGGCTAAGATGGCTGGCATTGTGGCAAAAGACAGAGAAAATCAAGTGTGGGCAGAAGTTTCTGCTCTATTCGAGATGCCCAAGAGTTGAGGAACAGGGTCACGTGACAAGAATCTGAAATGTAGTTTAGGTTGTCACACTTCAGAAAGGCATTTCACATGCATATAGTATGATACAACAAAATGTGGTGTTAGGCTATGCTAACATCAGCATGCTATCATGTTCATGGTGACAATGCTAACATGCTGATGTTTAGCAAGTATGATGTTTACCATGTTCACCAATTTAGTTTTGTGTGTTAGTGTGCTAACATTTGCAAATTAGCACAAAAGGCATAGTGCAGCAGAGAAGATGGGCAGGCAGCTCAGGAGGTGGAGCGGTCGTCTGCCAACCCAGAGGTCGGTGGTTCGATCCCTGGCCTCGGCAGCCCACATGCCGAAGTATCCTTACGTACGTCGCTTTGGATAAAAGCGCCTGCCAAATGACTAATAAATAACCCCCGGTGGGAAAACTAGGGTGTTACAGACAGCAGCAATAGTAGCAGGAATTAAAAAGAGACGTGGAAGAGAATTTAAAAAAAACAACATACAAAACAAAAAAATCAGCTATATGTATGTACAGTCTATTTGGGGGGTATTAAAAAATTAAATAATATTGCTAAGGGAAAAAAATGATAATTGAAGTACAGAGTTTTGCACTAATGTGCACTGGGAAAATGTAACAGTAAAAAAAATATATGCATATGCTTGGTATGAAAGTAAAAATATATGTAATACTGAAAAAAAAAGTAACATTGCATAAGGTGTTGCAAACAGTACGCATGTACATGCAGGGCTACATTAAGACAATGCTGGAGATGAACAGTCTGACAGCAGTGGGAGTGAAGGACTGGTGGCAGCCGTCTGTTGCTGAAGGTGTCTTTAGGTCTCATGCAGGGGGTGGGATGGCCTCTCCATGATCAGCGTCAGCCTGGCTAACGTCCTCCTCTCACACCTCCTCGATGGTGTCCAGAGGGCAGTGCAGGACAGAGCCAGCTCTCCTGACCAGTTCAGTCTTTCCTGTCCCTCTCAGAGCTTCCACAGCCCCAGCAGACCACTGCACGGAAAACTGACGAAGCCAGCACAGAGTCAGGGAATGTCTTTATCAGTGTCCGACATACTCCAAAGGACCTCAGTCTTCTTAGCAGGTGGAGTCAACTTTGGCCCTTCCTGTGCAGAACAGCTGTGTTGTTTGCTTAGTCCCACCTGGGAGTGGGGTGGGGGAGGGGGATGTAAGCTGTGATGTGGAGCGGAGGGGGTTAAGTGGTGTGATGAGGGTGCTGCTGGTGTCAGGGATGCGTTGAGGTACTGCGACGGGGAGTGGAGAGGTAACGCCATCAGGTCTGGTGTGGCGGTCAGATGATGAAAAGCAGATTCAGCTCATTTGCTCATTCCCGGTCTCTGGATTTAGGGCCCCTTCCACCGTCGCTGCTGTAGCCAGAGATGCTTTACAGACCTCTCCAGAACTCCCTGACGTTGGTACGCTGAAGGCGCTCCTCCAGCTTCCTCTTGTAGCTGTCCTGTGCCTCTCCTAATCTCCTGTTCAGCTCCCTCTGCACCCTCCTCACTTCATTTTGGTCCCCAGATCTAAAAAAAAAATGTCTTCTTTTCATTCAGTAGGACTTTCAGTTCCAGGGACACCCAGGGCTTGTTGTTTGGGAAACACTGTACCTTCCTGCTGGGCAGTGTTTTCCACACAGAAGTTGATGTCGTCCTTGATGCAGGTTGTCAAACTGTCAGCGTCCTCCTTGTGTGGACTTCCCAGTCGGTGGTGTCAAAGCAGTCCCTCAGCGCCATACTGGACTCCTCTGACCATCCTCTTACATACCTTATGATTGGCACTTGTTTATTCACCAAAGGTATGCATGCAGGGAGTAGATGACCCAGGCTGTGATCAGAGCAGCTCAACGAGCGGACGGGTGAAGAACTGTGGGTGTCCTTAGTGTTTGCATTCAGTAAGTCCAGTGTTCTGTTGTCTCTGGTGCGGCATTTAACTGCAGAATCGTCCTGTGGTCTGTTGTCTCTGGTGCGGCATTTAACTGCAGAATCGTCCAGTGGTCTGTTGTCTCTGGTGCGGCATTTAACTGCAGAATCGTCCAGTGTTCTGTTGTCTCTGGTGCGGCATTTAACTGCAGAATCGTCCTGTGGTCTGTAACTTTATGGACATCCCCTCAGTTCTGACCACTTACTTTCCTCTCGAGTGATTCTTCAGCATCAGTCACTGCTTGTGAAGGACGTTTGGAACAAACACACACATATCGGACTCTCGTGTACTCACGTAAAGGACTGTGAGGTGCTGCGTCGCCTCCTCGCCCGTTTCTCTCGGGCTTGGCCCAGTTCACGTGGACGCGCTGACCCCACAGCTGGAAGTTTCCTGTCGAACACATCGGGACCACAACTCTTCAAATTCAACACGTGGACATGCAGAACGCTCACAGACAAACATACCAGACAGTCCAAATCTCCCAAATGAATGATTTAGTACCAGATCAATCAGGAAAAGCAGCAAATCCTCCAAATAAAGAAGCTAAAATGAGCAATTGTTAGATAGATAGATACTTTATTCATCCCCAAGGGAAATTCACATTAAAATCCATATCCATAGGACAGAGGGTAATCAGCAACAAAAAAAAGAGCACTGAGAGCTCAAATAAAATAGCACACAACACACACAGAGCTGCCACTCACGCCGGAAACGGAACAAGTTGGAGTAATTTCTCACACAAATATAGCAAACGATGACTGGATTATCAAAACAGCTGCTGATTCACTTTCTGCAGATCAACTAGCTGTTTAATCCACTGATCATTCCAGCTTCCATTTTGTGAATTCATATCAATGAGGGGAGGCTAAATGAGAGAAACACCTGACAACACAACAGCAGCACAAACAAAACTAAAACTCTGATAACTTCATCAACGAGGTTTAACTGCAGCACTGTTACATCAGACTGACTTAGTTTGAGCCAGCTGTACCTAATAAACTGGACACTCAGTGAGTATCTGATGTCACACAGTTCAGTTCAGGCGTTCTGCTGCAGTGCTCTGTGTTCTACCTCCCTCTGCTGGACAGAGGCAGGAACTGACCCAGAGTCAGTTCAGAGGCTGCACTGATCTCACGTCAGAGGACGTGTAAAGGCGGAGCAGTGACTCACAGGTGGAGACGTGCAGCACGGAGAGGACACGGGACATTAAAAAGCTGATGGAGGTGTGGGTGGGATACGTACCTGATCTGAGCTTCCTCCTGGCCAAGGCCGCCGCTTTGTGGGATTCATACTCGACAAAGGCGAAACCTCGGTTTCTGCTCGTATCGGAGTAGCTGGGAAACACGATCACATGCACCACGCCGTCGGTCACCTGGCAGACAGATGTGCCAATAAGAGATGAGGGAGGAGAGGAGCATGTGATCAGAGTAAAACGTGTGGGAAGAGTCTGTGCATGGAGGCACAGAGAGCAGTCACATGTGCCGCCATGGAAACCATTTCTGGTTACACGCTCATGCTCTGCACTTCAACTCTATGGCCAAACGTATGTGGACACTGACAGTGCATTTCTGGTCTGGGGTCTGCTATGTTGACCAGCTGCTGAGCCGCAGACAAAAAGCTCCATTTAATGATCACAGCATCGTGGAAAATGTGACAAAGGGACTGTTATCGTCCATGTTTCCAATGTTCCATGTACTTTTGGCCATGTTAAATGCTGCACCAATCAGAACGGGACGTTCAGCGCATATTTTTTCAGGTTCTGCACATTTACTTTCCAAGCTTAAAAGATCATTTCAAGAACGTGAGTGAACTTTTGCCAGAGGGTAGCTGAAGGCGATGGAGTCCTAAAAATCATTCCACACCTCTTAACGTGGTGTTTAGAGGACTTCCAAAGGCAGAACCACCTCCATGTAATCAGTTCATTCCACATTTTAACCACTGCCCAGTCTTCCTGCTGTGGTGCAAAGTTTGAATCCAGCATTGTAGGACATGACTGATCTCGTGGACGTGTTGTCTCTGCGTCACTCACCGTTGTGTCCATGTGTGCTGTCTGTTTGTCGTTCTCTTTCTGTTCTGATACAACGTGAGGGGAGCAGCTGAGTGACAGCTGGTGCTGTTCGTACCTCCTTCATCGCCTCCATGATCTCCTCCTTGCTCTTGACTTCGGGGATGGAGCCGATGAAGAGGCGGCAGTTGTTCAGACTGACGCACACTCCGATGAACCTCCCTGGACGGATCTCATAGTTGTCCAACATCTGGATGGCTCTCTGAGCCGCTTCTCTGAACCATGATCAATAACCACCAATACTTCATTAATCACAATGAGTATGACATCACGCTGGACGGGCACTGCAATCGAACTCTGTTTTTTAGTGGATAAGACAAATAATGAGCAGATCAAAGTGCACGGAGATCATTTGGATCTGATGCAGTTCTGCGCTCCTGGTGCTTAAACTGCTGGTTACACGAGTCTGACTCGGTTTAAAACTGTCGCGTTTGACGCAGCACAACGTCAACAAGAGCTCCATCTCAAACTCTACTGCGGTCTCTAAATGTTCTGTGCTGACTGCGGTGGCCTCAGCCAGCTCTCCATCTCTTCTGGGCTCTATTCAAGTTCAATGACTCAAAAATCAAAGTCGGGATTGTTCTGCGTCTAACCCGCACGTCTCATTGGCTACCTGTTGCTGTACGTGACGAAGGCGTAGCCGCGGTTCTCTCCGCTGAACTCCAACATCAGTCTGAACTCGTATATCCTGCCGGCTCTCTCGAACAGCGGGACCAGCTGGTCTTCGTACATGTCTCTGGGGATCTTCCCCACGAACAGCTCGCAGCCCCGGGGGGGGCGCGGGCCCTCCCAGCCTGCAGGAACACACACAGCGTCAGCCTCGGCTGAGATGTGACTTTAAGAAAGATCTTACAGGTCTGACATACATTAAGTTAGCATCCAGGCAGTCCTGTTTGCTGAAACTGAGGATAACTTATGACGCACCAAATTCAACATTTTTCTAACAGTAAATCATATGAAAGGCTCAGTTTCTACTGTTTGGACAGGACAGAAGCTGCTGCAACATGGTGACGGCAAAGGCGCAGCTTCTACGTCAGACTGAATGTCCGACGAGTCGAGCTGCATGACGTCAGAAAACGAGTCAGCGCTTTCAAGTTTTCAATCAAAAGCAAAAGCTGCAACGAGCCTACGAGGAGGAAAAAGAGAGCTTTATTTTAGGTCTGCTGACAGACCAGAGCTGTGAGCGTATTCCTTACCTAGAAATAAAACTGTTAAAATTAAGCTTTTTCCAAACTTTCTCGACTTTGTATGAACCCTGTAATCGACTAATCCATCACCAGAAGCATCCATCAACCACCCAACTGCTCCAGTCACAATTTAAAGCCATTCAGAAGGAATTAGAAAGATTAAAAACGTTAGAACAACGACGACATAAACTGATTCTGAATCATTTAACCAAAACATCTGGGAGGATGACACCTCGCTATCCTCGTCCTTCTTTTCTGACATGTCATAGACAAATAACTGATTTAAAAAACGATCCGTTGATTTATTGATTATGGCGGCAATCGTCAGCTGCAGCCCTGCCTGATATCTACGTGTTTTCACTGAAGTTTTACGTTTTAAGCAGTGAAAATGGCCATGGTCAGTCTCAGCAGGTGAAGATGAGAATATATGAAACAAGCACGTCCAGAGAAAAGAAACCAGAGTAACGATTCTGCATAAAAGCTGGACATATGACCAGTTTACAGTTCAATCAGTGTCAGCACATCAGTAAAAAGAAATTATTGAAACATAAAGAAGTTTAAGAAAGACTTAAATCCTCGTTCTGTTCGGTGAAACTGGTGAACAGACCTTTGTTCCAGCTCGTCAAATGTGACATTTCTTTGTCTTACACAACAGGAAAATGAATATCTTTGGGTTTTGTGCAGTTTGGACACTTAAAGACAAAATGATTAACTGATCAATCAAGCAAAAAGAAGTGTCACGAATCAATAAAATGAACAACTGCATATTGAGCAGCACCATCTGGTGATTTGGTACATGATTTCCAAGTGTTTCGCCTGCTGAAGTGTATGTTCCGGAGCTGTGTTTAGTGGTTGGAACGCTGATGTCTCTGCAGGAATCCGTCACTGCGTATATCTGTCCGCTCACCAGTCTCAGCTGACATGAAATGCTCTGCTCTGAGCCCATGCTGATCCCAGCTCACAGCATCAGTGAAGCCACAGTCACCAGTGTTGGTCACCAGCTTTGTAAAAACCGTCCCTTAGTAAAGTCGGACAGCTCAAAGAGCGCCTGGGTGAGTTCCCCGTCCTCTGTGGGCTGCGCCGCTGCTCTCTCATACACCAGCAGTGATTTTGGCTTTCGTCTTCACAGTCTTCACTCACCTGGCGGGGGTCCGCCGAACTTCCTCTGTCCATTCTCCTGCAACATGTCGTATCCCGTCTTCTCCATCAGACTGAGCAGAGCCAAGTGTTTGAAGAGGGACGCCTGGAAGTCGTCCTCGTCCATCATCGGGTTGACCGTGCCGGAGTCTCTCTCCATGTCTCCGTCTGTCCAGCAAACGTCACAGTTAACAATGACCTGAAACACTGGGGCCACACGATGGGAGACACAATGGGAGACACGGTGGGAGACACGGTGGGAGACACGATGGGAGACACGGTGGGAGACACGATGGGAGACACGGTGGGAGACAGCAGCATCCTGTTCTCATTTTAAGAGCTTGTTCAGGCGGGCAGTGACTGAGCTGCTACATGATGGAAAACATAAATTATAGATTTAATGACAAAAGAAGTGTTAGAGATGAAAAACAGTCCAGTCACCGAGCTGACACAATCAATTTGGTTATTTTTGGAACACGGCTCGTCTGGTGACCATAACGACCAAAATGCCATCTGACTCTCTGACATTTGATCAAGTGGAAAACAACAATAATCAGAAGCAACAACAGCCTCCACACGCTGACTTTTACTGAGACGTGAGACGTGTTGTTTCAGCTCTAAAATTCATTTTCAGACGACTTTCACCCCGAATGAGGCGACAAAAACAACAGACACCGAAGTGACTGACGTCTGTGAGCCGTGACCAGAAAACGACTTTAAATTCAATGAATGGCGCTCACACATCGAGTACCACTGCAGGAAACAACCAATGAGCCACAATTAACTTCAGTATAACCTGAAAACATGTTTGACTTCATGTTTTATATTTCAGGCATTTAAGCGGGAGTGCAGCCCAATTTACCTGGCACACAGGTAAAAGGCTGAATTACTATCATATGATTTCTGCTCACTGGCAGTGTGACAATCACACACTCACAGCAAACAACTTCACTAAAACTACTATTTTAAGTAGCTAAAATATTCCCAAAAAACCCAATCTGAAATGTATTATGTTAGCTAGCTAGCTGGCTAGCTTTTACTCATTTATCTTCATTGTATTCCGGTCGATGCTAACAGAGCTAAGGAACAAATGTACACAGTAACATTCATCCTAATTTCTGCTCTATCAAAACAAGATTTCAGACGGTGAAACTGAAGTTAATTAAACTACGTGCTCTTGGCGTTTAGCTAACGTCATGAGCTTTTTTCCGTGGACCACCTGGAACCAGTTCAAGGAGCCCTGAAAGCGCCCAGTCCAGACCAGAGAGCAGCAGTCAACAGTGATGTGGAGAAGTTAGCTTGTCAGCTAGTCTGTGTGAACTAGACTGATTCATTCAAGTAGTACAACGTCCACAAACATCACAAGCTAAAAATAACTTATGGCAGCTGCTGCGGTTAACTTAGCTAGCTAGCCTGTAAGCTAGCGACTCTGTAACGTTCACGTAACGGTAGCTTTAGCTTCCTCGCGCGTTGAGCAAACAGCGGTTTAACTGACGTTCGCTAACTAATCCGAAATTAACTCTTTCCGGCTCTGTCTGTCACCACTTCCCCTCACAGTCTTCTCACGTTTCCCTCTCAGCAGAAACAAAACGTCACCCACCGACACTTTTTCGATAATTAAAAACTTAATTGGTAAAATTACACTTACCTGGGACTTCTACGTCCGCTCACATCAATGAATAAAATCCAAGAAAACCAAATTATGACTGACATGAAGGCTAGTCTCTCTGAGCCAATCAGCACGTTAATCTGGGGGGCGGAACTCGGGACAACGCGTAGATACGTTCCTCTTACAAAATAAAATAGAATTTCATAAAATAAAATACAATAAAATACAATAAAGGTTATGAAATGTGTACAACTTTGATTAATTAACATCGCTTTAAATATATTTAAATACATTAGACACATAATGTCTGGGACGAAATGAGCGACCCTGGACAAAAAGAAAAGGAAAGGAAGGAGTCAGCATCAGCATCACTTTTCCATCCTCAGATTTAACCTGAATGAGCTTTTTGGAGTTTGTTTACTGGACACGTGATGACGACAGACTCACCTGCCTCCCCCCAGGTAAATCCCAAAGTGTGTGAACAGGGTCCTGGGAACCTCCAGCAGGTCTCCCCTCCTGAGAATCCTCCGGTGCTTCCCGTCCGTCCTCCTCCCCGTCCCTCCGCCCGCCTCCTCCTCCTCTCTCTGCCTCCTCTCCTCCTTCACGTCGTGTCTCGGCATGATGAAGATCAGAGCGAGCAGCTGCAGGGGAAACATGCTGAGAGGAGACGCGGGGCGCCGCCGGCCCCTCGCTCCAGCTTTTATGGTCTGGAGGAGGATTAGCGAGTGTTCCCAGGCGGGTCCAGGATCAGGGCTGCGTGCTGTGGACCTCAGCGGCTGAGGGACGGACAGGTTTTCCATCTGTGACAGTGACTTGTGGGGTGCTCACCTGTGGACAGGTGCGCAGGACGGTGAGGCCGTGCAGGAGACTGTGGTGAGTCCCTGAGTTCAGGTCCAGGTGTCAAACAGCGGTTTGGTTTCTCCTGTTTGAACTTGGAGGAATGAACGCAGTATTTTCTCTTTTCAGGCTTCTGCTGCCGTTAGCGTACCTGAAGGTGTTTGAAGATCATCACAGACCTGATTGATTACGGATCAGCGCGTTCTGCAGTGTCAGACGCTCCGTTTAGATTTGAGGTTTTTGCGCTGAATATTTCCACTCTGCTACATCTCAGGGGGAAATGCTGTACTTTGTTCTCCTCCACATTTGCCCGACAGATTTAGAGGAAATAAATGAGATTTGCTTCTGCTGCATTTCATTTTTGTTGTGCTGTTGTCCATCATGAATCTGACACCGCCAGATGAAACCGATCAGTTCACTAAACTCCAGGCGTGTCTTCAGGACATAAAGGCCTGGATGACCGGCAGCTTTCTCTTGCTAAAATAAACACTACTGTTCTTGGCACTAAAAACATTAGCAGCTCACTATCTGATGATGTGGCGACTGTGGATGGCACCGCACCACCGTAAGGAATCTGGGACTTTGATCAGGATATTTCCTTTAACTAACACGTAAAACAAATTTCAATGACTGCTGGGACCAAGAGTTTGACAAGCAAAACTTTGTTTAGGGTTCAAAATACAGTCAGAACAGGATTTTACAGTAGAATAAAAATGTGTTTAAAACAATAAAGGTTTGTGTTAAGGGAGATCAAAAGTTGGTGGTCGACAAAAAGGGTTTGTGACACATTTAAGTGAAATAAGGTTTCTGTTAAGAGATTTAGTAAAGGACTGTGAAGGAAGGATGGAGGTTCTGGTGAATCCTGACTCAGGATGTTTCGGAGTTGTCCTGTTTCTGTAGAGGTGCAGGTCTGATATGAGCCCACGACAAGTAAATGTGTGATGGGAGCCAAAAACACCAGGAAGCTGCCTGAGATCCAGAGGCTTTTAATACACAACGTCTGTCCTCCTTAAAACTGAGTCACATACCTGAAAAATATCTTCTCAGTGATTCTGACTCGCCTCGCTTGCCTAAAATGTTTTATGTGACAGAAAACTTTCAAAATAAGTCATGAGTATGGACCAGCATGCCTCTAGATTCTTGACTGAATTGATTTCTAAATTGTGTTAGCTCCTCCTGAATATGTAGAAATTCAATAAGAACCGACAAAGCTCCTGAGCTCAGCCGAGCTCTGATGAACCTCCACAGGTCAGGTTTCAGTCTGACCTCCTGGACGTCACACAGGCAGAAGCACCGGCTTTAGAATTCAGGGTCCAGGTTTGGGATTTGAGCCGTGAAATGGGAAATGTTAATGAAGGTCCTCACATATATGAAGTACAAACAGGTGTGTTTGTGTGTGTGTGTGTGTGTGTGTGTGTGTGTGTGTGTGTGTGTGTGTNACACACACACACACACACACACACACACACACACACACACACACACACACACACACATCCTCAGTAAACAAGTCAACAATAATACATAGAACAGAGTCGTAGTCTGAGTTAAAGTTCCTCCTTCAGGCTTTAAAGTCTCGCTGAAATCACGTTTAGTTATTATCGCCTTGAATAACGTCAGCGTGTTTTAAATATTTTGTTGATAGATTTTTATTCTTAAAACAAAGAGAAAGCTCCTTTTTCTGGGGCGTGTCCCTG
This sequence comes from Chaetodon trifasciatus, assembly GCA_037975065.1. Lineage (NCBI taxonomy): Eukaryota > Metazoa > Chordata > Actinopteri > Chaetodontiformes > Chaetodontidae > Chaetodon > Chaetodon trifasciatus. The sequence goes on from JBBMOE010000144.1 coordinate 39,082, forward strand.
TCTGTGTTTGATTGACAGCAGCTGGCTGAGTGTTAAACCAATGAGAGACCGCCATCGAACCGCAGCTACGTGCACGCGCAGCTCGTTGGGATTAAAGCGTCAGCGGCACGCTGAGTAGCAGCTAATGAGCTAGCTGCAGACTGACGGCGGTGCGATTTTCCACTGTGAATGTTTGTTTGGTGGCTCATTCCACAGTTACATGTGTTAGCATGAAGCTAACGTGGGTGTGTAGCTCGTGCGTAGCTGCTGCTGATTGGCTCAGAGTCTGCGCTGCCAGTGACGCAACACTGACCTCACGGTTTTAGCAACATTTGATTGGCTGAGTGAAAATAAGATCTCCATCTATGGGCAGCAAATGGCATTCCAGCAAATTAAACTATCATGAAACGAGGAAATAAATAAAAAATGTGTTTTTGTTTGTAATTTTGTCTGAAGTGACTCAGCAGCAGGTAACAGGTAACAGATAAGCTGCTAAACGTTCACCTGTCAGCTCACTGCAAACGGTGTGAAGCGTCAGCTACAAGCAGTCAAGCAGACGCCCAAGAGTTGTAACTGAAGCATCAGCACTGCTGCTGCGGTTCCCTGCAGTTAGTCTACCTTGATTTAGCCATTAAACTGTTGGCCTGAAATACGATTAAGGCGTCCTCATATATGTTATATGAGCCAGCCAATGAGAGACCGGGGTTCAACTGGTCTTCTACCTTCAGTGTGGTGAGGATTTCTCCAAACAGATGTTGAGCCTCCTGAGTGTCCGGGTCCTCAAAGTAATCGGACGCAGAGATCTCGACCATTATGGATCGGATGTTGTCGCACGTACCTGCAGTGACACAGACGACGCTCTATGAGCCCTTTCCATCACGGAGCAATAATAATACTAATATGTGTGTGTTCAGAGGACAGTTAGCGTGTCTCACTGTGGAAGTGCAGGATGGCCTGACCGCTGACAGGTGTGTGTGTCAGGACCAGTGTTTCCAGTCTCTTCAGTCCTGCTTCACACAGCTCGGTCGCCGCCTGCAGGCCGAGGTCAGTAATACGCTCCAACTCCAGCACCTGCAGGTCCGCACAGCTACGCACTGCACAACACACACACACGCACACACACACACACACACACACACACACACACACCATAACTCATCATGTGTCACTCCTGACCATTATTTTACCAATTACTACATTTATTACCAATCAAAGTCTTTCCAATCAGAGTCTCCGTGAAAAAAAGGCGAAACGTGTCCAAGAGAATTTCCCAGGTGTCATCAGTGTCGTATTTCTTCAACAGTCCACAATCCGAAGATATCCAGTTCATAACAACAAAACACGAAGAACAGAGCAAATGGTCACGCTGGAGACGTGACAGCAGCTGAGTGGTTCACTGGTCGTTTGACTGATCGTTTCAGTGCTGTTCTGTAGCATTTAGGTGTTTAAAGGTTCGTTGTTTTAAACTTAGAATCCTTCACATTTTCTTGAATTCAGGCCCATTTTCAAGAGGAGCAAGTTTTGAGCTGTGTTTTCGTACTTCCTGCCCTCCATCTGCAGTTCGCACCTCAACAAACGAGTGACGTGACATCGTCTGCAAACAACCTGATAAAAAGCACTGAGGGACAATAACCTGAATATTTCTATATATGAATATGTGCACAAAGTCAGAGTCCTTGGCAGAGATTAATTGTTAACTGTGATGTCACTACTAACAGAATATAATAATAAAATAATAGTAATATTTTTTGTTTCGTACCTGTCAATGAAATGTGAAAACAGAGAGGTGTGTGGGAGAATAAAAAAACACCTTACACCTTCCTCCAGTCATTAAGCAGCTGCAATAATTGCACCAAAACATCCAAAAAACTAGATTTAAAAAAAAAAAAAAAAAAACTCACCCAAAGCGACCAACCCCTGACTCCCACAGCCAGCCCCGCCCACACTGAGCGAGCGGAGGCGTGGCCAGCATCGACCAATCGTCTGCAGGCAACGGTTTCCAAAACGAGTGGGCTGTTGGCTGTGGGTTGTTGAGAGAAAAAGTGACGTGTTAAATTTGAGGAGTGGGCTGCATTAAACGGAGAGGTGTACACCCACGGCCACTTTATTAGGTACAGCTAGCTAAACCAGTCATGAACCATGTTACACTGTGTGTGCTACGCTGCGCTACATCATAGAGGTTTATTTAAGAAGTGAAGTTATGGAGACGTCATCGACATCATGTCTGTAGACTCCTCACGCTGAAGGATCATCAGGGAAGATAATGTGTTCAGACCGGCCTCACATCCACAACGCCAAAACCCGCCCAGTCCAGCAGGACTCACGCCTCCTGCTCTGTGATCGTCCTCTCTGTGTTTTCACGCAGCTGAATCCTTCTCATTTTTCTGTTTCACTGTTCACTGAATGAGCTTGAATCGATCGATCGAACCTCATAAATACCACCTGTTCACCGGCAGCTGCTGGCCGCCAATCACACGGCTCAACACGAATCAGCAGTTAATGTCAGTGGAGTCTGCCGTGTGATCAGATGTACCAACATTTAGACTGAGTGAGGCGCCGCACAGCCACACACCCTCCGACCGTCCTCATCATCATTTTACAAAAGCTCACTGCTCAGAATGCCAACCACAGACTGACCATTCACCTACTGTGTGTGTGTGTGTGTGTGTGTGTGTGTGTGTGTGTGTGTGTGTGTGTGTGTGTGTACTGACCAGGGGTGAGCTGGCGCCACCTGAAGGCTGCTTATGTTCCTGCAGCCTGCACCCAGGGCCCACAGGACCTCCTGACCGAGAGGATCTGATGAACTCCTGTGGTTAGACAGGTGAACAGACAGGTGAACAGACAGGTGAACAGACAGACAGGTAATGTTTTGAAGGAGGTAACAGGCAGGTAAACAGACAGACAGGTAATGTTTTGAAGGAGGTAACAGGCAGGTGAACAGACAGGTAAAGAGTTAGACAGGTAATGTATTGAAGGAGGTAACAGGCAGGTGAACAGACAGGTAAAGAGTCAGACAGGTAATGTATTGAAGGAGGAAACAGGCAGGTGAACAGACAGGTAAAGAGTCAGACAGGTAACGTATTAAAGGAGGTAATGGGCAGGTAAACAGACAGGTAAAGAGTCAGACAGGTAATGTATTGAAGGAGGAAACAGGCAGGTAAACAGACAGCCAGGTGAACAGGCGGGTAAGCAGAATCACCTGTATGTGAGCGTGTGCAGGTTCCTGCAGTAGCAGCTGGCCAGCCACAGCGTCCTGTCCGTGAGGATGTGAGGACACTGAGAGACAGACAGGTGGAGCAGACTGCCCCCCGCTGAGCGCAGCAGGGCCTCCACCCCCGACTCCACGCTGCCGCTGAGACCAGAAACACACACACAGGCCAGTTACAGTACCCACAATGCACAGGGAGCACAACTCTTCTCCTGTTGGTGTTCTGCTGCTTATGCCTCCAGCGACATTCATGCTAACGTCTTCCTGTTGTCTGTTCTGTTCCGACCAATCAGGCAAGAGCTGGACTGAAATTACACGCTGTTACCAAGGCAACATGCATTTTTTTCAGCTAAAAAAAGATCAGAAAAGCTTTCAAATGCATGCCACACTGCTGAGCCCTAATCCCTGAGAGCCGCGTGTGCGTGAAGGCTCAGACGTGGTGTTAGGGTCCAGCTGAGGGTCAGGTTTTGGACGGGGCTCGGACTCAGGCTCGGGTCGGGGTTTGGGTCTCACCGGGTGCTCCTGTGGTAATCCTCTCGCGCCTCATCAGCTCGTCTGTTTCGAGGCTTCAGGTTGGTGAGAACCACGGACTGAGTCTGAGTACACCACTGAGATAGAGTGGTCAGGAACTGTGCGCACACGCACACGCACACACACACACACACACACACACACACACACACACACACACACACACACACACACACACACACACACACACACACGGTACATTAATCTGAACATTGTCCTTCCTCCTGTTTGTTGCTAACAGCTGCAGTGATGAGGTGACCGACACGTCGAGCCTCACGTTACAATCACTCACGAGAATCCGCCTCACGGGTTCATGCTATGTGCTTGTTGCCGGACCTCAGAGGCTCAGACCAATCAGAGTGCTGTGGAGAACCACCGACGGGTACAGGTGTGGTTGAGGTGTGACGACGGCCGGAAATATCAGAAGTAGCGAGTATTTCTTCACTGTAAGAGCAGAGACGGCACTGAGGGCTGTTCTCGTGGAGAAGACACTCTCACTCTTCAGCAGATGGTTTGTTGATCTGATTGGTTGAAGTTGGGCCATGATAGACGGTGATAGACAGATGCTTCATCCAATCAGCTGCTAAGTTTTTTGCCACCCGTTTCCAAACGGTGTCAATGAAAACACAGAACAGATGGTTCGAACCATCTGGCTCATCAGCTTCACGTTACAGGCGATTTTAGAGAATTTGTGACTTTTACCATGCTTGCATTAAATTTCTCTCCAGACCGTCAGGCTTTCTCCACATCACTGGACTGATGATGATGATGATGAGAATCTATCTGAACCTCATTGTTTAATGACAAAGACATGATGGAGATGTTGATATTCGGAACATGCTGTCGATGAGTTTAACGAACGCAGCAGCTTAATATTGTTGACGGGAACAGCTCTAACAAAAATGATGATATCTGTAACAGTCTGATGATGATGATGATGATGATGACACTTCTGACGAAGATGATGAAGGCTCGTGTACCTCGGCCGATACCCGGGCGTCCTCCAGCCAGAGGCGGGTCCAAACCGCTGGGTGGCGAGCAACAAACCGCCAATCGGAGCAAACCTCAGCCGCACGCAGCAGGGAGTGCACGTCCAAATATGGAAACACACAGAAAAGCCCCGCCCTCGACCTCAAAGTGTCCGCCCCCAACCGCCTGTTGACATGACAATGGGCCGGGGTGGACTGGAGCGAGAAGGAGGCTGCTGCAGGGAGAAGGAGGAAGAGGAGGGAGAGAAAGAAAATAAGGAGAAGGAAAGAAAAGAGCTCGACTATGAACCTGAACCAGGAGCAGAGAGCAGAGGTACGGTTTACCTGGAACAGGTGTGCGTGTCCTGGCAAAGATGAGTCTCCTCATCTCAGCGCTGTTCCAGAATCCTTCTTCTTCCTCCTCCTCCTCCTCCTCCTCCTCCTCCTCAGTGCTGTGGTGACAATGGTTTCGCTTGGTCCATGTTCTCCTGGATCCTCCCTCACCGACCCTGGAAACACAGAAGAAGAAGAGGAGGAGTGTGAGACAAGACAATGATGAAAAACAGGAGAGAGTGAGAAATAAAGCTTATTAACTCACCTCCTCCACATTTTTATTGGACCTAATGAATCTAATCAGCTGTTTGTGACGCTGCACCAAAATCATGTCACATCCAGCACTGTGCCTGGTCTGACCTGTGTTCAGGCACTCATCCTCCACCCATCAGTGGGTGGAATGAAAAATTCTACATGGCACCAGGCGTCTCCGGAGGACGCCGTGCGTCAGCTGGGCTCCAAACGGACACAAATCTGTCGGCATCAGAAAGACGTGAGCTGACAAGACCGCTGCAGCCGCTGCCGACCTCTGCTCCAGGCTACATTAGCCGCTATTAGCATGACACGGCACAATCTCCCACACAGCTGGCAGCAGTTGCAGTGTGGGTAATGTAGGCACCTGTAGGCACCAGGGTTTGACTGGAGAGCCACAATGTGTGAGGACTGCAATGATACATCTGTGGTGAAGCATTCTAATACAGCGATTCTGAAAGCCAAGACAAATGTAAGTTGTCAGGGGCTGGCTAAAGGGATAAAAAAAAGAAAGAAAAATAGACATTTCCGGCTCACAAAAAATTATGCTTGTTTCTAAATTTTCTCCTGTTTGGCTTTTTCTTTCTTGCAACATATTGCTTTCTCCAAAAATCCAGTGTGAGAAGGTGCCAGATGAAGAGTTTACAGCTACAGCTGCTCAGATATGGACTCAGTGGTGGACTGACTGCCGCGCTGCCATCCACAATCAAATACTTTACGAACCACAGTCTCTCTCTCCTCCCGTCTCCTCCTCCCCTCTCTCGTCGAGTCCCCGATGGAGCGTAGTGGCGGGGGTGGAGGTGGACCAACGCCCCCTCACCGTCCCATCCCCCTGAACCCAGAGACGAGGTCCGCATTTGGCCGGTCAGACGGCTGGGAGAAGATACAGTAGAAAGACATTCACAGAAACATGAGGGCTCTCCAGTTTCAGCAGTGGTTGTCTGAACCCTGGACTCATCTCCCACATGAAACAGTTCAAAACTATGGAAACAAACACTTAATTGATAAAATGTTCAACAAAATATTAAATTTATGCTGCATGGTGCAGTGTGATCAAATCTTAGAGGTTCAGATTCATCACGGTCCAACTGGTCCGACTGGTCTCAACAGAAGAACGTTGTTCACGTACCTGGAGCGATGGTGGCTGCACAGCTGCTCGCCCAGTCTGTCCGAGCCTGAAACACTGTAACTCCTCTGGAGGAGGGAGAGGAGAAGGAGGATGAAGAGGAACAGGGACAACAGGACAAGGAGATGTTAGAGAAGCAGGACGGATTGACAAAAGAGTAAGAAAATGGAAAGAAAGACTGGGACAGAAGGAGGAAGGACGAGGTGTGGAGTGAGCAGAGTTAATGCTGGTAAGACATCAAACTAAGAGGACAGGACCGGTGGCTTTGCATGTTTGGAAATAAGTGCGTGAATCTCGATTAAAACCGGAAATCTACGCGACTGTTGATCCAAGCTCCACTCAACGCAATGCAAACAGACGTGAATGACGTTAGGAGGTATCTGAAATGACTTAACGAGGCAGGTGAAAGCATCCCTCGCTTTGTGTCTCATTGTTTGGACAATCGTCCACCCGGGACCTCCAGCCTGACGCTTCCTTTCTGCTTGGGAAACCTCTAAGCGTGAACATGCTTGCTGCCATGAAATAGCCTACGGTCGTGCAAACACGAGTCGGTGAGGATCTCCATCCGCTAACAGCAGATATAAAGCAACCCTTGTGAGCGACCTGGTTTGGTATCATGAGCCTGAAGTCTGTCCACATCAGAGTGTTGGACTGATTTCCTACCTTCACAGACATGAACATGGACTATCTACAGACTTGCAGCTATGACACAAATGGTACATATATGATTTACACATGTTTTATAAGGTTTACAAATGTAAAGGTAGCTTTGTGAAGTGGGAGAACCCGATCTTTGTGTCCGAGTGTTTCAGGATTACAGAAATCGTAGATTTTCTCACCTGGTTGCCGATGGTTCCCGGCGTTGGGTCTGGGATGATGTCATCAGTGCTGCCGTCCAGGCTGCGTCCTCCTCGGCCAGGAACAGGTGTGTACTCCTCTGTGAGCGCGTACGGGTCAGTGTGTGCGTCTGTGCGTGCGTATTTGCCGTTGTGGTGTGTGTAGTGGTTGTGATGTGCGTGTGCGTTGAGCAGCAGCAGCTGTCTTTCGGCACAGTCGACTCGTTCCAACAACGTCTCAATGAACATCTGAGATCAAACACAAAGTGTTTCAGCAGCAGGGAGGGATCCCGGGCGTGAAGGTCAGAAAGCATCTCCATTTATCTTCAACAAATCAGCTTCAGTTCCCAACTCATGACGGCGGGTTTTCATTGACATCCAAAACCTGAAGCTAACTTGAAGCAACTGTTAGCTAACATGAACCAATTTGATGGAGTCATTAAACATATAGACTCAACAATTAGTTAACCCCCACAGCAGCAAAGGGGGCAGTGTACAGCCAGAAGCATCGCTCAGGAAAGAAGTCTGATAACTAAACCGTATGTTCAGTAAAAACAAGCAGAACAAGACAAAAAACAGACAATGACAATGAGATACTGTTAGCTAACAGCTAGCTAGTCTGACCACTTTTAGCAGCTCACATCAAGCTGAACATTTTAGCTAACCTGAAAAACTGCTTTTTTTAATTCCCAGAACTGAACTTAAAGTTAACTGCTTTGAATCTTTAGCTAACCTGAACAGCTTTCAAGCTGCTAAACGGCAAACCGGATCCACATTGTTTTGTGATAAATTGCACAGCTAGCTCACAAACTGACATCATTCTGCAAGCTTCACAGTGACTTCACACAGCTGTAGCTCATTAGCGAGTAATGTCAGCCATCTTTGGAGTATAAAAGGATATATTTCACTGGTTTTGACTGAGCTAATCTCACCATCAACACACACCTTTGAACACCACACAGACACATTAAAGAAAGTTTGTTTGATTTATGTAACTGAGAAAAGTCAGTAAGATGCCCAGAAATGAGACGGTCACCTGCAGTCTGGACTTGGCCTCTGCCTCTTTCTCTGCCGTGTCCCTCAGAAAACACTCGATGTCCACCATCTCCCTGCAAAACACACACGCAGCACGTAAGAACTGCAGCCTCGATGGCTAAATCAGCACCTCCAGTAGAAAAGAGGATTCACTGCGACGCTTTCTGCCCTCACACACACACACACACACACACACTCAGGTCAGCTGTCATCTTCTGTTTATCATCACAGCAAACCACAGCTGAGTGTGTGTGTGTGTGTGTGTGTGTGTGTGTCCAGTGATGCAGACTGAATGTGATGTTTCCTCTGTGTGTGTCATGGTGTGTTTCTCTGTCCAGCACACTGTGAGCACACAGCATTTCTGTTCCTGTCTATTCCTGCTCTACGTTTCACCTCCACACTGTACACACAGATTACACACGTGACGTACCTGCTCGTGTTCATGCAGAATGTCATAGAACTCCGCTGGTTAGATGCTAAACTGCATTTTGTTGCTCTGGTACTAATTAACAAGCAATGCTAATATTAAAGGATTTCTGACTTATTCAGGGGATATTCCTTTAACGCTTTGGGGGATTTAAACAGGAAGCACAATGTTGCATGGATTCAGTGGGTTCAGCTGTGGGCTACAACCTGAGCCCTGTTTTCTGTTTTTTTAGCCTCTGTTTGTTTACACTTCGTCAAATTGTCACCGTTAAAAGTTATGACTTGCTTAATTAGTTACGAGCAGTTCCTGTTTGCTGTGGCCATGCATGTACAAACGTGGCTGTTAGCCCCTTAAGTCTGAGTACACTATGTGGATCTATGTTCTGGCAGGCCGCCCACGGGACTCTATAGACACAAATCTACATTCATGTTTATGCTCATATTAAACACTGTTAGAAAGCTCAGATTCACATGAATCCATTGATGAAAACCATGTCAAGATACAATCTCAACAGGAGGCTCAAAAAACACCAACAGCAGACAAACAGCCGAGTTTAACACTAACGCGAAGTTCAGGCAACTCGCAGAAGGCCACTTACTCTCGTCGTCCTCCTCTGTCCTCAACAGTGCTTGTGATGTATGAGAATCTCATGTGTACGTCACTTTGGATAAAAGCGTCTGCCAAATGACTAATTCTAATCGTAATCTTGCCTCCAGCCACTCAGCGGAGTCTCAGGCTTCAAATTACACTGAACTTGACCAATCATGTTCACGACCAGTTGAGAGTTACCATTGAAAAGACACCAAAACCATTCAGACACTCCACACGGGTGAAGGACAGCTTCCAGTTTACTTTGGGTCTGTCTTTGACAGACGCTTTAGGCTCATTTTTACTGGAACGGTGAAGGAGTCCCCAGGAAGTGTAAGCAACACTGAATCTGAAAACCTGTGGATCATGTCTGCGTGTTCAGCTTTGACTCAAACACAAACTGCGACAGTCTGCTTGTGTTCTAAAGTATCTCCAAAGATGTGCGTACGCAAGTATACAAACCAAGACACAAATGGAAAGAAACCTTGGAGATACTGACTGTTGTCGTTCACGCAGCTCTTTCTCTTTTCTTTCCAGATCTTTCTTTAATTGCTCCATCATCTCCATGGCAGCAGAGACCTGACAGACAAAAAGCATCCGATACCAAATCATTCGATGGATTTCCAGATGTCATCAAAAGCACCAGTCAGCTTGAAAAGCAGGTGAAATGGATTTTTTCCCCAAAGTACGAATGAATATTCCAGCATCAGCGCTCCACCCACCTGTCTGGACATGTACGCCGCCCTCTCCTCCACTTCCTGTTTCTCACTCTTTAGTCGCTCCCTGTCCCGCCTCTCCAGCTCTAGCTCCGCCTCCCTCTTCTGTAGCTCCACCTTCAGTCGACCCATGCGGCGGTTCACCCTCTCCTCCACCTCCGCAAACGTCCGGGCGAGTTTACGATCCAGCCCCAGCCCCAGCCTCTCCTCCAGACCGATCCCCACTGACAGCCCGAGCTCCGGGCCCAGCCGGACCCGTACCTCGCCCAGTTTACCACCAGGAAAAGGCTCCAGACAGCTGGGGAGGGCCAGAGCGGTGGAGGGGTCCTCCGGAGGTCCTGCAGAAGAGGGGAGAGCGCGATCTGAAAGGCCAAACATTTCCCTGAGCAGCTGGACAGAGGAAGACGAGGAGGCGAGATCCAGGCAGGCCAGCGGCAGGGGGACGCTGTGGGCATCCTTGCCCAGAGAAGAGCTCTGTCTGTGGGACACAGCTTGGCCGGGCAGCGGCAGGAGAGCACCAGGTCTGGAGCTTCTAACCCGAGCCTGAAATGCAAGATCACGTTAGCGCTCAGAGCTGCAGTTAGCAGAAGCAGCTCATCCAAAGGATGAGAAATCGATCTGACAAGCGGTTTATCATTTTGATTCATTTTTCAAGAAAAACAAGCCAAACACTCTGGTTCCAGCCTCTCCAATGTGAGGATTTGATGCTCTGTCTTTGTCATACATGACAGGAAACTGAATATCTTGAATATCCTGAATACTTTGGGCTGCTGGCTGGAGAAAACAAGACTTCTGAAGATGTCACCTTTTTCACCACTTTCTGACATTTATTACACCAAACAACTAATCAGGTAATTGAGAAAGTAATCAACAGATTCATTGATCATGAGTCAGCATGATATGAATTACCTGAGACAGGACCAGCAGGGTCTCGTAGGTGTGTCGGCTGACCAGGTGAGACCGGAGCTCAGGCACAGACGAGAAGCGAAACTCGTCCCCACAGCGAGGACAAAAGTAGGGCAACTCCGAGGAAGACGAGGACATGCTTCACCAGGGAGCTGCAGACCTGGAAGATGAAACAGGAGCAGCTCAGAAAACAACAGGAACACTGCAGGAGGAGAGTGACGGAGCGCCGCCGCCGCCGCCGCCGCCGGAGGAGAAGGAGGAGGAGGAGGAGGAGGACAGAAATACTCCATCTGCACACGCACGCACGCACGCACGCACACCCTATTACACAGACCTCAAGAATGAGTAAACCTGAGTAAGAACTGGGTCAGAGAGTGTGTGTGTGTGTGTGTGTGTGTGTGTGTGTGCGCTACATAATTGATTGTGTGGAGATAAAGATTTAATGAGACTGAAATTTGCAGATTAAAACCAGCAAAGCTTCAGATAAATGTGTGTGAGTGTGAGTGTGTGTGTGCGTGTGTGTGTGTGTGTGTGTGTGTGTGTCTGTCACACTTCAGGGATAAGTATGTCCTGTCTGGATAACACACACACGCCTGCAGGATTTCACATTAACATGCGTGTGTGTGTGTGTGTGTGTCTTCCTCTGGGGCTAATCGCTAAATGAAGCATGCATCTTCCACCCCACTGACTGTGTGTGTGTGTGTGTGCGTGTGTGTGTGTGTGTGTGTGTGCGTGTGTGTGTGCGTGTGTGTGTGCGTGTGTGTGTGGAGGAATTTTAACCATGGATGGATGAGCAGGAAGAAAGAGCTGAGTGGGTGCGGACTGTTTCTGCAGATCAACTCCTCAAAATGAGACATGTTGGACAAACACCTCGTGCCTCCTCTTCAGACAAACACACCGTTTGTCCAGTTTACTGGAAACGTCACAGCAGCACAGGTGAGCTCAGTCAAACTACTTACCTGAGTGTCGGTCAGTGGTCTGACGGAGTGTGAGAAACGCGTGTCGGTCGAAGCTCGGCGGAATTCCACAGACCATAATAATCCAGTAAAACCCGGCTGGTCTGTCGGTGGCTCTGACGGCTGAACAACTTGTCTGTTACCTGTTCGGCACGCGCATCCGTCGGTGCGTCGGTCGGTCAGCTCGTCCTAAAATCCGCCGCCGTGGTCTCCCTGCGCGCGTCCATCAGCCCCCTAGATCCGGTACCGGAAAGGTCTCGCGTAGGAGCAGCGGCGGAAGCCGACGCTTTCTGTGTGTGTGCGTGCGTGTGTGTGTGCGTTCCAACCGCCGCCCCGCGCGCCCCCTCCCCTCGGCGTGTTGCCGCCGCGTGCTGCTGCTGTTGCTGACGTAAAAGCCGCGTGACGCGTCAGTCCTGATGTAGAGGTGATGAAGGAGCGGGGGGGGTCCTGCATTCAAAACCTCATCGAAGTAAAAGTATGTGTGTATTACCAGCAAAATCTACTTAAAGTACTGCAGTGTATGTCAGGCAGGTGAAAAGTTGAGGAGGTCATGAACTTTGACCCCAGGATGACGTTATTTTATTGATCTTGTGTACGAATTAAAGTAGCTTATTAAAAGTGAAGTAAGAACACTACAAGTACTTGAAGTAGAAGTACTGGTGTGTGAGTAAAGTTTTCCTGTCAGAGTGTTTCTCTCTGCTGTCTGTGGATTCATGTTCCCGCTGTGTTCATGTGTTCATTCATGTGTTCATTCATGTTCCCGATGTGTTCATGTGTTCATTCATGTGTTCATTCATGTGTTCATTCATGTTCCTGCTGCGTTCATGTGTTCGTTCATGTGTTCATTCATGTGTTCATTCATGTTCCTGCTGCGTTCATGTGTTCATTCATGTTCCTGCTGCGTTCATGTGTTCGTTCATGTGTTCGTTCATGTGTTCATTCATGCTCCTGCTGCGTTCATGTGTTCATTCATGTGTTCATCCATGTTCCTGCTGTAGATGTTTCAGCTCAGTGAACTCCTTTATCTCCTGTTGCTGCTTTAATCTTCATCAATGCTTCAGATTCTAGAAGATCATCACGTGTCTGCAGCGCGGCGTCCTGTGAGAACCTCGTATCTCCAGAAAGTCTGCCGAGCTGAATGAAAAGTATGAAAAGTAGTTTTCTCGCTGCATAAAATGGAAATACTCAAGTACAGTACAACAACCTCAAACATGTACAGTGCTGGAGGGGATGTACTCCAGAGGAGTTGTAGTTCTGACTCGTGACCACTGGAGGGCATCAAAAGCCTGCAGAGTTCACAGTCACGTGGGGACGAAATGCAGGTCCCCACAATGTCAATCATGTAAGTCATGTCCTAAAAGCCTGTGTGTGTGTGTGTGTGTGTGTGTGTGTGTGTGAGTGAGTGAGTGAGAGAGAGAGAGAGAGAGAGAGAGAGAGAGAGAGAGAGAGAGAATTTCTCTTTCTCGTGAGTCTGGTGATATTCTCTATTTTCTTTTGTGTTCAGACTAGCAGTGAATGCTAACTGCTAACAATTGAGTGGTAGTTTATTTTGACTCAGTCACACACACACACACACACACACACACACACACACACACACACACACACACACACACACTAAGCACTAATCGTGGATTCATCCACTGCTGAAAGTAGTCCCAGCAGATGCTCTGTGTCCGCCCGTTTGTCTGATAAAACTACAGGTTTCACGTCTTCAGCGATGATGATGAAGATAGAGAATATTTGTCTGGTCATGATGCTGATGAGGATGCTGAATATGATGATGATGATGAAGATGAGGTGATAATGATGATGACACAAAATATTTGTCCTCATGATGAAGATGATGATGATGGTGACAGTGATGAAGCCTCATCATTTGTCCTGACGATGATGATAAAAAAGATAGTGATGGTGATGACGACGATGATGATGAGGCTGATGATGATGAAGACACAAGATCTTTGTCCTCATGATGAAGATGATGATGATGATGATGATGATGATGAAGCCTCATCATTTGTCCTGATGATGATGATGAAGATAGAAAATATTTGTCATGATGATGAAGATGATGATAAACAAGATGATGATGATGATGAAGATGAGGTGATGATGAAGATGATGATGATGGTGACAGTGATGAAGCCTCATCATTTGTCCCGACGATGATGATAAAAAAGATAGTGATGGTGACGACGACGATGATGATGAGGCTGATGATGGTGAAGATAGTAAATATTTGTCCTGATGATGAAGATGTTGATGATGATAAAGAGGATGATGAGGATGAGGATGGTGAAGTGGAGGAAGCACACTGGACTCGTGCTGGTGTGTGTTAGTTTATTGACAGCCTCCATGCACATCGAGGGAACATTCACCTGCACATCCAGGTGTGCCGCTCACCCTGAGCCTCAAACAGGACACGTATCCCACAATGCATCAGTGCGCCACCAGCACAGCTCAGAGTTCTCTCACAGAGTTCAGCTCTGTCGAGGACTTCCAGTCGTTTCATAGAAAAGTGACATCATCGCACACACACCTTGACGTGAAGAGGTAGACGAACCATCTAGAAAAATAAATGATCTTACAAACATAGAACTCCTCAGTGATGACAAAGAAAGAGCAGGAAACCTCGGAGTCCAACACTCTGCGCTCACTGTTCACGTCCTCGTGCACAAAAGTTTAACATCAGTATTTTACAGCAAGTGAGACGACAGAGCACCGCGGTGATCGGGAGGAAGGCCGGGCCAAGATCAGAGCTCAGCGCCGGCAGGAAGCCAGTCTTTACAGCCGCCTTCCTCTCTGAATCCTCTTCATCACCCCTCTCATTTCTCCCACAGTCCTGCTGGAGTAGACAGAAGCAGTACACGTGCGCCACGAGGGGCGGCAGAATCTGGACTCTGAAGTCCTCTGAACACCTTTAAACACCTTTTCCTCGTCCTGCCTTCAGCTCAAATCGCCCTCAGTGTGACGTCACGTGGAAACGTCTCTCTGACGCTTTCCGGTTGACGGTTCAAATCCTGAAGCTTTAACTTCTCTCAACGAGACCGCGCGCCGCTGCCGCTCAGACGCCAGGCGCGTTCAGGGCCAGCGAGTAGGCGGCCATCATCTGTGCGCGCAGCTGCTGCTTGACGTGCACGCGCCCGTGCCTCTTCCTCTCGTCGCTGCGCGCGAAGCGCTTTCCGCACACATCGCACGAGAAGGGCTTTTCACCCGTGTGCGTGCGAGTGTGCGTGGTCAGGTGGTCGCTGCGGCTGAAGCTGCGCGCGCAGATGGTGCACTGAAAGGGCTTCTGTCCCGTGTGAATGCGCACGTGTCTGTTCAGCTCGTCCGAGCGCGAGAAGCGGCGCTCGCACCCTTGCACGGAGCAGGGGAACGGTTTCACTTTCAGGCCGTTCTTGGCGGGAGCTCTCCTACCCCCGCGTGACAGTTTGGGGGCTCCCGTCGCGTGCACACCGTTGATGTTGACTATCGGGAATGCGCCCTGCAGGAGCGAGGAGAGGAGATGGGCGTCCAGGGGGGAGGGGAGGGCGGAGGTGGGGGGAGGGAGGTGCGGGTTGCTCCCGCTCTGCGCGAGCTCCGTCTTGACTACCGGCCGGCTGGTGACGTAGCTGCTGGAATCTCCCCCGGTAACCGGTGCAACGGCTAAGCTTTTCAGCCAGTCCTCCAGCCCCAGCGGCTCCTGCTTCACCTCACAGCCGGGCTTCAGCTCGCCCTGCGCGGCCTCGGAACACAGCAGCGAGTCAATGAAATCAGCCACATCCACCTGTTGCTCCAGAGCGGACAGCGGGAGGAGAGAGTCGGCGCTGGCCGGGTATAAGGCATCATTCCCGGTCACTAAAGATTGTCCGCAACCGCTGCTGCAGCTGGGGGTCCCAAACTCGTTCTTAACCACCACTGGGTGTGAAATCGAGGCGGGGGGCAGCAGATGGGCTGCGGCCAGAGGAGGGACGCTCAAGTCGGAGCCCGGAGCGACGGGTGGAGATGGAACGAAGAGCGGGGGCGAGGTGGAGGCTGCAGCTGAGGAGGACGCTGCTTCGCGGAGAGAGCCAGCGTCGCCCTGGTGCTCCATCTCAGTGCAGATCCCGACGATCTCTGTAATCATGTTGAGGATCGCGTCCGCGGTGCTGCTCAGACCCGCGGCGGCCGCTCCCGGCTCCGGCTCACTGAAGAAGCTGCCGGTGTAGCCGAGTGAGGGCGAGAGCGTGTCCGAGGAGCAGTCGCTGAAGTCAGAGAAGAAGTCTGAGTCAGAGGCGTCCGTTCCCGGAGAGAAAACTGAGGAGAGAGAGGGGGGGGGGGTTATTATCATTGCATAATAGGCTGAGTGGGCCGCTCGGCTGCCCACACACTGAAATATCAATATGATGCGAAGCTGCATGCAAACAGCTGCAGCAGGACGCTCTGAGTCCTCTCTCTGCTCGGCCTGTCCAACGAGGCTCAGTCACACCTGCTGCAGGTCACCACCGCTTACGCAACATATTCACATTCTGACCAATCCACTCACTGAACACTGACAGAATGCAGCCCATTGTTATTGGTTTGTTACCAGTGAACACGCACACACCTCGGCAGAAAGGTGATTCCACGTCAGAGTCCGCTGCGTCGCTGGCGCTCGAGCCCACACTGTCCACCCAGGCGCTGCACGCGTCCTCAAACTCCGACATGAAGCTGTCGTCGCGCTCCAGAAGCATCGCGGGAACTGTTGCAGGTGGCAGTTTAAGTGTGCGCGAGCCGCTGCTGAGCTTTACCGACCAGGTAAAGGTGGTACCAGGTGGTTGAGCTGCCGTCGGGGATTCCTGCGCGGCGTTAAAAAATCCCGTTTTTAATCCGTGAGCGGGGTCTCGGTGCGCTCCGTTAGTCCGCTCGGTGATGCTGGAGATGCTGGACTCGCTCTGCTCGCTGCTCGTTTTATACTCCCCGTCTCCTAGGTAACTCCCGTCCCGGCCTTATTGGTCGGCACCGGAGCGAGGGATTCCCCCCGCCGCGAGCTTCGTAGCTGCCCAAATATGGGCTGCGTCCGGTTGTGACGGCGGGTATCCCCATACCATAAAAGGACAGGCGGGAGAGCGACGTAGAGAGGAGGAGAGGAGAGAGGGGTTTCCTCCACTGCGGCACAGAGCGGCAGGCAGAGATT
The DNA here is from genome assembly GCA_037975065.1 of Chaetodon trifasciatus. Lineage (NCBI taxonomy): Eukaryota > Metazoa > Chordata > Actinopteri > Chaetodontiformes > Chaetodontidae > Chaetodon > Chaetodon trifasciatus. The sequence goes on from JBBMOE010000144.1 coordinate 56,080, forward strand.
ATACAACGGGGGGTGCAGAGGAGCGGATGGATGAGTGATGCAGCAAAGGATGGAGGGAAAATGGAAGAACAGAAGGAGATTATATTGCTTATATAGCTGGACAATTCTGCCCTGAGTTTAGCACCCCCCCACCCCCCTTATCTAACAGGCAGGTTTGGTTGTTATTAAATGATTACTTGGCATAATACTCTGTGAGAGGAAGAGCATGCCGTGTGTTCATCATCGTCGCCCTCTGCTCTCACATGAACGCGCGCGCAGGTGGACCCTGTGCTGTCTGTGAGCAGAGCAGGTTTGTCTCTGCAGTGCTGCAGACAGAGAAGACACACACATTATCACACACCAGCGCGCCACGCAAACAGCAGCAGATTCAGGGCGAGGTTACATAAAAGGAGCAGAAGCTGCAGGTTTGCATGGTTTTCATTTCACTGTTGTTGCTTCTTTCCATGAAGCTGACGTGAATCATCAGCGTGACTCCAGCAGAGCTCACTGTAACATGAAGGTCTGCGGCCGCAGCACTACAGTCACTCCAGAGCTGCACATTTCACTTCAGTACTGTGTTTTCCAGTGGTGGAACAAGTGCTCACAATACTTTCATTTTTCATGCTTTAAGTGTTGGTGATACTTGCAGGACTTTTACTTCTGACAGAATATTTCACCTCAACTTTTACTCAGGTACAGGATCTGAGCTTCCTCACGCTGCTCCACCAGTCTTCAGTCATAATAAACATTAAGTTTTTATTTTCATCCTTTGAACTGGGAACTGACAGTGGCCTTCACAGGTGCTGAAAAGATGCAAAAAAAAAGTGTTTGTTTAATTGAAAATGCTCTTAAAAACACCCTATTGAGTGATGATTGCACATAGAATTATTTCAGCTTGATTCAATTTATCACACGTTTCATTTTTGCTGTAATTTAGCCAATGAGAACAAACAACAAATAATAATAATAATAATAATGAGAAGAAGAAGAGGACAGCCTCTTTCAGACCCAAATCCTGAAAAATGTTTATGTGTAAGTGCTTATTGCTTTATTCATCGTGTCATCTGTATATGCACTGTTGTGTATAAAACACTTTTGTTTAATTCATATTCAAATGTCGTGTTTGGATTAAATATGTGAAACATGTTGTCAGAGAGTGTTTCTGCATAGCAGTAGCTAACATGGCTAATTGCTGCCTCTCAACAATGTGCAACTGAGAGCCAAATTCTCATGACCATCCATCCAATAGTTGTTGAGACATTTCAATCTGAACCAAAGTGTTGAACTGTCTGGACAACATTTCTATCCACGGAGTGAAAACAGCACTTTTAAAGGTTTTTAGTCCACACGAAGGGCCGAGTCGAGCTGCTGGACTTGAGTTGTGGAAACTTGAAAATGTGTCGCCTGCTTTTGGCTAGTGGGGAGTCCGAGGTGTTTAACCTCTGTGACACACAGACCGCTGAGGCCGGGGATCAGACCACCGGCCGCTCTACCTCCTGCGCCACCATCTAATCCTTCCATGCCATTGAGTCTTCACAAGGTCTCATCAGACTGCAGTAGCAGCAACAAAGAGGACCTGCAAGAGTACTGCAGTGTCCCCCCGCGTGGTATTGGAGGCGGCACTTTGAAATTTGGATGGACACTGTTCCAAAGACACGGCGTGGGGCTCATCGGGGTTGCTCTGTGGTCCGTCTCCGCTCTGTGAGGTTACCATAACCCGTGTGGTGTTGTAGGGGTTTCAGTTACATGATTAATGACTAATTTCTCTACATATTGACTTGGTGTTGTGACCAAGCCGGTGCCCAGGCTGCTGGCCGTCATGTGTGACGGAAACCCCTCTCACATGAGCGTGTGAAAGGACTAAATCGAGAAGCAATGATATGGAAGTATGTGTGCGGGGGCGGGGTAAGAGAGACTGTTGCCATGGCGCTGCGCCACCTTCTGTTCCCTCCACCTGTTACAAACATTAATGAGCACGCACTCCTAAAAAAAACTACATTGATGTTTGAAGAGCGTCATGGCGTCAGAGGCTCTCTGGCCTTCAGTTTCTGAGTCAGCTGGTCAGCTGTTAACCACACCTATTTATGATCTAACTACTGAAACACTGTTGGACTCGAGATTTTGTCTTTTTTTATTCCACACATTTTTCTTCCTTGTCAAAACCCAGTGCCTACATTGCCCACAATGCAATTCAACCACCCACAGCTATGTGGGAGTTTGAGGTGTAGCGGCCCGGAGCTCCAGAGGTCTGCCAGCGTGCGTGTTTCAGTTTCAAACATCACCTGAGGACATTTATCACAGCTCCCACTGAGACACTGAAGGCTTTAGACCACCTTTAAAACACAATGAGGAGAGCCACTCAGTCAATGAGGAGTTCAAGACCTCAGGAAAAATGGAGGACATGTACAAGTTCCTCTAATGTCCACTAGATGCTGCTCGAGAACACTGACTGTATTGAACTGATGGGTAAACCTCAACCTTCTCCGAAATGTAAAATCAATATGTTGATGGCTGCACCACAGAAGGGCGGTTGATTGGCTAAGAGTTGGCCATTGTGGTAGTTGACGCCGTGCTTTGAACTCTTGAGCTCTAGCGCTCCCAGCTGTACATATAAGTCAAATCTAAGTTTTGGGTTTCAGCTCACTTGAATAGCTAACAATACAGCGTTAAAAAGGGCTTTAAAACTTTCAGACGTCATTAAAACAACAGGCTCGTGACATTACTGATGCTGACTATCATCGCTAGCTCGTCAGTTAGCTACTGGAGCTGCTACGCCCACTGCAGAATCCAACAAGTCCCAGCCTTTGAGAGGGAGACCTTTGCAGCCTTCACTGTCAGACCGAAGAGGCTCAGTGGATGTTTCATCTCAGACTGAGATTGTGGTGATTTTATAGAGAATTCCTTCTTCATTTTATGCACCTGATGGACCAGGGTGAATAATTTTGGGTTGTGAACCCTGCTTGGTTTTCAGACAGCTGATGTTCACTTTCAAAGTCCAGTACAAATGTTGGTGGAAGGAGCACACGTTTTTCAAATCACTTGGATGACTTCTTCAGCAGGGCCAAAGCCTGGAGGAAAGGCCACAGTAGCCCATTTGTTATATCTCCATTTGACCATCTTGTACTTTAAAGTTAGATTAGCCCTCATCCTACACAGATCCCATAATATGAAGACAGCCAGTAGATGGGGCAATGTCCCTTTTGATTGCTGTCACAGGGATTCCAAGCTGACTGTCACCTTTTTTATTCTGTTTTATTTCATTTTTTAAGTCAAAACTGGGCGTCCAGTAAATGATTTCTGGGGGTTTGTGTCCGTGTGCATCCCTGCGTTAACGTGACTGATCAGTGTTTCCCTTCTCTCCTGTTTTCTCTCTGTGAAGTCTGGAGAAAGTGTCCTAATTCCCCCCGTCCCTGAGGACACACCAGGGCCGAGTACAGCAGCTGATGACAAGGAGGAAGAGGAGGAACACCAGTTAGGAGGAAGAGATAGAGGATGAGTTTCTTCAGCTCACAAAGGAAGATATGAGGTCACAGAGGAGAGCAGAGAGAGAACGGAAAGATGTTGTTTTGAGTGAAGAAGAAGAGGAATAAAAAGTCTTAAAGCCAGTTTTATAGACTTCCTGAACATTAGGCCTGATATTCACACACTGGGTTTAAGCTCCTGGTCATACGTATCGTTGTCATGAGGCTGTGGGCTGAGTGCGGGAGGGAAGGAGGTTGTGTGTGTTTACAGCCGAACGACTGAGACCGGAGGGAGGAGATGTTCAGAGGGAGGACAGATAAGCGGAGGGTTTCTGCCCTGCCTTTGTTGTTTCAGCACGGACTCCTCAGCCTTGCGTTAGCGGTTGTTGCGGCAACAGTACGACCTTGAAATACTTCCCGATGTCCCTCCAGATTTTGTTGTGGGTACAGCCCTCACACGGGACGAAGATGTAGGTCTACGCCCACATACTGCGTCGCCTCGGTCTCAGACGATCTGTTCCCAAAGCAACGTTTCTTCAGCTGCTTAAATGAACCCTCAGAGAGCCTTAACTCACAGAATACGGAGTTACGGTGTGTAACTAACGGTGTGTTTGGTATTGACTTCTCTCTCTGAGGCTCTCTCTACCCACGAGCACAAACACTGACCTCACAAGGAATCAATTACCAGGCCAGTGGCACGCAGTGAGGAGTGAATTACAGTCCATCACCTGTGCACAGGTGGTGCAGAGACAGACCAGTAGCTGATGAGGACCACCACGAGCGAATGACACTGGAAAACATCATGAAACCTGTAAGAGTCCAGCAGAGAGCGGAGGGGGACGGGAAAGTATGAGGGACAGCGTTGATCACCCTTCTCTCTCCTCCCTTCAATCATCTGACGGCCCCTCAGATTGACCTGGTCACCCTTTGGAGGGGCCCGACGCCTCGGATGGGCCCCTCTGGACTAAACCACCTAACTGTACATAGAGTAGTCTCCACCTGCAGCAGCTCCAACAGTAAGACATGTTTTGGGCATTACTTTGGTACTTGAAGTACATTTTACTGTTAATACTTCTGTACTTTGAGTGAAGTTTGATGTTGTACTTGTACTTGATCTGATGACTTCTCCCATCGCTCAAGGTGCAATACCTCTAAACTGTTGAAGTATTCCTTTAAGGCTGAACATGGGTACATTCATACTGTGACAGCCTGCGGTGAGTCTTGTGTCCATGAAGCAGGAGCTAAATATATTTAGAGAAGTACTATTCTATAGCACTAATCTGAGATACTTGTACTTTACTTGAGCATTTCCATTCTCTACCACTGTTTACTCCACTTCATCTGACAAACATACAATACATGCTGTTGTGTGTCTTAGTTCACACATTGATTCATTAATTAATGTCATTAATTCTAAGATCTATGAATATAATAACACACAAGTGTTTGTTAATGGACGGACGGCTGGGACTCGTCCTGTGGACGGACGGCTGGGACTCGTCCTGTGGACGCCCAGAAGAGGAAGCTGCTGTACGATCAGATGAAAAGTGGCCATCAGTGAAGCACAGCTGTCGTAACCTAAGACGTGTCTTCACACTGTGCACTTGTCCACATCGGGACACTGAGAGTTGATGATGATGTGGTGAAGGAGACTGAAGTGTCTGATAGGACAGGACAGGCTGACGTGGTCTCTGTCTGTCCTTTAGAGCCGTCACAGCAACCAGTGACATGCAGCCTGATAACATCAAGGTTGGTTGACCAAGATAAACAGATAAACACACAGAAACACACGCACACACACATGTGTGGTCAGGGTGAGGACACACACACACACACACACACACACACACACACACACACACACACACACACACACACGACCTCTGACCTCTCCAAGGTCTCTGTGTGAGGGAGAGAGATTAAAACCAGGACTGGACGTCTTCATGTCATCACAGCCATGTTCACCCATCTCCTCTCCTCTCTCGCTGCCGGTACCTTCCCTCTCTCCCTCCCTGCCTCCTTCTCCCCACCCTTCCTCCTCATCTTCTTCATTGTTATGGTAGTCATCCTCCTCCTGATCGCCCACCGGTCCAGTCCTGAAACGAAGCCTCGGCCCTCTCCTCCTCCAGCTCGGGTCTCCATCCCCTGCCTTCCGCGGCTGCCCGTCCTGGGCAGCCTCCCCTGGCTGGGAGGAGGCCTCCCTCCACACCTCCTCTTCACCCAGCTGGCCCACAGGTGAGAACACCGAGCCTCCTCAGATGTTCGAGGTTTCTGGTCCAGACCGCAGGCGTCTGAAGATCAAGTTCACATTTTGGAAGAACTCATTAATGTCAGTAGCTATTATTAGTTGTTAATATCTGGAAGTACTCAGTGTTTAGAAGTACTCATTAGTATTTGGAAGTACTTGTTTATGCTTGGAATACAAACGCAGTAAAGTTTTTTTTCTGTCCTTTAAAAAGTTCCATCAGTAGTTTTTGATGTGCATCGACATGTATTATGGTTAGCGAGACTAATATTGCAGTTATGACAACAGACTGCATCACCTTATTACTACCGCTACCATCTGAACGTACATTTGGGAACCAACATTCAAAAGGTGGGTGCAGAGACACTTTCACTCGGTTCACTTTAGAGCTTTGGGTTCTGTCTTTGTCTCTGTGAGTCAGCAGAATATTATGAAATATCTTTATTCAGTTGTATCGTGTTTATGTCCGATTCTGTCTTTTATCTTCTTGCTGTAACTGCACATTAAATATAAACATAAGCCTCATTATTGAAATGAACATAAAGAAGATAGTTTGTCAGTCCTGAGACATGAGACGTCCACTGAACGTAGTGTGTGCGGCTCCATGCTGTATGTGTCTCAGGTACGGGTCTCTGTTCGCTCTCTATCTGGGTCCTCATTACACTGTGGTGGTCAACAACCATCAACACGCCAGAGAGGTCCTACTGCACAGAGGCAAGGACTTCGCTGGACGGCCGAGCATGGTGAGACATGGGGAGAGAGAGAGAGAGAGAGAGAGAGAGAGAGAGAGAGAGAGAGAGAGAGAGAGAGAGACCCGCCATGCGACACTCGCTGCTGGTTGGCTGCATACATTTAAAAACTCATCATCACATTTATGTCTCCTCGACTGTGACAGAACCTGGACATGAAGTTGGTCAGTCTGTTTGTTTAGAACAGAAAATTAATTGGCAACTATTTTGCTTATCAATTAATCGTTTAAGTAACGCATCAAGCAGCCTCTGGTTTTCTTCGTTGTCTCTGATAGTAAACTGAATATTGTTGGCTGGACAAAACAAGACATTTGAAGTCATCAACTTGGATGTTTTTGCTGTTTGTTCACATCCTGGAGACCAAACAGAAATCAAGGAAATATTCTGTGGATGAATCTTTGTTGAAAACAGTGATGACCCTATTGATCATTAGAACCTCCTCATCATACATAGTAATTCCTAGAAATTGTATTTCAGAGACAGCAGACTTCAATACATTTTGGATACCGACTGAAATGTGTCCAAGACGAGCACCAAAGACGACCAACAGCTGGCATCGAGTGCTGCTGACGTCTGATTCTTCGGCTCATGTCTTTGATCAGATATGTTGTGGTTACAGATTTGGAAATCTCTTCTAGCTTCAGACTGCATGTCATGCTGACAACGTGCCTTATTTAACACTGTTGCATTGAGTGATTTGATGCATTTGTTTAATGAAAAGGTTTCCTTTCATTTCCAAACCAAGCACCAAACCTCAGGTGTGGTATTAGCACTGGTATGAAAATGTTTTGATAGTTAGACGAAGCAGCAGGTTTTGGTGAACTCAAACCAGCATTCCAGAAACTTACTGTCCAATCATTCCACAGCAGGTCTTCATTTCTTTAAACTTCCATTTAACAGCACTGTTATTTGTTATTTGTTGTTGTTTTTACGCTCGTTCATGTTGCCTCTGCAGGCGACCACCAACCTGCTGACCAGGGGAGGTAAAGACATCGCATTTTCAGACTACTCTCCTCTCTGGAAGTCACACCGCCGCCTCGTCCACAACTCCTTCACTCTGTTTGGAGAAGGGACCGGCCGACTGCAGGACATCGGTGCTCTGCTCCATCCATTAATCATCATTTTTCAATCCATCCAGCATTTGTTTCCTGTAGGCCCACATCCATCCATTTTCTGGCTGACTTCAGTTTCATCTGTTGCTCCACCCACACCAGACACACCACACGCTACAGACTGATTAAACCAGAAGGTCGACGGTCATTTGTTTGTCAGCTAGTCTGAATTTATTTTATTATTTATTGATCATTATTTTATCATTAAAAAAGAGGTGAAGATTACTTTAAAAAAGAATTTAATATCTCATTTTAAAGTGTCCTTTGTTGTACGATCACTCTTTCGTGTAACTTTAGATTATCTTAAGGGAATCAGTGGCTCGTGCATTTTCTCTTCACTTATGATTACTGGAGGGTGTGGACGTAAAATCCTTTGAGAACTTCTGGGGAATTTACGTAACACGACAGCAGTTTGACTGCATGTTGTATGAACCCAGTTGCAGGAAGTTCATGTTGATTGGAGTCAAGTAATATTCTCACAGTTCTTCACTGAGAAACAGTTCAGAGAACAACTGGGATGAGCTCCAGGCGCAAACAGTGAGGACACGAGAGAAGGTTTAATGCAGAATACTGAGCGTTACTTAGTGTTTCAGTCTCTAATGTGTTGACTTTCATTGACTTCAGTGCATCTCAGTACAGAACATGAGAATAAATCATGTGTGCTGAGGTTAAAATAAACAGACTATGTTACATTGGCTGAGAAAAAGCAGTGAAGATCTGAGCATTTCCATGTCTCCCATGTCCCCGCAGCGGCTGCATTGTAAATGCTTTTTCTATTTATTTTCCATTTTCCTCTCCAGTTCTGTCCTCAGTGGACAGTCTGTGTGACGAGCTGTTGTCCGGCGGGTGCCATGGTTTTGACCCATCTCCCGCGGTGGCCAGAGCCGTCACCAACGTCGTGTGCACGCTGGTGTTCAGTGCCACCTATTGCTATGGCGACGCCGAGCTGCAGGAGGTGATCCGATACAATGACGGCATCGTGCAGACCATCGCCAGAGGAGCACTGGTGGACATCTACCCCTGGATGCAGGTACATCCGACAGACACCGAACTCGACGGTCCTTTGTCAAGGGCAAAACGAACTTCACTGTTCATGATGTCCTCACTGTCCCAAAATCTCTTTACTTTCTAAATTGTCAAAAAATCTTCTCACATTCTGAAATGTCCACACTTCTCAACTCTCAATGCCTAAGACTCACACTGATCCTTAGAAAGCTAGAGGTAGAGGTCACACATGTTAACAGTCTGTCTCGGTCCCTCAGGTCTTTCCTAACAAGTGTCTCAGTAAACTAAAGGAGTGTATCACCATCAGAGACCGACTGCTGTCACAGAAACTGGAGGAGCACAAGGTGATGTACTCACAGACGGAAGGCTTTGAATACTCTCACATAGACCTAAAAAATGCAGTTTGTCCTGAGGGTGAGAGGTCATGGGGTCATTAAAATCTCGAGGGTTCGTTCTCTGGGGAGCAGGAACAGGATCAGGAAATTTCATGTCAATCTGAACATTCCAGTTTAAAGTAGAAATGTTGTCCTGGAAAGTTACAGGGTCACCAATCCATGACTAGGATTCTCTGGGAAAGCATGAACATGTTTATATAGGTAAACATATAGCTCAAATAGTGGCCATATTTACCTCATCTGCAGAGGGAACCAGGCCTTTATTTGAAACAGGCTTACATTAGAGACAGGACTTGATTTCTAATTTCCTCTCTTTACTGTATGTGCAAGGCCTTCCCTGACAAAGATGTCTACTTGCCAGTGTATGTGCTCCAAAATCTGAATATATGGTTCAGCATTAATGGAGCCTTCACAAATGTGCACGTTTGCTGCACCATATGCATTAATGCCCCCCTCCCATCAGAGATGCTGGCTTTTGAACTGTGTGCTGGTAACAAGCCAGATGGTCCCGCTCCTTTTCAGTTCGGAGGACGATTTGTCCATGGTTTCCAAAACGATTTTCAAACTTTGACTCATCAGACCACAGGACAGTGTTCTGTGCAGTGATGTCCACCAGCACGGTCTATCACAGAGTGGTGAAGCAATCCCCATCTTGATTTCAGAGATGTAGACATCAAAAGCCCTTTAGTCCTGAAATATGGTTTTAAATTCTGTTCACAAGATATTAACTTGTTGAACAAGACATTGTCAAACAAGACATTAACACCTCGAGCAAGATGTTAAGTTTTCAAATATGAACTTGTCAAACAAGATGTGAACTTCTTGAAAAAGATATTGCCACATTCAACAAATGAACAAGGTATTAACTTGTCAAAGACGTCATGAACATGTCAAACAAGTTAAAATCATCTTGAACAAATTTTTAACTTGTCAAAGATAGTGACGTGCACAGCAAGATTAAAAAAATCATGTTTCATTACTTTGGGGGCTCAGAAGAATTCTCTGAGTGAGTGAACACATTTAGAAAACACAGAGGTTAAGCACACTTTGAAAACTGACCTATAATCAAAGGATGGACTTCAAAACCAGTAAGATAATCTCAGAAATGTGCACCACTTCTCTGACCCACATCCAGGCATCGCTTACTGACGGTGACCCCCATGACCTTCTGGATGCCTTGCTAAAGGGCCAGGTGGACAGTGGGAGCAGTAAAAAGTCACCTGGGCTGGAGGATGAGAGGATAACTGATGACCATGTCCTGATGACAGCAGCTGAGGCTTTTGGAGCAGGAGTGGAGACGACATCCACCACGTTGCTGTGGATCCTGGCCTATCTGCTGCACCACCCGGAGGTAAAGTTGTGATACTGCTACTGTTTAAACTTCCACTAATTTTCATGCTAATGCTAACATCGAGGTGTGAAAATAATGATTTTGGTCACCAGTTTTAAAGTTAAGAACCACTAAGAATTTCTATCAGCTACAATGGTTTAAAACAGTACAACCACAACACAAGCAAAGTCTGGGCGCAAACAAACAACAACATTTTTCTTAAGTGTTCCTAAACATTCATCAGATATATTTTGTAATATTTAGAATTTGACAAAGAACCCAAGATGGTTCAGTTCTGTGGGCCAAAATTAATGCATTCATTAAAATAACATGATGTGTAAACTTGTTGTTAAACACACATAGTAGTTAGCGACATTATGAATGTAACCTTACTATCATGATTTCTGTACTGTATCTCATAAATACAAGATCAAGACTACCAAAATGATCAACTATTGAAGAAGAATGAGGGAACGTTTCTCATATTTCAAGCAAACTATCTTATGAGATACAGATGCTGCAACTGTCAGTTGCAAATATCTGAGACAACACATCTCCAGTCTGTTTTTCTTGGGTGACTGCAATGCATTTCCATAGTTCTTGGTCATGGTAGCGTGTGGCGACCACTGTGCCCCGCCCCCTCCAGGTCCAGGAGCGTGTGCAGAAGGAGCTGGACGAGCATGTGGGCAGCGAGCGGCCGGTATGTGTGTCAGACCGCGGCCGGCTTTCGTACCTGGACTGTGTCATTAACGAGGGCATGAGGATCCGGCCGGTCAGCCCCGTGCTGATCCCACACGCCGCCATGACTGACAGCAGGTAGGCCTTTCTTGGTCATACATTACAGAAAAGTGAATATCTTTGGATTATTGGTTGGATAAAACAAACAGTGGCATTTTGCAGAGAAAACGACAATTCAAGAAAAAAACAGATTAAACAACAATAATCAATAAGCGACATTGACCCGCAGTGACAGCCCTGTTAAATGCACACACAGACTCTCTCTTGTAGTATTGGAGGTCACGCTGTCAGCCGTGGGACTCGTGTTTTGGTAAACATGTGGTCGATTCACCATGACCCCCGACACTGGGACAAACCTGACCTGTTCATCCCAGGTAAAGGACACACACACACCCACAGACACACACACAACCTTGTCAGACATCTAACGTTCACAAGAGTCCCTGAACACACAACCTCCATTTTCCTGCCTTCTCAGATCGTTTCCTTGACGACCGAGGCCAGCGGGTCACACCCTCCTGCTTCCTGCCGTTTGGGGCGGGACCTCGCGTCTGCGTTGGTGAATCCTTGGCCAGGCTGGAGCTCTTTCTCTTCTTGTCCTCTCTTCTCCAGCGAATGAGTTTCAGGCTGCCAGATGGGGCTTCCCCGCCCAACCTGCAGGGGCGGCTAGGCGTGGTCTTGCAGCCATTACCTTATAAGGTTGTTGTCACCCCGAGGGCAGGGTGGACAAAATGAAAGTGTGAGGGGTTGATAGCCAGGCTGAATGGCAGGAGTAAGAAATGTGAAACTAAAATATGTAGGGAAAAAAAAGTGCTACCCAGAGTACACAGTGACCCAGGCAGGATGTAATTCGACATTATTAATGCTTTTAAATCAATACAGATCAATAAACAATGGTTCATCTCCAGTCTGGTGATGGTGTTTGTTTTGATGGTGCTTTGTTTTGATCAACAGTACCAGTTAGATGGGGGGGGTAGCCAACGCTACTGGTAACCGATAGCGTTAGCTAACTGGTTAATGCTACCGGTAACTGGTAACAGTCGAGGTACAATTAAGTTCAGTACATCAGTTAGCTAGTGTTAGCTAACTAGTTAATTAGTTACCGCTAGCTACCTAGTCTGACTGATTATCTAGCCTCTAACGCTACCAGTTACCAGTAGAGCTAACGTCAACGAACGGGAGGATACGGTCACCGTCAATTCGCTGTGAAGCTGCAGGCAGTCTGGAAAAACTATTGAGAAACTGAGTCAGTTGCACTTCAGCCTGACAACGAAGTAACTCAAGTAATCAAAAAAAACAACCGGGCTAGTTAGCTAACTAGTTAACGCTACTGGTAACCGGTAACATTCGAGGTAAAATTAAGTTCGGTACATCAGTTACATCACCCTCGATGTCCTCAACCATCCTCGTTACAGGACGTCGGGAGACGGGCTCGTTCTCAAAGGCTCTTTTTGTCTCCCGGCATATTAGTGCTGCAGAGTCCAACAAACACTCCTCCATAAACTCTCCATCAGAAAACGGTTTACTTTTTCTAGCCACTTTGTGGGATATTACATAACTTGTCTTGACAGCTGCATCTCTGGATGTTCAAAGTTCACTAAAAAGCCCTTGTTGATTTTGCAGCTTAGCTAGCAAAGCATCCGGCTCCCTCGCGCTCTTAATCAGACAACTTCTTGTATTTCTCCTCGTGTTTGGTCGTAGTGGCGATTCAAAGTGTAATCCTTGAACACAGCGTCCTGTGGACCACAAACTAAGCTCACGGCTTTACCTTTGACTTCTGGACATAAATATTTAGCCTCCATGTCTTGTTGAAATGGCAGCATTTGGTATCAACTTTTCTTTTTTTTGGCCTGAGCTGACATTTTGAGGGCTAGCTGGCCAGCATCGCTTGCAGCTGTTCACCCACGCATGTGCGTCCTTACATCAATTTAAAAAAAAACAAAAAAAAACAAAAACAAAAAAATGGCATGCTTTTCAAAATAAAAGCACCACAGTTGTATTGCGTGCACAGCATGAATACTTTTCCATTTATGTTCTAATTCATGATTGACCTCACGCGGGTCGGACAGGGATGCCCTAAGAGTTAGATGGATGTGGTTCTGCTTTATAAATGAACTTCACAGGTGGTAGTTTTTACAGTTTTATTCAGTATATCTTCACACACTTGTAGAACAGGCTGGCTTAGTTATGTCACACACATACATTCACGCATACACACTATTAATTTAGTAATACTAGTAAATAGCATTGTTATCGTCATAATATTAAGGGACTTTAAAGATCAACCTCTTCTCTGCTTCCTTCAACTTCTCCGACAGAAACCTCATGCAAACAGGAAGGACAGAAGAGAAGAGATAACAAGATAAAAGCATTCTTCAGACAGAAGGAGGAGCTCCTGCAATAGAAGGAACATACATTTTAGTAAATGAAATGACTTTGTCAAACACCACAGGTGCAAGCTGCTCCTCATGGAACAAATGAGAATTGATCAATGAGCCAAAATTCTAAATATTTAATGAGGCCAAAATCCAGATTTGTCCAAAACTTTGACTGGGTTCACATTCCTATCAGGACTGTTTACCCGTAGTAGACTGATGTGGCAATATCTCGGGCAACCAGTGGTTATCTCTCATCCCAAGGGATCTCAAACGAGGTCCGTCCTTTCAGCTTCATTGAAGGTTAAGAACTTCACTTTGTGTTGGATTTCTGACGGAAATGGGCATTTTCACATTGTAAGAACCACCAAACACTAAATTGTGTATTGTCTATTCATTGTCTCCTCAGCCCTGGAGATGATGACTGACAGGACCAAGATTAACCAGGTGTGTTCCAGTTTAGGTTTGTTGGTGTGTGTGATATGAAAAAATGAAAAAAAATCCAGCCACGCACAGAACTACAGAACTACAGTGGTTACTGACCAGCGGCTAAGAATATATTTAGGTTGGAAGGTTTCTGCTCCTCCCTGACTGAGAAAAAAGAGAGAGTGGTTTTCCAGTCTTTTTAGGTTTGAACTTTGTTCCTGGCTTTATGTAGGAACTAATCATCAGAAGAGGCCAATAAATGCTTTTATTTATTTATTTAAAGTTCCCAAATAAGTCTTTAACCTTTAATTTTAAAGGTAATTTGAGGACTTAAATTAGACTTGAAAGATTCAAAGTTGTCGATTTTAGCTTTTAGACAATTATACCTGAGTCCTTTTTTTGGTAAACCCAAACCTGACCTGTCAATGTGAATCCAGTCAATGTGAAACTTATACCAAAGAAGACTTGGCCTGGTTTAACACAGCAGATTTTTCAACAAAAAGAGATAAAGACAGGGTTTCCAAAAATTACAGCAGACCCAACATCAGCCTCGTGTTTAGGGAGAGCAGCCACACTTTTATCAGTCGTTTCACTTAAGAATTTATCCCTAAATGCCTCACAGCACCTGGAGTATTGACATCTTGAGTTTCAGGAGTTGAACTGCCAGCCCCGGCAGTACTGGTGCTTGTCTCAGCTACATGGAAATGTAATCGTAAAACAAATGTTCTGACAAGTTTCCTTCATGCTACCGACCACGTCTACTTCAACAGTCACTGATCGACTTTTTCCCATGATGCCTCCAGAGGGGAGATGGGACCTTCTTCCATTTAGCTGTTAGAAGATAGCTCAATATTAGTGCTGGTAAATCTGTAGAAATTCCTTTTTTTTTTTGTCTTCATCAATCTGCTTTCACCTCAGAAGTTGTTGAGGGCGTAAATGATTTTGCCCACCATTCAGTGCTGACCCTTCCAGACAGTGTCAACACACTCCTGCTACTGTGAGGAAAACTGGATAAAATCCTCAATGAAATGGCAGATGTCACATCAAGCCAGCTGTGTTTCCTTTCACGAGGCTGATCTCGGAGCTGTTGAGACATATCAGACAACATCTGTCCAGTCATTCTACACGAAAGTCCACACCCACACAGAGCGCGAACAGCTCTATCTTTGATGCTAAGTAGTAATAGTTGTCAAGTAGAAATGGCACTCTGTTACCATGGAGATATATATAACGTTATTAGTTCAGGTAAACAAAAAACACCATCAACCACAACATCAATGGCTCGGTATCACCCTTGAGCTTTCTCGAGGAGCTCCTTCAGCCTCTACGAACTCTAAAGCCTCAATCGAACAAGGTGCTGTTTTAGACCTCAAAATCAAAGAATCAAGAAAACACACGGCTATCAATCCTGTTGCTGCAACTCTAGTCAAGTCACACATCCTTTCCATGGCAGGACATTGCATCTGTCATGAGGTCCAGCCTAGTGTTGTCTATCATCCACATCTATACGTCAGGAAAGATACACCAATTGTCCTTTTGCCACAAATAGGTAGTGAGGTCCGTGAAGTCCGTGTTGTAATGCAGCGTCACTCAAGGTCTTTTCATTGGAGAAGGCTGGCTTAAAGATATCTGTGACTAATGCAATCATCAGAGGACCAGCTCTCTGCACCACAGTGGCTGTCCTCGTTTCACAGGATCCTCAAAGCATCACTTTACTCCAACATTATACTGCCTCAAGCTCCTGTGTCTTTACTTTCCAAGATCAGCGTTCTGGTACCGGTACAATCTTATGTCACGGCACAATCTTTCTCTCATTGGCTAAAGGTTAGTCTGTA
The DNA here is from genome assembly GCA_037975065.1 of Chaetodon trifasciatus. Taxonomy (NCBI): domain Eukaryota; kingdom Metazoa; phylum Chordata; class Actinopteri; order Chaetodontiformes; family Chaetodontidae; genus Chaetodon; species Chaetodon trifasciatus. The sequence continues at coordinate 71,730 of JBBMOE010000144.1, forward strand.
CTCTGTGGTGTCTTTTCCAACACGCTCTGGGATCTGGTTTGGAACAACACACATTTGTGAAACTTTCTAACACAGTCTCCATTAAAGAAAGATACAAACTGCACTTTGAGGTCAAGAAAATGCGAAAGAAAAAGGCAAGTGTTATCTAACATAGTCTACCATCTCACTTTTACACTTTAACCAACATTTATGTTTACTGTTTTAGTCCCAATTATAGAGCATCCTGCCACAACAAGATTTTAGACCAGCGGCTGATGGAGTCAATAAAAATCTGTTCATATAAAAGTACAACGAAACATCTGTGACTGTATTGTTAAACAGGTGATTATCAAGACATGGACAAACATTAACGAGGATATAGAGGTACCATTTTTTTCATTCCAGTCACTCTGACATGATGTTTCTGCAGTGATACCATTAAAAAGTGTAACAAATGTGTGATGGCATACCTCTGTGAAGTGTTGGAAATGACTTGTTTGTTTAACACTGCACCATCCCTTAGAATCAACATCACAAATAAACAAACAAAAACACTGCCTTTCCTCCTGACCCTGACCGGGACCAGTCATTTTCAGACCCTGGAATCGCTTCACTCATTTGGTGAATTTTGTAAAACAAGGTAAATGTAGTCCATCGATCAAATGATCATACGTAGAGCTGGGCATCTGAATGGTAGAAGACATGAGCTGTCTGCAGAGGCAGAGATGTAGTGTGTGGAGTTTGACCCGGGACTGAACGTGGACTGTTGTGTTCTCTACAACGTATTGTTGTATCTGACCTCAAATTCTGAGAAAGACACAAAGAGGAGAATGATGACGTGTTCTGGTGTCTGTTCTGTTTGGTGCTTTGTTTCTGTCTAAAAGTGCCCATTGTTTATTCCTATTTATGCAAAAGCTTTTCTCTGCTGAAAGGTTGACGCACAGAAAACCAGCTGATCCATTAATCCTGAGACTTTCCATACATGGTTGCCATGAACACGTCAAATTTGAAAAACGGTCTCCCCCATATTATAAACTACCCACCTAATTCCACTCTCTTGACAGACTTCTTCATCAAAACCTCCCTACTAATGAATGAATCAGTCCTCCCTCTGTCAGTCAGTGTGAATCATCCTCCTTCATTAGTTTCTCTTAGTTTCCAAAAAACCGCAGTTGTCCCTGGCACGTTTGGAAATCTCCGTCATCACCCAGGACAGGCGAGACGCCCTCTGCTACATGTTCAACTATTTTAAGTTGTTCTTTTCTTGTTGGTGACAAACGTTAGAGAGAAAATGTCATTTCTGTCAGATGCATAATGATGACTGAAGATATCAAAGGGATAGATTCAAATCCACTCAAAACATGATTAAATGCAAAGTTGGACATGTCAGAGATTTCAGAAAATGTGAGTCTTCCAGTTGGAATCATGACTTACACGTTGATGTGAATGCTACCTACAAGTTAATAAACTGATAATTACCATAGCCTCAATATGATGAACGCCACATTAGCTGTGTGGATATCTAACTGCCTTCGTATCACTCAACAGAACCGAGCATTTGTGTCTTATTCTGACAGGGAGCTAATCGTGTCCTCATTGACATTATTGTCTGAAATGCAGCTTGTTTGCTAATAATCCATAGCATCTAGCTGTAGAGCATCAGATAACCACCACTGTACAGTTGTTGAAATCGGATTTGAAAATTAGCCAACATACAGTAGCCAGTGGAAGCTAGCATCTGTATGTTAACATTAACATCTATTCCATGGCTAAGTAAGCCTGCTGGCTTGTTACAAAGCTGCAGGTAGTCCAGGTTAAAAGTATCCTTGTTGACCACTCGTCACACTCTGGAACAATCTTTTAATGTTCACGACGAAGTCAACACTTCTGTCAGAGGTCAAGGATACACATAATGTGCTTTTCTGCGGAGTTAGACTGAATGTAAATGACTGTTCTTTAGCACCAATTCACAGTATTTTGGAGACTCGAGATAAAGCTAAGACAGTTAATTGTGTCACCCTAACCTTCACAAACAAATTTACCTTATTAAGACTGCTCACTCTGACTGAGAAAATTACTGAGAGGCTCCTCGAGTACATTACAACGAGCTGCTTCTGCTAGCTCTCCGTTCAGAACCACTGGCAAAGATTTAGACATTCCTCCTAAATAGACAATTCTCCAGTGTTACATACTGCTAAATACTTTTGTGTTAATCGTTAAACTTCTATTGGGATCAAAATGGGGAGCAGATGTACTCATTTTTCTTGACATTTTACAAATTGCTGAAAAAAGTTCTGTAGCGCAGTAGTTGTTCCATTTTATTGACTCTTGACGCGTTCTGAGTAAATGCCTCTCCTTAAAAAAACAAAAAAACAAAAAAAAGCCCACCAGTACGCATTAAACCTCTGCACCACGGCTAACAAAGATGAAGAAATCATGTTGTAATAAGCTAATGCTTCCTGTCAAATCTCCTCCTGTTAAACTTCCGACATCCATGCTGGTCTGACTAACTGATTCTGAACACAATGTTTAATGTGATATAACTCATCCATGATCACAATCATCTGTGTTCACAACATCCACAGTTACAAAACAGCCTCAAAAACACAGTTTTACGGGTGGGCGCTATTGTTAAACTTCCTGTGCATCTCTTGTCTGGGTGACGAATGGTTTGATCTGCCCATTTCTATCCATCACACTGTCTCCATCACCATGACAACTTTGCCGCTATCCTCAGACATTGGTATGGTGGTGGAGGTGGAGTTACAGAGTACATGTCCTGCCCATGTGGTTATTTGATCTCTGGCAGGACAGTCCACGCTGTCATGGAGATCAGTGTTTCCACCTCCCTTTTTATCCCTCTCCTCTCCTCTTCCTCTCTTGCCATCCTCATTCTTTTCCCCCTCCTCCTCTTCCTCTTCCTCCTCCTCCTCCACCCGACACCTGCACACCTCGATCCCAGAGTCACCAGTAAGTCGCCGATGTCTATACTGGCTCTCATCAGCTCCCATGTCCTCATCTTCATCATCATCATTGTCCTCCTCCTGCTCCTCCTCTCCATCCTCCCAGCTGGGAGGTCCTGGTTCAAAAACATCCACGCAGGGGGAGAAGAGAGTCTGTTTAGGGGGGGACTGAGTAGCACGAGGTGAGGGGGAGAGGGAGGAAGCATGGCCAGAGGAAGATCCACCTTTGTTGGACTGATGCAGAGCAGTGAGAGGATCCAGGAGTAAAGCTGGGGCTGGGAGGGAGATAGAAGACAGGGTTGGAGGGGAGGGTAGGGAAGGAGAAGGCAGGGATGAGGGTAAGGATGGGGAGAGGGCTGCAGGGGTAGACTGAGAGAGAGTAAAAGAAGATTCAGACTCTACGGTTATGGCTGGGCAGGAGGAAGAGGAGGCTGCAGGTGTTGCGAAGGTGAGCACTGGGGAGGGAGCGGACAGTGGACCTGATGTAGAACCAACACCGGGACATGATCCAGATCCAAGACCAGGACTAAAACCAGCCTGGACATTTGATGGTAAGGGACTGATACGGTCTGACTCTGACGACTGAGACAGGACCAGAGAAGGACCTGAATTGGCTTGTACTGCAGCTGGATCTAGACAAGATAAAGGAAGGGCAACAGCCCCTGTGTGCTGGGGCAAGGCTGACCTTGGACTGGTAGGATCCAGACCTTGACCTGACCCACGTGACAGTTCTGGAACCTGGCAATTGGCTAATGTAGGCGAAATGGATGCTGCATCTGTGGCTATGGTAAGGCTTGAGTTTGCACATTTTGGAGTTGGAATGGGATTAGGTGCACTGTCAGGAATTACGGTGGTTTTAGATTGTGGATTTGGCACTAGGGTAAGATCTGAAGATACTGGGTCTGGATCTTGGGGAATGTTTGTAAGTACTGGGTTTGTTAAACATGCAATAGTCATGGGTACTAGTTCTGGATCTTGGGGAAAGTTTATATGTATTGCATGTGTAGCTTGGGTAAAGTTTGTAGTTACTGGGATTGAAGATTGTGGAAGGTTTGAAGTTATTGGCCCTGGATCTTGGGTTAAGTTTGTAAGTACTGCATCTGTGGCTTGGGTAAGGTTTGTAGGTACCGGGATTGAAGCTTGGGTATGGTCTGAAGGTAGTAGGATTGGTACAAGTCTAGGATTTGGTTCCGGGGTCGGGAGACCAGCAGAGCCTGTTATCAGGGCCAAAGTTCTTCCAACATCTGTGGACGGTGCTGAGGTCGGGCTACTAGGAACAGTGGCTGTATCAAAAGTTCTTGTTAGATCGAGGGTCTGGGTGGCTGTAGGGCTGTCTGAATTGCTCGCTGATGGGGTAGAGGGGCCTGACACTGAGGTTACTTTCAAGGCAGGGGTACTTATGGGGACATCAGTTCGGCCCTCAGTGGTTATTATATGGATTGAGGGGAGTGTTGTGTCAACAACACTTGGACTAGGGAGTGTTGTTGGGCTACAGGAGCTGACTTTTGGAGCACAGGGTGCTAGGTCGAGCTGTTGCTTCATGGGAGATGTAGTTACAACATGAAGAGCCACCTCCGAAGCGGAAGAGGGCAGAGGGCGAGGGGAGACTGCCCTTGTAACAACCGCCACAGAGGCAATCTGGTTGTGAACGGATGAGTCTGTGGCAACTGATTCCCGTGCCCCAGCAGCATTTTCACTGACGTCAGTTGCCACTGTGGTAAGCATCCTCTCAGAAACAAATTGTGTCTCATTTACCTCCAAACACGTTGCCGCAGCAGCAATGGCTTCCATGGTGACGTCAAGAGTGAGGGGTGCGGCCTCGCTGGGCGTAGTAGCATGGCTTGTGTCAGTCTCATATGTGACAGGTGCCGATAGGGAGGAGCTACATGGAGAGGAGGGGCAGCAGGAGTCACAGGAACAACTGGAGCTACAGGAAAGATACACAGTAATTACTCATATAAATTTGAAAACACGAACACACAATTTACGTTTTTGCTTCTTATTGGTAAAACATTGGTCCAAAACAGGTGTTTTTGGAGCATTCCACAACTTTCCCAGTCTTTTGTTGCTCTTGTCCCAACTTGTTTGAAACGTGTTGCTGCTTCAAACTCACATTAAGCAGATATTTACAAAAATCAATCAAGTCGATGAGGTCAAACATTAAATACATTGTCTTTGTGCTGTTTTCAGTTCAGTATACATCAAAAAGGATTAGCAAAGGATCACATTCTGTTTTCTTTATGTTTTACAGAGCACCACTGCTTAGGATAGGAATAGGAATCAGAGTGTATATCAATAGAATGAGCAGAAGTAGAAGCAGTATTTCTGTTAGCTGCAATCATAAAAATGCATTAATAGCAGTCTCAGTAGTGTCAGTACCTCTTTTCTGACTTACCGATGGAATTAAGAGTATTGCAGTGCCAGTGTTACTGATAGTACTACCAACAGTGTCATTCGGTATCAGAGGAAGGTCATCACTGTCAGCCTTGTCAGTAGTACACTTACCGGTGTTCGCAGCAGTGTTACCAGCATTCCCAGTAATGTCATCAGCATTTCCTGAACTGCTGATTTCCAGAATTTCCAGCACTACTAGTACATGGTGCTACTAGTAGTTGCACGAGCATTAACACCAGTACTCCCAGTAGCCTGAGCAGCATTGTTACCTGTTGTCAGAGCTGAGGGAGGACGGACCATCGCTGAGTGGCCGGTGCAGCAGTGGGCCATGCTGTGTGAGCAGGTGGGGGTCGGTGGTGCCGGGGGGTTGCGGGTAGCGTGGGGTGGTGAACACTGAACTGTAGGGCGGAGGAGGGGTGGAGGGCTGAGCCGCTACCTCCTCATAGGATGGTAGCTTCAGAGACGCCAGGAAACCTAAAAACCGAAGAGGGAGTGAGGGTTCAACCAAGTTGAACACAACAGCGACATATCATCACCTTTGAAGTCAACATGGCAAACTTGTTAGCAAACACATGCTTATTTGAATATGCAGCAGTTATGGAGCAACACTATCGTTCATTTGAAGTGGCGTTTGTATCCGTCTGATGAGTGTCAGTTCAGTATTCTCTCTCTTTGAGCTCTGGGAAATATCTGTCTCTTTAGCTGCTAAATGCTGCACTATGTTCACCAGCTTGTCTCTAAGGGGCCAGTATACTCCATCACAAGTGCTTGTCGGGTGACCGCCACATTGTACAAACTACTTCTGATCAAGTGTACCTCGGCCCCAATTGTGCCTGTCGGCTGTTTGCTGCTACAGCTTTTCGCTGAAAAGGCCAGGAGAGTGGCGAGGCTGAACCAGGACAGTAAAGCTGTGGCCGGACAGGCCGAACAACGAGCTGAAACTACAGAGCTCTATGAAGCGATCCAGCTGATGATTCAGCGTCAGGTTCTTCACTACCAGACTCCCAACACACGGTCACGTTGTCATTTCATACAGTCACAGCATAAAAACACCCATCCTAGCTGTTTTAAAGTATTATTTAGGCATTTGTGCCTTCATTAGGTTTTTGGTGTAGATAAGTTGATAAACTTTTAACTTTTAACATTTTCCCAGATGACTGTGGAGGATTTTGGGGAATTCCCCTTCAAGACTGAAGCGGAGTTGTATTTTTCTACTGGCTGACAGAACAACTGGCCATGTTGATGTTTTTGATCCACACAAACGAAAAATCTATTTTTAGAGGGCTAAATATGAAAAAAACAGTAAACAATGAGTTGGGAAAAACTGAAGTAAAACTGGTAATTTTAAGTCTTCTTCAGTAAAATTCCTCCCACGTTAAAAACAAACAAAAAAAAAAATTAATCAGTGTATCGAAGAGGAACTATTGCACGACATGGTGGAGTAATCAAGCTCCATCTCTGAAAATTATCCCAGTACCTCCACTGGACTCCGAGCTGTAAATGTCCAGTGAGNTGTGTGTGTTATCGCAGCTGACTGATCTTCTTCCTCTGAGCCACTGACTTCCATTTAAAGTCATCAGTGAGCCGCACTGTTCTTCATCACCATGAACACAAACACACTCACTACAGCACCAAACGTGGATTCATCCTTTATAAATCTAAGTTATTACTTTGGTTTGTTAACACGTGGGAAAAGAAAGTTTTGAATGAGAAATATCAGATTAATCGCCATTATTTGTGTTATTTTGGGAAATTACATTTTAAAATCTTCCTGGTGTACCTTGTTATTTAACAGCATTTGGTGTCAGGTCCAACTTCATTTCCTATTGCCTTCAATCTAAACGGGTCAAAGCTAACCTTAACTTTGTCAGTTAGTTGAGTTTGCAATGCAACAGTTTCCTCTGCCACTGACTGGGTGGAAATATTTAGTGACAACTAATCTCTTCATATGAACTAGTTTGTATGGTGTAACGAAGTAGAGAGCGCTTTACACAAAACCCTGTTAGTGCTTCTTCACTACGACAGTACCTCACACTGCTACTCTGAGATCAACTGACGCTGCTTTTACTTGTACTGGTGCTAAAAACAACACATGAAGGATTCAACAAGAATGAAAACGACAAGGAGCACCAGAACAAAAGAAATACAGAATTACGCTGCATGTTGTTGCATTAGATAGTATCACATACACCAAACAAGAGTCCCAGAGGAGAGTGAGCGCTCTTGTTAAGCGTGCTTAAAGGAAACCAGACACCCATACAGTACTACCAGCACACAGGACAGTACAACCAACTTACACCACAGTTCATAATAGTAGGTGCAGCAGCCGGTCTCTCCGCAGCAGTGCCCCGTTTCACACAGGTATCCTCCGTTAGTGTTGGCCCCGGGGCAGTACCGTGGTCTCCCCAGCAGGGGCAGGCTGCCACCGGAGTGGTACTCCATCACACCCCTGCTCTGCCTGGACCTAGCCCCAAGCCACCGCTACCTGCTCACAGCTAGCCACTAGCAGCTAACAACTTGTTAGCTGCCAAACGCGTGACCTGGTCAGAGCCCAGCTACATTTTCAGGTGATTTATCGTCGAACTGAAATTTATCTCTGAAGTGGGAAAGTGGTTTGGATTGAATTGCTGCCGTCGTTATTAGCTGCTGACTGCAAGTAGCCTCAAACTCAACTACATTTTCAGAGCAGGTGAAATCCTTGTTTTGTTTACGCTGCAGCTGAGAGGACTTCACGGTGGAGCAGCTGCTAGCCTGGCAGTCTCAGTGACATTTTTCTGACCACAAACTACTGAGCTCATCACTGAGCAAGCTGACCTGAAGGGAAGTATGATTCAGGGCCACTGAATCTGAAGCACTGTGCAACACTCAAGCAAGCAAGCCAAGTTTGTTGGTCCAGGTCTGTTAGCACCAAAATGCACTGATGCACAAACCAAAGCGTCTTCAGAGCTAACAGAGCTGTAATCCGCCCTGCTGCAGAGGTCACGTCTGATTAAAACCTCTCTGAGGCTTCAGTGCACCTCTGCTAGCAAACACAGTAAGAACACTGACTACTGCGACTTAGCACTACAAGTACTGCAGCTGTAGTAGTACAGGCTGGTGGAGCGAGACAGGACGATGGCCAATAGGAGGTCCTGAAGTGAAGAGAGAGAGAGAGAGAGAGAGAGAGAGAGAGAGAGAGAGAAACAAAAGACACAATAGTTTATTGATAACAGCACAACAGTAAGCTACATCACAGCTGAAAGGTCCACACACACAAACAAACGCACACAAACACACACAAACACACTCAGCACCAAACGTGTATTCATCCACCGCTGAAAATAGTCCCAACATTTCCTCGTGTTTGTTTGATAAAAACTGCAGTGAGCAGCTGTTTGAGGAAACTGATGATGCTTTTAAACATGAAACTAAATATTTGTGAAGAGTTTACGTCTTCAGTGGGAACCAACGAGCTGTCAGACAGGACTGAGAGACGGGCTGACATGTTGGTTTGGCTCAACACACGGGATCACTCTTACTGGCATGATGTGTTTGGCGGCCTCACACAGGGCAGGACATGAAAACCGAAATGGACGAGATTGAGGAAAGTTCTTACTGAGCTAGCTTCGATGAAATTATGAGAGAAAGGTACAAACAGAAAATCAGAACATGTGTTGGATGTGACCTTTACGTTATGAAGAAAAGCGACTTTTCTGCTGAACTGAAAGATTTGCTGCTGTTGAGGCAGCAGATGAAACAACTAGCTGCTCATTCAGACGTCGTTCTGCTCTAGAAAACAAGTGAAAGCAGACAAAAGTCTGAAGGTAAACAACTTTCTTGTTAGCGGTTGGATCCACGACTTCGGTACCAAAGTGCTCCGGGATGACTGTCGTCTGGTTTGTTCAAGGCTGCGCCGCTTTTACTGTCCTGAGGATTAACCGAGCAGCAAACGCTCAGCGCCGCCGTGCTGAATGTTGACGTCCATGTTACAGTTGTTTGCTCAGTTAACCGCTCGCAAAGGTCCAGTGAAACGCAACTGAAGACGTGGATCATCAGACAACAAGACAGGGGACGTTATTTATGTTCAGCTGTCTTATGTTAAACTGTTAACGCTGATTTAACTAGTGTTAGTCGTGTTGCTTATAGCTATTACTTTCAATCTATCACCATAGATTTAAAAAAATAGCTAATACCATTAGCCAACCGCAGACACTTAAGATATTTTTTTTCCGGCACTTTTCGGTCAAATTCTTGCATTTTTCATCCTCATGAACAACAGCACTTGGTACTCCATAAAAGCTCCTCCTGGTTTCTCGGTTTGATCGATTCGAGTGATCATAAACGACACAAAACATCAGCATTTTGAGTGCGTTACAGTGCTTCCTACGCAGAAAATCACTTCCTGCCCTCCGTCTGCAGTTTGCACCGCAGCAGAAGAGCGACGTGGCGTCATCTGCAAACAACCTGTTGCTCTTGCACACTTTCTGTTTTACTGTATTCTGATTTCAAACACACTGAGTTTCTTCAGGGTTCTCTCTTAATGTGTACTTGTATTCTGTCTCTGCACTGCTGTACTGAGGACTGTCAGTCTGTGCACACTGTCCGGCGTCTGTCCAGATAACGGGGATGAGATCTATCTGCCGGCCACAGGTGCTGCTGCAGAATATTCAGAAAATACTCCACCAGCTCAGCGTTAGCGGCTGTTACGACTGGTTTACCAGCGGCAGGCAGTAATCCACCGTAAAACTAATCTGCCAAACATCACTTCAGCATCACAGAGAGCAGCAGTGATTTAACTCAACACCAAGATTCTTAGTTTTCAGTGTCCGTCCTTCGGTCTGACAGCGACCTGCCACCTGTGACATGGACAAAACGACATATGGTGCAGATTCAACAGGAACCACGTCCACGTCGCATGTCCTGCATGTGGACACCTGTCTCATTCAGATCAAAGCCAACTCTTCACGACATGACGCGCCGTGCAAACATCTTCTCAGTGTTTCACAAATGAAACGACCGCGTCCAACAAAATGAAGGTGAAGGGGGTCCACCAGACCACTGGGGTCCAGGAAAATGGCAGCTGCACAGTCCACAAAGCCCCTTTTCAACATTTCCTGCTGTCCACAGTCCAGCAAGGCCTGTTTTCAAGCAAAGGCAAATAAATACGTGTGTGCTTACACATCAGAAGGCAGGGGGTTCTCGGATGGAGCCCCTTGATGTGTATGAAGCCCCCAAACCCGCGCACACGCTTACACGCACAAACACTGTGGCATCATTTCAGTCTACAGCATGCGGGCCGGCTGAACGCAGCATTCTGTGTCTGCCATTAAATATGTGCGGTGTGTGTAATCAGGGCGAACCAGCCTGCAGACGGACCCTCCAGCTGCCGCTAACGTTAGCCGACAAAGCGCTCGTTCCGTCCGTCCGTCCGTCCGTCCGTCGTCCACCGCGTCAGTCTGCGGGCCTCGGTGCTGTCGTTGTTCGTGTGATTTTTGTTGGTCTGTCGGTGCTCGGGCCGGCCCGGGGCCTCCTGCCTCCGTTTCTCAGCCTCCTCGCTCTCCCTCCTCTGTGCGACCCTCCGCCAGCCCCGCCACCATCAGTGCGAGCGGCACGTCAAGCGCATATGGTACGAGGCGACACACTTCCGCCTTGTCGCGTGTTTTTTTCAAAATTAAAGCCGTTCCGACACTTGAACTCACCGATAAAAATCTAATCTATTCAATGACCGACTATTAATTTTTGCGTATATGGACAAATGTGTTCATCCAATATCTTGTTTTCATACCAACAACTTGATGTATCTGTATATAACCTGCTTTGAATAACAACGATGGATAATATGTTCTGTATTTGAACAATTTACATATTAACCTTATGGTTTCAGCAGCACAGCAGATGTCTTGGCATTGAACGGTTGCACAGGAATTAGTTTCTGACATCACATATTAAATTTAACTATCTACACTGCAGTTGCCGTCCCCCCCGCCCCTTTCCACCCCTGACCCCTGCACCAACTTCACCAAAGCAAACTCCTGGTATGTGTGAAATCGTACTTGGCAATAAAGATTTTTCTGATTCTTTTTTTTCTGACTAGAGATGATAAACTTCACAAATAATAAACTTCACTGCGCATTTATTTTGTAAAGAAGACGTCAGCCTTACTTAAACCGGAAGTTCAGCGTGTGCCTGCTTTTGTGAATCGACGTCCACCAGAGAGTAACGGCACCGAGTCCCTGCAGCGATGGATCCTCAGCCTGTCGACGAAATCAGTGCAGAAAATAACAGAGGACACACTTCCCACCAACAATATCTCTCTTTATTCTGCGGCTGGTTGTGATGCGGACATGTTTATATTCCAGCCTCGGATTACCCGTATGAAGGTGGATGAAAACATTGATGGAAGAAGAATCAAATAGATGAGCACAACGTGCCCACACGCTCACTTAGTCACCACAGCGTAGTGTTGATAATGAATCGTACTGGTGATAATGAGAAAACGGGACATGATGGATTCTCATGGCGGACGCACTGGCACCTGATTGGCCCGAGGCGAAGGGCTGCAGGCCAATCAGGGTGCACCATGCGGGAGGCTGCTGCTCCTAGCAACAACAGAGAACGCTCTTCTGCAGGAAAAACAAGTTTGTAACCGTTAGCAGAGCACACACACACACAGACACACACACAGACACACACACAGACACACACACACACACATAGACACACACACAGACACACACACACACACACACAGACACACACAGACACAGACACACACACAGACACACACACAGACACACACACACACACACAGACACAGACACACACACAGACACACACACACACACACACACACAGACACAGACACACACACACACACACACACACACAGACACAGACACACACACAGACACACACAAACACACACACACACACACACACACGGACTTCTGCTGTTCATGGCGTCACCGTGTGAGTGGCCTGAAGTCACGTGACCACATATTTAGCCTCTCCTTGGCTGACTTGTAAGTTGTTTGTCCTCTTTAAATGTTTTGCTTCAAATCAACTCATTCAACTGTATGATGAAGCCGATGAAGAGCACGAGCTGCTGCGACACTCACGTTGTTCTCTATGAAGACGTGTTGATGGACTTCTTACAGCTGAATTGTGTAGCATCATTTCACGCTGTGTGTGTCCGTCAGTGCTGTGCTCCTCCTCCCAGCTCAAACGGAACAACAGAATGAATGAATAACGGAACATGAGATCACCCTCAAGACTGAAGAGGTCAGGTGTGCTGGTCCAGACCCTGAACACGACATCCTGACATGAATGAATGAATGAATGAATGAATGAATAAACATTTTCTTTAGTTTGAAACAATCTTTAATGCTGCTCTACGTGTTCAGTGTATTTGGATCTCATGTTCACGCACTGTAACTGGATGCAGTGCAGTCACAGTCACACCACCGTGATCCTTCAGTAGTTTAAGTTTCAGTTGAAGGTTTTCATGCAACAGAGGAAACCGCCCCCCCCCCCCCCCGTGTGGTAGGAGCTTCCGGAGCCTAACCAATCGCCGTATACGCATGCGCCGAAGCTTCTGATAAACTTTATGACTTCCTCCAACTGTACGCAGTGTGTCAACGGTTAACCAAACTAAATACAGACACTTCCATGCGCCATAAGCAGCACACCTGTGTTTCCCAGGGTCCTGCTCAGCTCTGACGATGAGGCTGGCGGGATTGAGCCTCTTCTGCTGTGGATTTGTGCCGCTCCTCAGCAGCGTCGCTCCGCCTGCGTCAGGTCAGTATGGCTCAAACGTGCACATTCAAAACATGGATGTTCTACGGCTAAAACACGCGTGCAGCAAGACGGTGTGTTACAGAAGCCGCCGCGCTGTGTCATGATGTGGGCACAGGTACGTTTAACTTGGTGGCAGGTGTGTACACACCTGTTAAAACACCAGTTACTCCGCACGGACGGTGGAGGAACACAGCAGGAAGCAGCTTGTTGAAATAGATTGATTAGAAACGCGTCAGTCAGGATCATTTCTATCCCGAATCAGTCAGATGATTGAGTTATGTGTGCTGAGTCTGAGCTTTATGCTCCATCATCAACGTTACTTTTCTGCCGTCACACCAACGTTAAAATGGCCGATTTGCTAATGGACTTTCGACTGATTGTTGTGTATGTAGTTGATGTGGTCCTGTATGTTGGTGACCTTGACCTGGTTGTTGATGCATACTGTGACTTTCCTGTGCTTTTATTGTTCTATAGGTACTGAAATCTAATCAGCCGTTAGATGTTGAGTGCACTGTGAGATAACCACAGTTAGCTAATGGACATATTCTCTCCGTTAGTTTTCTATATTCTGTGAATGATTCAGACTAGAGCTGAAAAGATGAGCTGATTATGAGCTCATTGGAAAGCAAATGGGTTCAGTAATTGTTAAATCGTTGCAGTCACTTCTCAAGCATACTTGCCAAACGTGCCGTGGTTCCAGTTTGTCCAGTGTGAGGATTTGCTGATGGTTCGTCATAAATCAAAGTTAAACATAATGTTTTTGGGTTTGGAAAATAAAACCAGCAAGTTAAAGACATCGTCTTGGCCTTTGGGTTCTTTTTCATCGCGTTTCATCGTTTCAAAGCATTGTGACAGATTTGTCAGTGATGAAAAGAATCATTACCCACAGCTCTGATTCAGACACAGTCTCCTTTGGCTCATCACTTTTCCTTTGCCCGTATTTCCGCCCCGGTCTGTTTCCAGGTAGGCCTCTGCAGACCAGCTCACCTGGCCGAGTGTTTGCGATTGTCGGCAAAGATGTCATTCTGCCGTGCCACCTCGCCACATCTGTCGACACCTCGCGTGTCGTGGCGGTGGAGTGGTCACGGGTAGATGGTCCGTCCCCACTGACGCTTCATGTTGTCCGTGATGGCGAAGAGCTCGTGAAAGAGAAGGCGCCGCAGTACCTCAGAAGGACGGCCATAATGGAAGATGGTTCCCTGAAGTTGCTCGGTGTCCAACGACAGGACGACGGCGTCTACAGGTCCTGACGCTCTCTTCTCCCACTGATGCTCACACTCACACCCACAAAAACTCATCAGTGAGCTGCACTGTTATTCCTTCATCACCATGAACACACACACACACACACACACACACAAGCGTAGATTAATCCGCCACTGAAAGTAGTCCCAGCAGATGCTCTACTTCCTGCTGTTTGTCTGATACAAACTACAGCGCGCAGCTGCTTGAGGGCCTTTTTTAACCCAGAGAGCCACAGACAGGAAGTCAGACAGCACTGACAGACACACGTCTCGATCTGTGATGGAAACCTGGTTTGCCTCTGCACATGGGATGATGAGAAAGTAACTGTAGAATAAAAGCACACTGATACTTAAAAAGTCACGTCAGAAAGAGGCTGTGACTGTTCAACACAACGTCCCGTGGAAAGAAAACAGGACGTAAACTGCCGTGTTTTGTGGGGCGGAGGTGAACTGGTCCTGTAAACCACCCACAATCCTCTCCTGTTCACATCCAGCCTCAACACCTGAGGGTCGCTGTTGGTTTATGTCATAAACGTTTGACATCAGCGGCGAGAGGCCTTCCTTCCACGTGAGGTGACCTGCTGCTGCTGTTCAGAAGCTTCAACAGGAAAACGTGTCATTTCTCACTATGTTGAGACGCTTTCTCGCCCCTTGAACATAAGTAGGATTTGAAGGGCTGAATGAAAAGATTTGCTATAATTTAGGATGAATGTAGTCGCAGAATATTCATCTCAAATGAAGAAATCTTCTGTGTTTGAGGTTTGGTCTTCCTGCTTTCTCACAAGTTTTCCTCGTTCATCGTCTTGATGCAGGTGTGTCCTTCTGCGAGGATCTTCGGTGAAAGGCCAAGTCCTCGTGTCACTCATTGTTGGTAAGATAACGAGAGCCTGCAGTCATGCTAGCAGCTCCGTGAACATCAGCATGCTAACAAAGCCACAGTGACGATGCTAACACGCTGATAGTTAGCTGCTGTGACTTTCACCATGTTCACCACTTTGGCTTGGCATGGTAGCATACAATTAGCTAATTAGCAAGTGACAAACACAAAGGACAGCTGAGACTGATGATGGCGCTAGATGAAGAGTCGAGACTCGCCAAAGATCACAGAACCACATTTCATCACAGTCCATTCAGCAGTTTTTCAGATACTTCAGCAGATTTGTCGTTAGGATTCATCCTCTGTGCACCATGAACATCTACAAATCAAATCTCAGTCTGCCTCGTAGTTGCTGAGATGTTTGTCTGAAAGAGTATGTGGGCCGACTGGCACCAGCTCGCTAGCATGTTGAAAAATATATAATCAGTATTCTAACGTTAAGTACAAAATTAACCAAGAGATGTCTGAGTGTAAAAGCTGCACTGCAGAGGACATGACGCACGTCAGACTGTTATGATGAACGCTGAATACGTAAATTCAAGCATGCGGACGAGACCACAGTGGACACAGCGTTCTGACAGGTGTGTTTGTCTCCAGCTCAGGTGTCTGAAACGAACCTCTCTGTGCGGCGGACTTCAGCCAATGAGCTCTTTGTACACTGTGAGTCCAGTGGCTGGAGCCCGGAGCCAGCGGTTTCTCTGCTGGACTCCAGGAGAAACGTCCTGGCGGCTCGGGTGGAGTCTTCAGTCCAACCAGACGGCCTCTTCTCCATCCGGGCGCTCGTCAACGTGGCGGCAGCTGAAGGTAATTCCACCGAACCTCAAGATCAGAACGTGTATGTCGTCTCGGCCCAGGACAGAAGTGACATCGGGGAGCACAGAGGTCCTCATGTAGCTGAAGGAAGTGCCTGAGAAGAAAAGACGAGACGAGTGAAGATTGAAACAAACGTGCACTCTGACTTTTCATAGTGTAGCATGATTAATAAAAATATTGATAGCATGTTATGAGAGTGGCTTTCACGTACTGAACAAGGAAGCTGTCATAACTTTTTTTTTTGCTGTCCACATTCCAACTGGCAGAGGACCGTCTGGTGTCCATTTTAGTTTTAAGGCAGTACTTCATTTCAGGAAGCTTGAGGATGAGACATTTGAGTCGGAGTCTTCCTGAAGAAACCTTAGAAAACACGATGGTTCCGCTCTTGAAGTGGATTTATCTCTGTTTCTGTATCATCATGCTAACAGGAAATGGGACCTTGATCTGTAGAGTGGAAATACCTGAAACCAACCTGGTCAGCGAGGACGCCATTTCTGTCATTGGTAAATATGAAAATTAGCCTGTTTTACTCACTACGGTTGTATTATCACTGATTTTCGGAGCATTAAATGGATTGTAAGTCTTGTTTTATTCAGCCGAGCAGCCGCTGAAGCCAAAAGCAGAATACTTCAGTGGTGAAACAAATACTGTGAGCCTTAAGCAAAAGATCTGATACCCTCATTAAAAACTACACCCCTGATTCCAGACAGCCTGGACTCTGTGTTACAATCCGTAATGTAACTGCAATCTATAATGCTGGCCGCACTTCTGCTGTTATTTTGGTGAATGTAGCCCATAAGTAGTGTAATCAGTCACACATTTCTCCACAGGGACAACAAGCAACTCATTACTTTAAAATGACAGTTAGCAGTCATATGTAATCTATTACATTTTGAATGAATGTACCCAACACGGAGAAACAAGAAGACACATGTTGTCTGTTGGAGATTATCAGAGCCACTGGTTCAGTCCTGAAAATATGTGGCGTTTTATAACCTCATCATATGTACTTTTATTTTTATTATGTTTAATCTTAATTGGAGAAGTAAGAAGTGCAATATTTCCTGAAATGAAATGTAGAAGAGTACAAGTAGAAAGTAGCATTAAGTTGAACTTCAACAGGGAAGTACAGGTACTTCAAAACTGTATTTAAGTCCAGCTTTTGACTAAATATACTTTGGACCAGTAACCTTTATTGATATAGTCTCAGAGGGCGCTGTGATGAAAGCCTCAGGTGATGTCACTTGAGTCAGCGGTGACTGTGCAGTTGGAAAGACGTGAGCTGGCCAGACCTCTGCAGCTGCTCCTCAGCTCTGCTGCAGGCTACAAGCTCCACGCTGCATTAGCTGCTTTTAGCATAGCACACCCCAATCATTTTGGCAGGTGAGCTGCATTGTGGGTAATGTATGCCCCAGGTTTTGACAAGGTGTGAATAAAAAGATATCTCTTAGTGATTGTTGGCCACAGTTTTCTCTGTCACAGTCTATCATCAGCACAGCTCCCACTTTATTTCTATCACTTATTTAGTTTTTACACTCTTCGAGCTGCACTTTCTCCTCCACTGCTGTGTTGTTTGTAGATGAGTTCGATTCCCTGCAGACGGGACATGGTCATGATATCCTGTTGGTCGTCGCCCTTGTGCTGACTTGTGTCTTCGCCCTGGCTGCCATTGTTCCAGTGTGGGGGGTCGTGAAGCAGCGATTCTTTGCACTGCAGACTCCGAATGGTTGGTCTCTGCTGTGTTAACCACTGATGATCCTGGATTTCTTCATGATTTGATCATACGCTTTCTGTTCCTGTATTAAGTACATTACTTTAACTGATATAATACATTATCATCATGATAATTAGAGCGCTGACACTGTCTTCGTTCTTTCTTCAGATACACCACTACTCGAAGGTAAGTCAGCTGATTGATTTGACTGATCAGAAGCATCTTCAAGACATGAGATGGTGACCAAAACTGCTGTTCTCTGTTTGCTTTGGCAGGTAATGAGGAATACACAGGTAAGCACTGTTAACTTACATCAAACTCAAAGCCTCCTTTTAAACCAGAGATCACGTAGTTCAGTTAGTCATTAAAATCCTACAGTGAAGAAATACTTTTTCTGAGTTTTGTTGAAGTACACAGTTCTCTTGTTTAAAAGATTGACACGCCTGTGGTTACTTCTGGCAGAATAACTGGTAAAAGGAATAGAAATGGACGAGGACGGTCGAGAGAAGAAACGATGGCTTCACGGTGATTAGAAACGACTCTAGGAGATGGTGATGGACAGGTCTGATGGTGTCTCTGTGTGTTTCAGAGTACGGAGACATTAACTTGGTGGACACAAAGGGAGCTTCTGAAGACACAGCGAGACCAAACAATGTGTCCAGCAGAGGTCAGTTCACCAAAAACCCTCACACAGGATGAACATTACTGAGGGAGGAGCAGGGTGGAATCCTCACTGTGCTCCCCTGTCATTAAAAACCCCGGTGCACCTGGTCCTTGTAGTCATGTGATGATTCTCTGTTTCAGGGACTGAAGCCTCCAACGAGCTGGCAAGCAGAGACCTGAGCGAGATGTTGAAGTACAAAGAGGCAATCAAAAGCGTGGGGAAAAAGTATGTTCAGTATGAACATGAACGTGGTGATATTGAAGCTTTTTACAAATCCACAGTATGCTGCCACATCAACGACAGCTGCATCGTTTGTGTCTCTGTGGTTGTTTTGTGTCTCTCTGTGGTTGTTTTGAGTCTCTTTGTTGTTGAGTCTCTTTGTGGTTGTTTTGAGTCTCTTTGTGGTTGTTTTGAGTCTCTTTGTTGTTGAGTCTCTTTGTGGTTGTTTTGTGTCTCTTTGTGGTTGTTTTGAGTCTCTTTGTGGTTGTTTTGAGTCTCTTTGTGGTTGTTTTGTGTCTCTTTGTTGTTGAGTCTCTTTGTGGTTGTTTTGTGTCTCTTTGTTGTTGAGTCTCTCTGTGGTTGTTTTGTGTCTCCGTTGTTGTTTTGTGTCTCTTTGTTGTTGAGTCTCTTTGTTGTTGAGTCTCTCTGTGGTTGTTTTGTGTCTCCGTTGTTGTTTTGTGTCTCTTTGTTGTTGAGTCTCTTTGTGGTTGTTTTGAGTCTCTTTGTGGTTGTTTTGTGTCTCTGTTGTTGAGTCTCTTTGTGGTTGTTTTGTGTCTCTTTGTGGTTGTTTTGTGTCTCTGTTGTTGTGTTGTGTCATGCATGCATTTTGAATTATGCAGGTGAAGCAGAAGTCTCAGGTGCTTTCATTGGTTGAAAAACTGCAGTTGAACTAACAGTACTTAGTTGACACTGGAGATGAAGAGAGGCGGACTCAAAACGTTCTGTCACACTGACACTCCTCTGCAGATGTTATAGTAAACTATTGGACACATTATACATAACGTACCAGGAAACTATCCAACAAAGTGTGTGATGCTTATTCAGAGCTCATCTGTGTTAAATAGATTTAAATCTGCTGCAAACTTGCTGTTAAATGTCGGACACAGTCTAATCACTGATAACAGAGACACTATTAAAGCGACAAACTCCGTCGTGTCCCACAGACTTCACGTCCACCCAGCCCTGATCGCTGCCATCATCTCCAGACAGTCTCAGGCTGGAACCAAACTGAGCCCCACTGGCTTCGGCATGACCGACCCAAACTGCTTCGGGCTCATGCAGGTCTGTGTGTGTTTGTGTGTGTGTTTGGGCGCTTCAGTCATGTTGTTGGGGGCAGTACTTACCACTAGACCTGACCGGTCATCCATTGTTTAGACAGGAAGTCTCAGCATAGCAGATTCTGTCTATGTCCACTTGTTCTTTGTCTCATGTTTGTTTTCAAAGTTGGACACACTCGTCCACTGAGCGGTCGTTACGTCTTCTTATATTCTGCCACATTTGCCAACAGACTGAACTGTGTAAAGGTAGAAAGGAGCACAGGTTAAAAATGGGGACGTAGACAACATGAAGAAGATGTTTGGACCATTGAACGACGTTAACGTCTCCTGTGTTACTGATAGTGTGAATACTAAGAGGGTGTGTCATGAAATGAGTCCTATATTAAGCTGAGCAGTGTTGTATTAGTATTACCACTTACACCACATACTACTTATTATTCTCTTCTCTCCGTTTTTTTTATTATTGTTACTTTTTTTCTTGCGCACAATTTTGAACAGTGAAAGAATTTTAGTTTAAAATGTTAAAAAATGAACTTAACATTATATATAACATCATCAGACTGTGAGGAAGTAACAGTTCTGGTGTTTTGTCAAAGACTTCTAAGTATTGTTTTACTGAGGTATCTGATGAAGTTAGCATGCTAACCAGCTAGCTGCAGCCCGTCCTCTCTTGTAATACCACTTTCAGTAAAAGTGTTTAATTTTATTCTTAGGAACTAAATAAACTCACATCTATTCTTCGTCCCTGGAGTCAGAGTCCTGATGGAGCCGCTGTTAATCACCTCGGCACTGTTTCCCCTGTTGTCAAAGTGGCCTCCTTTGGTCTGGGAGGCTGTGTTCAGTCCTGATCCGGTTGTGTTCACTGGGAGGCCGCTGAGCGTGGTTCCCTCGGTGCTCCGAGCTCTCGGTCAGGCCAGACTCCACTCAGCTAATAGGGCCACCAGCTGCATGCCGGGCTAACCAGCTTACGGCAGCTATGGCTACAGCAGAGAGCATAGTGAGCAGCAGTCAGCGGTTACTCGCTGCCATCTTTTTCTTTTGATTGACCTTTGATGGTGGCCACTTCTTACACATTGTTCCTTTCACAGGCTGAATGCCTGAGAAGCTGAAATGGTCATTCCTTTTCTCTCATAGTTTTTATTTATTTATTTTTTGACCTCGTACACAGTAGAGGGGGGGCTGTAGTTGAATGTTGCAAACCTCAGGTCCCATTTGTGGCAATGAAACCGATATGTAGCTCGCTGGGTTGAGGACATTGTGTTGATTGCTTATCATGTCCCTTTGGTGCAGATCAATAGGCACTACCACGCGGTTAAAGGAAATCCATTCAGCGAGGAGCATTTGGACCAAGGAGTCACCTACCTCATCCAGCTCATCAAGACCATGACCAGAATGAAGCCGGACTGGAGCAAAGAACAGCAGCTGAAAGGTAGAATCATGGATGGATGGATCTCCATTCTGGACCAACTTCTAAATAAATAATGTTTGACAGGAATTTCACCCATTTGTCCAAGACATTGACGTCCTCCAGGACACGTGGACCGGCTCTCTGTCTGGAATCCATCTCTGCTTAATAGAAGGACTTTCTTTACTTCTTTATTCATTTCTTAAATGAATTTTGTTTTTTGTCCAATGAAAATTTGTCAAATGTCTTATCAGTCAGTTGTACCTAAAAACAAAAAAAAGCCCAGTTTCTGACATTTCTGGGATCGTAAATGGCTCATTTTCAGGAAAAATATTGATCCCTAAAATGTGCTGACCGCTACCTTTAAAGCTCACTGATCTGTAATAGTCGTTTCTGGGCTGTTTTACGTGTAAAAAGACAAAAGCGACAGCTCACAGTTTCGTTCATGTAAGTCTTCATACATGAGCTGCATCAGTCCTCTAATAGAACAACGGGAAAGTGACTAACTGATTCCCAAAATACTGAAGTTCTGCAGTGAAAGTGGGCCAAAGGTGTTGTGGGAAACGTAGGGTTGATGAAGCAGCGGTGGACGAGGCAGACTGCCTGCTGTGGCATGCCGACATTCGCAGTGTGGAACTGTCTTTGTGTGACTTTACATACCTGAACGGCAGCTTCACTGTCTGTGTTGCAGGTGCGCTGGCTTGTTACATCGCAGGTGAGGAGAGAGTCATTCCTTTGAGTTACGAGGAGCTGGACAGCGTGACGCCAAACAGGGACTTTGCCAACGACGTGGTCGCCAGAGCGAAGTGGTTCATCAACAACGGCTTCTGAGTGTCAGATCCTTTCCTTCCTCGCCCGTCCTCGGTTTCCGTTTTTGTCCCTTGAGGGATTGTCTTCAAAGTTGGCACAAATGTTCACTCAAGGATGCACTGGGGGTTTCTGTGGCTCAGGAGGTAGAGCGGTCGTCCACCAATCAGGAGGCCGATCCCTGGCCTCGGCAGTCCACATGCCAAAGTGTCTTTGGGTAAGATACTGAACCCCTAAAAACTGCTCCTGAGGCTGCGCCTTCGGTGTGTGAGTTCATATGTACGTCGCTTTGGATCAGAGCGTCATTGTAATTGTAACTGATTAGATTCTGGTGGTCAGAAGGCAAAGGTCACCGTGACCATGTGTGATTAGTTAGACAGTGTGATCTCTACATGTCCAGAACAGGACTTCGTGGCAATTGGCCAGATTTTGATGTTACGAGTAAGTCAACGAAGTCTCGGTCAGTGCATGCATACCTCATGGCTCCTTGTCAACTGGTAAGAGTTGGCAAATCAGGAGAGAGTTCTTTGACCGTAAGAAGACTATAAAAACTGTATTTTGTGGAAAACATTTTGAGAATGTTGCCTGCGACTGAAATCATAGAGAGAGCTTCAATTTCACCAACAAATGCTCTTTTCTTAAATTCGGCCAGTCCTCAACGTATGTGTTAGGTGAGTTTGGACAGACAACTCGACTGGTTGGTGGAGGAAAACAACCGCGAGCTGCTGATCCTAGTTCCTTTCTCACAAGTGCTGCTTATTTACTGTGAAGGTGTTTTCATTTACAAGTTCAAACCAAAGACCTCGTATCATGAGGCAAGATCAGACTGTGAGTCCACCTGAACAAGGTGGTTTGAGATCCGTCCCAGTGTATGGACTGCACTGTAAGTGGCTACCAAGCTTGTTTCCTGGCAGCATCCTTAAACAGCTTAAGTTACTGTTGAACTTGGAGAGGGCAGACGTCCACCAACATTTCAGTCTTCTATGACATGCAAACATGTCACACTAACTAACTATGTATTTCAGGACTTTTAGAATTATGTGCCCACCTGATCATCATCTCAGCTGTGTATTGATTACGTCCTTCTAAGTTATTGATTGTTCTCTTGAAGTGTAAAGTTCCAACATTTTTCCTCAGCGTCCCTGGTGGAGTTTATTGCCAGCAGTTCACATCTGGATGTGAGTAGGGGCAGAATTAGTTGCATGACCCCAGAGGATTACTGCTACCAGGGAATGTGGACTCATTGTATCTGTACAGTTCGCTGTATTCTGTGGACACTGTTGAACTTTACGACCATCTGCTGGTTTTTCAGATGAATGACATTTATTCTGTCAATGCCAAATGTGTGATGTCACAATGTTAACAAAAGCTAAAACTAATTTGCACATCTACTACAAAATGAAGTGGGTTCTTCCTCGGCTGGTGCTACACCGTTCCACCCAGTTTCATGAAAATCGCCAGTAGTTTTTTCTGTAACCGTGCAGACACACAGTAATAACGCCAGGAGTGACGAGCATGGCAGCAGACCTGACGAGATGTTGTTAAGTGTCACTTTACTTTCTGGAATAAACAACTTTGCTTTAAGTCAGTTCTTATCTCATTTGCCAAAGTCATTATCTTCCCAAGTCAAGAACTTTCTTGCACAAATGATTGTTTGAAGTTGGCATCTTGTCTGCAAAATGATGATCTATCTTGTGTGAACAAGTTGCTAACTTGTTCTAACAAGATAATACATATTGTACAACAAGATGACTGTGTGTGCAAGGGTCGACGGTAGTGCTGGGTGGTGTGACCAAAACTGTGCATCACGGTATTTTTCAAAATTCTAACGGATTCGCGGTATATGACGGTATTTTTTTTTCTTTCATCTGGAAGACAGGTGTTTTATCACAGGTGTGTCCAGGTGCAGAGTACCATTATCCCGTCCAAATATACAGAGAAACTCCTCTGATGAAAACACTTTTTCAGCCTCTTTGCTGCTTGCTGTTGTTCTTAGCTCTCATAAAAGGACGAAATGCAAATAAAAGAGTAAAACGGAGGAGACATTAGAACCTTTTTCCGAGCTGGAATAGAACTTTTGACCACAAAACAGCAAAGGTAAGACACACTTTATGATTTAGCAAAGTGTTTTTCTGCTACTCTTTGGCTGCTAGCTCGCTGAGTTTTGGTTACACAGTGAGGAGGCAGACATCTTTGTGATCAGCAGACTCTCTGCTTTCATATGATACCGGGCTTTTGTGGTTTGTGTGAAGTGGTGAAATCAGCAGACGCTGTGGACATACACTGTTTCCGTGTTTTCGTTACATGCGCATATAATCCCCGTCATTCTGATATGCTACAAGTTGGGGTCGGTGCTTCCTAGCGTGAGCATTGATCATCTGAACTGGGCACATCTCATGCGGCCCCTGTACAGGCGGTGCTCCTGTTGAACAGGTTAGTTGGTCCAAGTCGGGGACTGCAACTTGGCTGAAGTCTTTTCTGCTTGGTATTTCATACCTGGGATCCGCTGTCTTGATCATCTGCCTGAAACCTTCTTTTTCTGCGGTGTAAAGCGGGCCCATGTGTTTTTTCTAGGTTGATAAAGTTTGTTATCTCAATCCATTGTTTGCTTCTTCTGTCAGGAGTCCCTCTAGCAAACGCGCCTTGAAGTGACTCGGTTTTTCTTTTTTTTTCCCCGTGTTACCTGCTGATGTGGAGGGTGCTGATCTTAACTTCATACATTCTTGATATTCCAAGACATGCTTGCGGCTAAGGTGGTGGAGCAGATTGCTTGTGTTGCCACCACCGGAGACAGCTTCCTGACAACACTTGCTTTTTTTTTGGTTTGAAACCAAAAATACCCCAAACAACAGACACGGCTCTTCTTTTTGGTGCAAGTTCTTTTGGAACTTTCAGTGCGTATCCCATCCATCTTCACCGTAAGGTAACACCAGAGCACTACATTTTACCCCCAGCAGGCCCCGCACGATGCCTGCTGCCGCAACATTGAAAACGGTCCCATCTGAAACAGTGTCGCGGGGCGCAGCCTTCCGAACGTTGTGTAATCACATACACTGGTGTGGCGGTATATTAAAAGTTCATATCGTAACAGAAATATACACCGGTATTCAGTGTGAACCGGTATACCGCCCAGCCCTAGTTGACGGTATATATACAGTGTACCAGGCAGCAGTAGAAATGACCACGATCGCTCATCAAAAACGTGTCTTCAAAATTAGACAAGGTTCATTTAGTTTTGATGAGCTGTAAATATGTCGGGGAGTAATGGAAGAGCGAGGAGCAGCCGACTCCTCTGCAACAGAACCAGTTTCTTTAACTGTGTCCTGTAGTGTGGAAACAGTAGTGTGAACAGAGGGAGGTTGAGATTAATATTGTCTGAAATATAACCTGAGTTTGTTTGGCTGCACTATACTCAGATAAAAGAGCTGCTTTAACGTTGGATTTATGACAAAGTAGGTATTCGACCACTTCAGGTGTCGCCAAATCAACAAGTATGGAAATCAGGATTTTAACTTTAACGTGTAATGTCTGGAGCTGACCACCAGAGGGCGAGGACACACCAGGAAAAGCCTGTTAAGCTCATCTGGTTACAAATGTTCAGAATACGAAACATGCGTCTGTAAAATAATCTAGTTCTAAATTGATTAAAGCCCTGGTCTGATGCAACCTTCATGTACAGAAATTATTTCCATAATGCATAATTTGCTGATACAAATACAGACAATAACCTCAATGCAGTTACATGATTTTAAAATTCATATAGCAGGATAGAGTCCAATGAAACATTTGCAAAATGACAGAAAAAATGTCACTGGTATGAATAAAACAATTAATACAATATTCTAAAATATAACAATTAAAAAAAAAAGTTAAAAAACGAGGACTAAACCAAAAACAGACAGCGTTTGAGCCACATGATGACAAATATCTTTAAATCTACATGAGAAACAACTCCCAAGGAATCCTGGGAATGACTAGTTCAGAGGACGACCGAGCCGCTAACGTTCCTTATATTCAGCTCAGCTTCAGTAAAATCTAAAAGCAGCACTTGCTCTCCGACGACTGACTTCACAAAGCGACCAATCACAGCTGAGGCGGGCGCAGGAAGTTCAGACGAACTGTTTAGGCTCCTGGGTGGGAGTGGGTGTGGTCTGTGATAGGAGGGGCTTATGCTTCTCTGACAACTCTCCCTGGTCACCATGGAGATGAGTGGGGGCTTCAGCTGCAGTTGATAAAAGAGAAGAAACAGGCAGCGTGAGTGGAAAGAACACAGTCTAATTATGAAACAGGAGGTAGTTACGGGTCGTGAACGGTAACCTTTCAGTTCTTCACTCTACTTTCAGAACTGTGCTCACTAAAGAGGTGATTGATCTTCCGTGCGCGGCTTCTGATTCCATCGATCGCCGCATGGTCCTCGACCGACTGAGGATCAATGAGCTCTGTCCTTGCTCTCACATGGTTAAAGTCATATAGGAAAACAGTGTTTCCTATAACAACAGTACATTAAATCTGTCTGATGTGGACCATGGAGTACCCCACGGCTCCGTTCTCAGCCCACTGCTTTGTTCTCCTTCTATTTCACCTATTGGCCAAAATAAGAGGCCTGTTTGTCTGCTGTGAAAAACTGGAATGTCAAGTCATTTCCTGCACCTAAATTCTGATAACAACTTTGTGATTTCTCAAAGTCTGACAGCCAGAAATATTGGTGTGGCATCAACACCGCCAACAAAACCAGGTTTTAGTTTCATCTACACTCGACCGATGCAGCCTTTTCTTTTCAAGCCTGTTAGTGCTCACGGGTCAGAATGCTGCTAGAGGTCGAGAGCAAACGTGTGTGTGTGTGTGTGTGTGTGTGTGTGTGTGTGTGTGTGTGTGTGTGTGTGTGTGTGTGTGTGTGTGTCTTACTCTGGATCTTGGACAGTGCGAACTCCAGCCCCTTCATGGCTTTGACCTGGTTACTTTTAAACCTGGCGAGACCAAACTCCTGGTACAGACACACGATGGGTCACAGTCAGTCCCATTCTACTGCTCACTGGTTTTAATTTAGTGTGTGTGTGTGTGTGTTCACCTGTATGGGCCGGGCCAGGCCGTAGACGGCTGAGGTGATACAGGCCTCCCTCCTCAGTTTGGTCCAAGATGGCCGACTGCGGTCCTCCTCAAACAAACACCGCTCTACCACCGTCTGAGAGACACACTGAACGTTACACGTTTTAGTCCAGATTGAAGCTGCCGCTCACCTCAGCCCAGCACCCCCCCCCCCCCCGCCATCCAGTTACACAAACCGTGAGCCGACCCGCCCTGTACGCTGAATACACAATAACCACAAATGCTTACCACTAGATGTGTTTCTATAATTGTTAAAGCTCTGACTGTTATTGTTACATCTGTCTCTCAACTCGACTGGTGGAGGAAGATGGCTTCCACCCACAGCCGGGCTCTGTTTCACGTTTCTTCCTGTTAAAGATTTTCCTCACCTGGCCTACACCTCGTGACTGGTATCGTGACTTTTGTTGTGATTTGGTGCTTTGTAAACAAAGCCTGAAAGCCAATCAACACATAAGGTCACCTTGACCGCACACATGAGGACCAGTCAGGTTCTCCGTCTTTGTCAAGTCGCCGCACTGCAGGAAATCAGAAAGCTGCCTGGTTATATGAAGATTAGCCTGGTGCTGGCGCTATGAGGAGAGATGATGAAGTGTCTGCTGCCCAGGCTGGACTTTAACAACGCCGCCCTCAACAAGCTAATGACCCAGAGGCGGAGGTCAAATCCCCCACTCACTGACTGCTGGAAAGGTAACCAGGATGAAGGGCAGAATTATCAGTGATAGCTGTGTGTCCTGTGTTAGCATGCTAAAGGACGCGGTAAACTCACCATCGGTGCGTGGACTCGTCTACCTCCTCCCTGCTGTGAATTAACAGTGTGATGAGTCTGTGTTTAAGTCAGAGTCTCTGATCCACCAACCAGCTTGTGTTTTAGAGAGAAACCTGAACTCCTGAGACGCCTCATCTCCCGCTGAAACAGCTCCGCTAACCAACAGAGGCTGGCCGAGAGCGAAGGCCACAAAATCCACAAAGTGTCCAGCAGGAGCTTCACTTTGATTTAAATACCGTCCGTGTGTTTCTGAACGTCCTGTCACCACAGAAACGCCATCATGAGGCCGTCTGACACTCACTGACTGTGGCCAGTTACATATCATACTGTGACCTCCTCCTCTCCGTGTCAGCTGCAGATCGACTGAGCGGAGGAGACGGACGAGTTTCTCATCGCTGTGCTTCATGATGAGCAGGTAAAAAAGTGTTTTCACTCACTTTTGTGCTGCTCTTACGGTCTCAGACTCAAATGATAAAGAGCTTCATGAGTGTTGAGACGCGCTCACATGAATCTTGATCCCCTTCAGGCCATTTCAACACTCTGTCACTCAAATCTGACAATAACACCTGGACAGGTGACCGCCGTTCAGACGCACACACTCTTGCTGCACATTAACACGTCAGGAGTCGTCTCACCATCAGGGTGTTGTGGTTGATGTTCCAGGTCTTGGTGGTGAGGGTGTGCGCGTGCGGGTCGACAATGGAGTCCTCCAAGACGTAGACGGCCTGCGCCACGTGGGCGGGGAAGATGTGCTCCGCCCAGCTCGGCAGCCGGTTGGTCTTGGTCAGCAATCGTCGTGACAACAGGCGGTTGTTGGGGGTGACTTCACGGTACAGGACGTCCTCTGTGAGGACGTGGGCACTGACACAACAAAAAAACACAGATTTACACTGTGTGTGTGTGTGTGTGTGTGTGTGTGTGTGTGCGTGCGTGCACACATTCTTGCTATGTGAGCACTTTTTTTTTGACAGTGAAAACATCTTTGAAAAGATTCGAGTGTTCAGGAGAAAAGGGGATTCAGGAGAGGGGACATTTCTGGATCGGAAGCTAATTTCAGAAATCGACAACATTATTGGAAACAGGACATTATTGGAAACTGGGGAAATTCTTGAATAGTGAGAACGTTTCAGGACATTTCAAAATAGAGGGGGCATTGTTGGAGAGTGAGGACATTTTAGGAGCAGGAAGACATTTTGTAATCATGTGCAGAACTCGTTTAGGTAAGCGAGGTGTTGCCTCTTCAGGGCTGGGCGTAAGCCTTCGTTTGGGCAGACTCCACTTTTCCTATCGTCTTTCTAACCTTCAGCCTCCAACAGGGTCATGACAGAAAATATGTTACCTGTACGGGTTTGGGTAGCGCTGCCAGAAGGCCGCCAGCACCTGATGCCACGGACTCCTAATGTCCACCTCACTGTGGAAATATCTCCCCATGTCCACACACACACACACACACGCAGAGCTCACGGTCGGCTCATTCAGGAGCTGTAGGAAAAAGCTGTAAGAGGAAGAAAAGTCATATTCTTTGCATCTTTCTTCAGTTAATTAATCAGTCCGTCCTTCCTGTACAATGAGTACTTTTCTTTTAAGGTATATTTTCCTGATAATATTTCTGTACTGAGGGACTTTTATTTGTGACACAATGTACTAATGCTTCTTTAACTGAAGTTGTATCACTAAGTACTTTTTGTACCACCGTGTATTACTGCCCTGTCATTGTGTACACCAACATAAAACACAAAAAGCTGCTTTTCGGTGCAAAAAAAAAAATTTGCGTTGGCCGGGAATCGAACCCGGGTCAACTGCTTGGAAGGCAGCTATGCTCACCACTATACCACCAACGCTTCACGACACTCGATGGCGCCATATTGTCTAATGTATTAGAGGTCCACGGATCCACTTAGTGTTAGTTAATGCTAGCCAACTTCACATTTCTAATGTTAATTAGCTACGTGCGAGCTGCTGAACAAGTCAGTCGCTTCTGTCTTCCTCTGTCTCGTGTTCGTCTGTCACAAACGGAGCTAACGTTAGTTAGTTAGCTTTCGAACCACAGCAGTCGTTACTGTAAGCTAGTCCGTTATCGTCAGGGACCTTTGGCCCATCAACAGCAGCGGTTTCCTGGATCCGTAGCAGCTCACTGTTTGGCAGCAGGAACCGTTAGCCCCAGCCGCACTGACACCGGGCTGTTGTGGTGTTATTTGCAGAGGAAGCTAACATGACAGCTAACAGCTAAGGCTAGCTGCGGAGCTGACGTACCTGCAGCCTTCGGTTTTCAGCAGGAACAGCTC